>JANFOE010000092.1:0-453207 GCA_025667525.1 Glebionis coronaria | reverse complement strand
TAATATACATATATATATATATACACATATATATATATATATATACATATATATATATATATATATACATATATATATATATATATATACATATATATATATATATACATATATATATATATATACATATATATATATATATACATATATATATATATATATATATATATATATATATATAATATATATATATATATATATATATATATATATATATATATATATATATATATATATATATATATATATATATATATATATATATATATATATATATATATATATATACTAGCGTCGTAACCCGCCCAACGGGCGGGGTCGTTTCGTAAATCGTTTCTAAAACTATGTTTGTGTATTCGTTATATCTGTTGTCAGGTTGACCCCCTTTTTTGTTAAAAAAAACTAATAGGAAACTAATCTTTAATATCTTTAGGTCTTCCTGACTCAACAAACGTGTTTTGTCTCATTTTTTAAGTTTTGTTTGTTAAACGTAAACTAACTATTAATAGTGTTAGCCTTGGTACATCCAACGATTGTGTTTAATGTCATGTTAATTTATGAATGTGCATAAACTTACGTCGTCTTTGGTTTGTAAATATTTTTTAAATTACAGTTGTGTATCCGTTATATGTGTTTATAGTCAAACATATAGTTGTTCGTGTGAAAATAGCATTTTTTTTACAGTGTTAGCCCTTGGTTCACTCATTTTTTTAGAAGTTACTATGCGTATGTGAACTATTATCAATATTTTTTATATTTTAATTATTTGTGATTATATGAGATTTTTAGTACTTAGTAAGCTCTTACATTTTGAATACCTAAGTCTAATAAAAAGATGTCTAACAATCAAATACCCTTGTGTTTTAAATATATAAGTACTAAGGTAAAGTGTTTTAACTAATGAATTATAGTGGTAAAGGTTAAGTAATTAGATAATAGTATATTTTGTATGAGTAGATCAAAAGTCACATATAAGCTAATTAAGCACACGAATGAGTGTTTGTGACTTATTATGGCTGCTATGATGTGACGTGATGGTTCAAAATGTGTATTTCAAAGTTAACTCCGTATATGCATCAAATGTGTCCTTTAAAACTAGCGCAACACATTGACTCAATAAGTCTAGTACAACCAGCCTAGCTTATTGGCAATGATCTCGGGATATGTTGTTTACATATTTCATTGTTTCATAAATGTTAGTTCGGCCGACTAAGTAGATCGTTTAATTATTACATAATACTGGTTATAAACCGTCAACCTGTTAGATAAAAATTGTTTGTTATCATATATAACTACACTGGGTATACAACACTGGGTATACACTCGAGTCTTTTATTTTAGCTATCCGTCTAATGGGCGGGTTTGTTTCGTAAATTTTTTCAGCTTTAGTATTTTAACAAAATGACAATTTTACCTTTAATTAATTAATTTTTTTTAATATTAACCTCAGGTAAAAGTAATATGATAAAAAATCAAACCAACTTATCTATGTATTTTTAAAACTAAATAATTTTTTTGAAATAACATAAAATATGATGTTTTACTACACGTATCAATACAATTTTTATAAACTTAAAAAGTGACACATTGAAACATTACACACCGTCATCTCCTCGTAACCACCATCGTTTACTTTATTTTTAGCCACCTCCCTCATTATTGCTATCCCATATATGCTGCCTCCACAGTCCACTCATTATTAGATCCGTACGATAAGTCAGTTATAGTCCCCATTTTACAACAAAACGAAGATCGAAAAACTGGTGTTTTAAACTATTTTGAATGATGTTGTTGTATTGAAAATGGATTTCATGCAATTCTGTCATTATAGCAGAGGTAGATGATAAGGCAATATAGAGTAATGTTTTTTTCGAGGATATTTTGGTCATTCTTCAGTTAAGTTCTTGAGTCATGAAAACTACGTTTTGCAACAGTAACACTCTACCTATTTAGTTCACTCTTATAAAATAATGGTATCATGACATTACGGTATGAATAATTTTGCACTCAGAGAAGTGGTTTAACAAAATTTGGTGAATACACATTAGCTTTAGAAGAGGTCAAGTTCCTTCAGAAACTGAGGGAGCTGGAAGTCAGGATTTCCTGCAATAGTTAAAAAAACCCGGGTTAAACTTGGTTGAAAATCATCTGAAATGTTTTCAAACGCATAAAACTCAAAGAAAGAATAAAATATGCTAGAGTTCAACCCAACCTTACACGTTTGCTGAGATGGCGACCAGGTGATTAAAAGTACATTTGTGATAAACAGTGTAAGCCTTATAATAATTGTGGGGGAATAAACACCATTCACCCTCACAAGTTCACAACGCATACACTCACACACTAATCGATAAGAAAAAGTGAAAAACACATATTCATTATATGTGTCTTCCTCTCGGGTAATACCCCACGTCGCTACTTCCTTTGTAAAATGACACATCTGTTATCCTAATCCTCCCTATGTCCATTTTTTTTAAGCTTCTCCCTAGTTCTTCCTACAAAGCGCCCCCAAAAGTACTATTTAAAATTCATAATCAAAGGTCAAAGCTTCTTTCGCGAGACTCAAGTATCTGTGTCACACATAGTCCCGCTATCAAAGACAATTCCTCCTATGGAATTGGACACAAGAAGTTCATAACTGCGAGCCCCTTGAGCTTTATACAACCATATTTTGAATTCGGCTATGTCCATTTATCTCATCTTTTCTCACGCAGTACAGAATAGTTAGACCAATTCATTGTGAGATCTGCAAGTCTAAAGTGGTACTATAGCTATGTTTCTTTAACAGTGATACTATGTACATAATAATAATTATAAGGTAGCACATCTAATAAGTACTTGAGAATAGAATATGTATACAAACATCTGGTTAGCTTATGCTTCTAAGCAGTAAAGATACATTCATAAATAATGATATATAGTACCTGATGGCTACAGGCTCCCTTGACCCCACTACCCAAAATTGACGTTTGCTTTTTGCTGATGTGCAGGCACATGCTGCTTCTCCTGTGCTAAATTTCAGTCAAAGCTATACCCGTGATATTTTGACGCCTTACCTGGATAGATTAGTGAGCAAACTAC
Organism: Glebionis coronaria; assembly: GCA_025667525.1. Lineage (NCBI taxonomy): Eukaryota > Viridiplantae > Streptophyta > Magnoliopsida > Asterales > Asteraceae > Glebionis > Glebionis coronaria. The sequence continues at coordinate 450,126 of JANFOE010000092.1, read as the reverse complement.
TTGTACTGATACAGGTACATGGGGAAAAGAATCCCATGGACAAAGATCGAGAAATTATTGTTGGATTTAGAAACTTCTGATAAGCTAAAGAATGGCACCTCTATTTCCACTTTCTCGCGGCTGAACGTGTTTTCTTCAGCAAGAATCGTCATAGATCTACATAGAAAAGATGATCCACCTAGGACTTTTCCTCTTCTGCCACAAAGTACAGTTCAACTAATAAACATATAAACAACAGAATATGGGATGTTTCATATAGTGATAATGAGATACTGACCCGATAATATCAGAAGATTAGTTTTTATAAAACATAGTACAAAGACAACAGTTGGCCGACACGACCACATTTCTTGTAGCACCCACGAGTCTCTTCAACATTAGACCGCAAGTAGAACACTTACTTGTCTTCTATTTTTCCGTATCATCGTATCATTGTCTCTAGATGTCCAATAGTGGCATTGCAGTAGTGATTTTGTATTCCTGCATAAGTGGTATGTATTATTAGTACATAGTTACATACATATTATTGTAACTGGTATGTTTAGTCTAGACATGTAATACATACAATTGGCGATCTGGTAATTTTGTACCTTCTTTGCACATTGGCACATTGTACAACATACAGGCACAATGGTTTGAAATATAGGATGATGGAATAGTTGACTCCCACACTTCCTTTTCATAGATACCACATCAGTGGTCATCAAAAATGTAGAAACTAGAAGGGGGGGTTGAATAGTTTCTCTTCGATTGGTGACCAAATTAAAATTGCTTTCAATTTGGTTGGTGTCAAAACTATCTTTTACTTAAAGCTAAGTTGCATAATGATTAGGTTCAATTGAAATGCACTAGCAAGAATAATAAGCAAGTATAATGATAATGAAATAAGTAAAGAGCAAGGAAGGAGACAACCTAGTGGGAAGACACCAAGATTTATAGTGGTTCGACAACGAGGCTATATCCTCGTTTCTACTCCACTCCTCGAGTACACCTACTCGAGATTTCCACTATATCCACAAGCTCCCTTCTCGGCGGAGAAAACCTTACATCGTTGCTTACATTATTTTCTGACACTAAGCTAAATGTCGAGCCCTAATCTTTAGCTAGGACCAATCTACACGACGTTGCCTACTTCACAATTTAACGACACAAGGCTAGATGTCGAGTTCTAATCGAAAGGTAGAACCAATCTTCACGACGTTGCCTACTTCACCATTTTACGACACAAGGCTAGATGTCGAGTTCTAATCGAAAGCTAGAACCAATCTTCACGACTCTTCACTTAGAAGCTAAGTGAGAACTTCACACAACACAACTACTAATCACTTTAAAGTTTAGTGAGAACTCACAAGACACAACCACATCACTTTATAGTTTAGTGAGAACTCCTAATCAAATCTATTACAACTTAACTAGACTTATCCAAGTACACACATGTAGCTTGGATTTACACAACACAAATCCAAGCAAACACATATGCAATGGATGTACACAACAAATCCAAGTATCCACAAATAACTTGGATGAACACAACTAGTCCAAGTATTCATAAATACATTAGATTGACCTAAAACAAAAAGGGTATCATGATGAATATGACTATCTCATAAATTCATCTTTATCACTACACTAGTGAGTGAGTGATCTTCTCATTGGACATGGTAAAGGAGGGGATCAAGAGGATAATCATATGTAAACATCCTTAACAATTTAAGTGATCATTTACTAATGATTATGCTATAGAAAATAGAAAGAGGGCTGAGAAAAACGTCCAAGAGGCTTGCTGGAAAATGAGATTTGACCCACTATTTAAAGGAGACAAAGTTACAACGAATCTATAACGGCTACTGTGCGCGGTACCTTATCTCACCCCGCGGTACCATATCGCTAAGGTACCGCGTAGGTACTTAAGGTACCGCCACTAGACTCCGCTCCGTTTTTTGTCTTTTAGTGGGGTGGGAATATCTGAGGTATTTGAACCCTTCAAAGGATATCCTAACAGCATTTGGAATATGCCATTTTCAAATTTTCATTTTCCATTTTAATAAAACATTTTCTAAAAAAGAAAGTTTATTAAAAAGTCTTTTGTCTTATTAACAAAAGTGAGTTTTAAGGATAATCATTTTGATGATCACTAAGTATGATTAAGAAAGGTTAGTGATATGATTATTACCTTGATGATAGTGTTAGTTAAATAATTCAATTTATGTTTTACACTAAATGTGTTGTATGGTTTGTTGTGATCAAAACTAAGAAAGATTAGTTAACACTAATAATGTTTTTAGGCATTACTTGCATTAACAATCTCCCCCTTTTTTTATTACGACAAACGATAAACTCATTTATGTAGGAACACAAACTATGGAATTATTAACTAGTTTATCACTATCATTTCTCCCCCTTTGTCGTAGCAAAAAGGTTAGCATAAGTCTTTGAAGTGCATCGAACTTTGTTAGTAGCTCCCCCTTGGTGGTTGCTCCCCCTTTCTTGGGGCACCAAGTTTGTGAGCTAAGGTGACATGCTACACAAAGGTTAGTAGAAAGGAAAGAAACACCAATGTATATATGATCACTACCTACTAAGTAACTTGAGAGGGAGAAAGAGAAGAAATCTCAAGTTAGAAGCAAGTATTTTGCTAAGTATGTCCAAAGAGGTAATTGACAAAATCAAACTTCAATCCTATGAAGATGATAAGCTTGTCAATGGGTTAAAGCTTTAGAATTGATGGAATCACCCATAAGCAATTGTAAAAATTTAACCAAGATCAACTCAAAAAAAGAACTAATTAGATAGCACACGAATGACATAAAGATAAAAAAATACAACAAAGAAGATAGTCATACACATAGTATGAGTATCTAAAAGCAATAAATTTGGAAAATAAACCACTAAGCATAAGCTAGTCTAATAGTGATGTTTTCCAAGATTGCTAAAAATAAAATAAAACTAAAAAGACGATGATGCATCATTCGAAGTTTTTTCCACCGGAACCAAAACTTGAATAGGATGTCGAGTGAGGAGGAATTCAAGAAAATTTAACTTCTCATACACATGAGCAAGTTCAATTTGTTAAAATCGGAAACAATCACACGAGGATCCATGATGCAACACAAAATCGTTTGATGAGGGTATGGCATCAAACTTAGGGTTTGGTGGTGGTGGGGTAAAGGGTTTGGGAGTGTTTTCACAATGCCTTGTGAGGTTTGGGAAGGTGGAAAGGTCATTGAGTTGGGGGGTATTGAAGGATTGTGGTGGTGGTGGAACATTTTCTTTTGCTCCGGTGATGGGGTTTATGGTATAAGTCTCATTCCAATACTTGATTGGAGAGAAGGTAGGGTTTTTGGGTGGTTTGGACGAAGATGGTTCATTCTTCTTAACCCAAACGGGTCGAACCGAGATTTTCGGTTTCTTTGAAAGCTTGGATGAGGAAGCTTTGGGTGAGTGGGGTTGTGACAAAGAAATGTCAAGGTTAGGAATGTAAGAGTTAGGCATTGTGAGAGTGTGAGAATGATATCTCAAGGTTATGTGAGAATGAATTCTCAAGGTTGGGAAGGTGTGAGAATGAAATCTCAAGGTTGGGGTATAAGTAAAATGTAATCAAGGTAAGAATTTGAATACAAAATGTGTAGTGTCAAGGAATGTTTAGTCAATTTCAGTAAACAAGGAATCTTGACTGGGAATAGGGTTTTATAAGTTTTGACCAAAAAATCGTCAAAAGCCACATTCTGGCCGCGGTACCTTATCTGGGCCGGCGGTTCCATATCACTAAGGAACCGCGGGTCCTTAAGGAACCGCGTCCAGAGGACTTTAAACCATGTTTTTCCTGGGTTTTGGGAAAAACTGAGACTTTTTCAAAAAGTTGCAAATCTTGGAATTTTACCTCTATTAGAACCAAAATATGCTAGGGTTGCATAAAGCAACACATTCACAAAGAATGTCTTGACAAAGGGTGACAAAATAATTTAGATATCATTTTGAACTAATTTTAGTCAAGTTTAGGGGTTGTGATAGATTTAGGTTCAATTTTAATTTCAAATTAAAGTTGATTAGTGTGCACAAAAGGATAGAATCACACAAAGCTAAATCCATAAGTCAACAACATAAAACATTCATTAGTGAAACAAGTACAAAGACAAATAAAGACTAACTAATACATAGCTAGCTTATCATAAAATCTAGATAAATAGTTTTCTTTGGCTTGTTGTTGAAAACTCTTATTATGAAATGACTCCATCATTCATCTCCTAGGAGGAGGCATGGAGAACAAAGTAAGCAAGAAATCTTGCAAACCCCTATGTAGTCCATACATATCCATCCTTAGGTTTTGGATGAGGAAGTGGTTGTAGAGACAACATGGACATCTAGGACCATGAGTTTGTTGAAACCCAAAGTAAGGATCACCCAAGAGGAGGGAAAGAGGGACACCCAAAATTGGGATGTTTGAGTTGGGTGGAGGTGAAGGAGGCAAGTTCTCCAAGGGTGAAGTGGGTGAAAGTGGAGGCATGTTCCTCAAAGGGGAAATGGGTGAGTGTGGAGGTAAATCCTCCAAGGTTGGTGAAATTGGTGAGTTGTGAGGGGTAAATGGTGAAGTCACCAAAGATTCATCAAAGTCATTCCCAAAAGGAATGCTTTGGATTGGTTGAGGTTGTGTGATCACTTCCAAGGGTGCACTTGGAGTGAAGGGTGAAGAAAGCTCATTCATTCTAGAGTTGAATGAAGAGGAGGTAGAACCAATGGAGTGGTTAGTACCATGGGTGGAAGAAGTCTTGCATGGTGCAAGAGGTGGGGAAGGTGATGAAGAAATGAGGATAGGAGCATTCTCATTCTTAGGTGTGAGGAAAGGTGAAGAGTTAGGCTTAGCTACCTTAACCATTATTTTGAGTGTTTTTCTTTGGGTGGAGGTCTTGGAAGTGTTTGAGGTTTTGGTACACAACATGGTTGATTAGGGTGGTTTAAGGTTTAGGGAAGTATGTTTGATGTGTGAAGAACATGGCAAACAAGGTGTGTTTAAATGGGTGGGGGATGATCCAAACTAGTAATGGGTTAAAATCATTTTAGGTGAATAATGAATTTAGATGCCCTAGTTTAGGAAATGTGCAGTTTATTACTGAAAATCATGCAAGGTTTACACAAAAGTAAGAAAACAGTGTAAAGCAAAGATGTTGTCGTGCACAGTGACCGGCGGTTCCTTATCTAGGACTGGCGGTACCTTATTGATAAGGAACCGCGGGTCGATATGGAACCGCAACCAGAAGGTTTTCAAAAATTTCCCTTCCCAATTTTTGATAAACCCAGATTTTTCCCAAAAGTTTCACAAGCCAAAGTTAACTACAGATCATAATCTAATAAGCTAACTATCAAAATGCATGCACAAAGCTATGTAAAACACAAACATGAAAGCATAATTAACATTTAGGATCAAAGTAAATAATAATCCAAGCATAAGTTAATACATAACCAAATGAAGAGAAGAGAGTCATGAAAACATCCTAGATGAGTGTTGCAAGTCACTATGAGCATAACATCTAATTCCTTGATCCACTTCTGAGGCGTTCTAGAAGATGATGATTGAGATAAAATTAATAGTCGGAATCAACTTTATGGGAGGACAAGATGGAGATTGAAGAGGACGTGAAGTTAATGAAATATGAGGGAGGGTTACGAGAAGACTCTTCTTGAGAAGTATTTTCGACTTGACACGAGTTCACATTGATCTCGGGTGAAATGTTTCCTTGAATGGGAGACATGACACGATCAATGGAGTGATAGGGTGAAGATAGAAGAGACGGAAAGTCAATAAGGACTCTTCTAAGAAGACGAGAAAGAAGCATTCCATAGGGAAGACTTGACTTAGGCTCAAGAATAACAAACCTAATTCTTCTAGCCATGAAAAATGCGAGATTGTACGGAGTTGTGGTGGCAACACAATACAACATGTGTGCAAGACAAGCGGGTACTAAATCCCGATTCCCATCAAGACACATTGCATTTTCCCTAATGATTTCAGCCCAAGGAGACATAAAATCATTAATATCACTAGATAGTAATTCCCAAGGAGAGAGAGTTCGAACAACTCCTTGAAATTTACCATGAATAGGATGCTCACGAGGTTTAGAAATGGTATGAATGATGTCTGAAGGAGTTGGAAGCACGGTCACATAATGAGCATCAATAGGGGCCGATTCTAAAGAGTCTAAACTCCAAGCATCGGTGAATCGACATTGACCATTAGATGGCACTCCAAGAATATCACCGAATTCTTCAAGAGTGTAAATAATGATTTTCCCCATAATGGAAAATCGTATAGACAAACCATTATTGATGCTTATCAATGTGAATGAGCTAAAGAACTCCATAAGAAACGAAGGAAATATTAGCTCATCAATATCAAGAAGACAATCAAACCCAATAGACTTAAACATGAAGCGAATAAACTCATTTGCGAAATTGGAACAAACGATGTGTCCTTCATGGAAACAACATTGTTCAAGAGACTTAGACGAGTTTTTGTGAGAGTGAATCAAAAGAGGGTGAGAGGGCATGTATGCTCGTGTTCGTTCGTGATCTTTTTGATATCTTGAAGACATGACAAGTACCTAAACACGAAAATATCTTTCCAATCACTCATATGAAAATATAAAATCAACAAACAAAGAATATGAGAATGTGTTATATCAATTTCTTGACAAACAAAGGATTGAATCCATATCATTCTCATGTTCACAATGTAGCTATTCCATTATTTACCAAGAACATATGAACTATATTGGATCAACAATGAACTTAGAACATTGGTTTTTCAAAACAAGGTTTTTAGGTAAGCATTAACAATGTCATTACCTACTTGTTCATGGGTTCATCACAAATCCATCATTCAACCAAAATCATTTGGCCTAAATTCGGATTTGTTCTACAAGTGGGTTTTAGTGAAATCTTAATGAATATCAACCTAAGGAATCATAGTAAGATTACCATGTCAACCCACATTCCTATTAAGGTTTTAATTCAATTTCAATTTTAAAAATCCCCAATTATGAAAGGATGAACCCTAGAACAAAATAGATGAAATTGAAAGAAAATGCTTACAATTAATTGATGTTAGATGAAGGATGAGTGAAACCCACAACTTGGAATCAATTAATTTGAGTGATTGAAGGTTTTGGAAGCTTCAACAATGGTGGAAAAAGTAAAACCGGTCGGCTGTGTGTTTTTGGGAGAGAGAGAGTTTGGTTTGAAAAAGAATAAAAAACTCAAACTGGCGCTCTGACAAAAGTTACTGCCCGCGGTACCTTATCGATAAGGAACCGCGGGTTTGAGCCGCGTAGATAAGGAACCGCCTACAGAGGCAGGTTTTTATCTATGAAAAACGCCAAATTTTAAAAATCCAGTTTTTCTAAAATACTTAAGATTAAATCATGAGCCTTTTAGAATATTATTGGATCATCATAACACTAAGCAATATGCCTTAACGAAGGATTACGAGTTAAATCAAGATCGAAAAGAACCGAAACGGACAAACGACTACTCGTAGCAAAACGACTAGGTGGAGAGAAGTCAAGAGAAGTGAATCAAGACTAGGATCAATGCTCAAGGGATTAATGACAATCTTCAAGTAATTGAAACGAAGAGCTTGTGTCATATATAGTGGTTTAAGACGTGCCTTTCCGGCGAAACGTTAAACGGCTTTGGTAATGAATAAGCACATAGCAATTATTCAAGTATAGACTAAGATCACTTTCAATAATAGTCTTAGTCTAAACTAAAATATGAGCAAAGTATTAATTCTCTTTCTCTCCCACAAAGGGCCTACTAACCGTATGGGTGCAAACCATGAAAATCATGCTTGATACTTTAAACTTCTACTAACTCACTCTACATCGCCATAGTGAGTCAAGTATCCAAGCAATGAAGGTTTGAGAGGATAAAAGAAAAGAAGCACAAACCACAAATAAATGTCAAGGCAAGGATGCCGAGAACAAGCACATAGTCAAGTAATGATCAAAAGAATGATCAAAGGGCGTGTGGAAGAACGAAAGCGTACCTTGGCCACACGGAGCAATCCATGAAGGAATAAGTGTTATGCCCAATCAATGACTATGATGAGTACTAAGTCTTCAAGGACTAGTATCATTCCCAATCATCTTGGTATCATCATTCAAAGATGTTAAAGATCAATGAAGATGATTCTTCTAAAAGTGCAAGTAACTCAATCCATAACCAATTAATTGATTGATCTTCATGAGTACCTATACAAAGCAAGATGCAAACTAGTAGATACATTTCAAGAGTATATCTAAAATGCATAAAGGCTACTAATCTTAAGTGGGATGTAATATTATCAATTAAAAGACCTATTTTTCAAAGAAAACATAGTTTTGACCAAAGAGAAACTTTAGTACAACTAGACCTTCTAATTTGAGGAGACAATGGATCGATCCAAGTTTTAAAGTACAATATACTTCAAAGATCTTGAGTGACCATCGCTCTGATACCAATTATAGAAACTAGAAGGGGAGGTTGAATAGTTTCTCTTCGATTGGTGACCAAATTAAAATTGCTTTCAATTTGGTTTGTGTCAAAACTATCTTTTACTTAAAGCTAAGTTGCATAATGATTAGGTTCAATTGAAATGCACTAGCAAGAATAATAAGCAAGTATAATGATAATGAAATAAGTAAAGAGCAAGGAAGGAGACAACCTAGTGGGAAGACACCAAGATTTATAGTGGTTCGACAACGAGGCTCTATCCTCGTTTCTACTCCACTCCTCGAGTACACCTACTCGAGATTTCCACTATATCCACAAGCTCCCTTCTCGGCGGAGAAAACCTTACATCGTTGCTTACATTATTTTCCGACACTAAGCTAAATGTCGAGACCTAATGTAACACCCCATTTTGGAAATGGAATATTACGCATATCATGGCGTGTCATCAAAGCATACAAGGATAAATGTCTAAGCATTATTCAACCATAAAAGGGAAATACCGGAATCAAACATCGGTATCCCAAAGTAAAGCTCATCACACACAAACATAAATACTGTAAAAGGAAAGGACGAAACAATGTCCATAGCAACTGTATCAAAGTAAAGGAAATGCATAAAGTAAAGAAAGACAGTAAAGCTTCCAGTCCATATGCACCTACGTTTGAGATCTACGAGCGTCCCTGAGTACCTGCCGTTTTGGGAACATGAAAAGGAAAACGGCTGAGCAAGACGCTCAGTGCACGGATGTACAATAAAGCATGAAATAGGATAAACATGTAACATATAACAGCGGAAGACTAAGTACTGAGTAAACTGGTTAAGTATCAAGAAAACTGGTTTTATAGTTTGAAAAGCCTTATGTTTATCTTGTGAAAACTGTTTTAACATATATATACCATAGCCCATATAGGTCATGAAAAGGTCACGTGCATGAATACTTGGAGGGGTGACCTCATCATGCTGATTAGAGGGGATGCCTCTAATCAATATACTGGTTTGGGTAGGAGGGATCAGCTCCTTGTGAAGGGTGCAAGGCACACACCACATTCACCATGATAAACTGAATAAAACATGTAACTAGGATGCACCCATACGCCCCACCTGATATAATAATATGGCCAAAACTGAAAGGGACGCCACGAGCAATCACTCCGCCGTGGGGAAGTCATAACATCGGTGCCTCCAATGCTATGGTTATGGTACCTCCATAACTAGGTGAAACTGGTCATGCTTGTATATGGCTATAGATTATGCTAATTAAACATAAGCAGTTCAAAACAATAAAACAAATACTGGGGAAAACAGTTGGCTGCATACGGGGAAATCCTAATAAGGAAAGAATGTCCATACTGAAAGGACGGGAATCCGTACCTCAAGTCCAGTGAATGAACGGAAGAAAGACTCCTACTTCTGGATCACTAACGCTACATGAATACACACGTGTATAAGTATCGATTCACTGATTACGTACTGAGTTTTATGTCTCATTTTAGCTGATTTGGTATGTTTTAGGTCATGGTTCACTGTTTAAAGCCTTAAACTGTGTTTATCTAGTATTCTGATTAATCTGATTAAGTATTACTGGTGTTTCATGTGTTATTATACTTACTGTGTAATAATAAGTAACTTTCCAAAAATAGCAGGTTTCCAAAAATAGAAAGTTTCCAAAAATAGAAAGTTTCCAAAAATAGAAAGTTTCCAAAAATAGAAAGTTACCAAAAATAGAAAGTTTCCAAAAATAGAAAGTTTCCAAAAATAGAAAGTTTCCTAAAATAGAAAGTTTCCTAAAATAGAATTTACTGCTTAAAATAGATTAGTTTCTAAAAATAGAAAGTTTCCAAAAATAGATCAGTTGCCTTAATTAAATAAGTTTCCATATATAGAAGGTTTCCATAATTAGATTAGCTGCCTGAAATAGATAGATTTCCATATATAGAATGTTTCCATAATTAGATTAGTTGCCTTATTTAATTAAGTTTCTATAAATAGAAGTTTCCATAATTAGAATTAAGCTGATTACATAAGCTAACATATAAGTCTAAGTGTTATAAGCTTATTTCTTAAGTCATATGATATAGTGTATAGTTTAATTATTATTCCCTGTATTTTAATTAAACTATAGGTTAAGCATTTTAATTAAAGTATAACATGTTTTAATTAAAATGAAATGAATTACTTAGGTTAAAACGTGTATTATTATTATTAATAATATAACCTAAGTCATGTCTAGATTAATTAATTATAGGCATGTTTTAAATAATTAATTAATTATAACTTATAACATAAAATACTTAGGTTAAATTAATGTCATGATAAACTAATAATTAAAATAACCTAAGTCATGATTTAATTAATATTTCATGTTATTAATTAATTATATCCTAAGTTCATAATTCATAAAAATTAACATGTAGCATGAATCATGATTTAACCAACGAACCATGAATCGGGCATGAATTCGACACCGTACCCCGAGCTAAACCCGGGGCACATGTGTCTCCTTGCTGTCGTGGGTCCCACATGAGCCAACCAAGACCAAAAATGGTCTTGGTGGTGGCGGCAATAGCAAACCAAACCCCCCTCGGATTTGTTTTGCTAGGCGGCTAAAAACAAACACCCTTATAAATCCTTCTTTGATTTTAATTAATTCCAAAACATGTTAGATCAATGATTAATTATCATGTTTAAATAAAAAAAAATAATAACATGTTCATGAAAATAATCAAAGATTAAAAGAATTAAAAGAATTAAAAAGAAGGGTTAGAAAGGTATACCACTATGTAGCTTGGAAAAAGGATGAACAAACACTGATTATACAATAGTTTTTGAGATCAAAATCAACCAATCACCCTCCTATGGTGATGTCTAGGTGGCGGCACAAAGAGAGCAAAAGGAGGAGGAGAAAACTCTTTTTAGGGTTTTTATGTTTATTTCTTGAAAATGAAAAATGAAAACATGTTTAACTCTTTACCCCCCTTTACTTGTAAAGTCCATGGGCTAAGCCCATTTCTTGTATATGTGTCGTGGGTATGGGGGCCCCACATGGGGTACCCGTACCTTTCTCGTGTCCCGATGTTTCGTGTTCGTTCGTGGTTAAACGTGCTCGTGTTTAAAGTGTTTCTGTTTATTCTATCGTGTCGTTTATCGTAAATTTAACGTTCGTAATTATATTATAAGTATTTACGTAATTATTCTAGTTCGTATTTTAAATGGTGATCATGATTTAATTATGTTCACGTGATATATTTATTAACTGTTTATCATGATTTCGTACGTAATCGATACTTGTCATGTCATACACGTATGCACTTGCTTGATTATTAGCACATGAATGTGATCAATACTAAATGAGGTAAGTTTTAATCTAGGACGTACGATCTTAAGGGCACTATTCATGGTAAAAGCATGCGGGTTTTACAATTCTTCCCCCCTAAAAAGAATAATTCGTCCCCGAATTATAGATAAAGTAAGCTGAAAAGAAGTGACATACCCGAACTCAAAATATGAAGTGAGGGTAAGAAGCCCGGATAGACTCCTCTGTTTCCTAAGTGGCTTCCCGCTCGGTATGGTCCCTCCAAAGAATTTTGACGAATGGAATCGTCTTCCTTCTCATGACTCGTTCTTGCCTGTCGAGTACTCGTTCGGGTTCTTCTATAAAAGTGAGATCTTCACGTATCTGTTCCAGTGGATACTGAACCATGTGAAGGGGATGATAATTGTACCCTCTGAGTAAGGACACATGGAACACGTTATGCACGTGTGAAAGCTGAGGAGGTAACGCCAAACGGTAAGATACTTCGCCGATTCGTTCAACGATATCAAATGGTCCGATGAACCGAGGACTGAGTTTTCCTTTGATCCCGAAGCGTTTAACACCACGTGCCGGCGAAACCTTGAGGAAGACGTGATCTCCCACATTAAAATGTATGTCCCTACGATGCTTATCGGCGTAACTCTTCTGACGTGATCGTGCTTCCTGTAGTTTCTGCTTAGCTACCTCAATCTTCTCATTGGTCATTTCTATAATCTCTGGTCCTTCGAGTGTTCGCTCTCCCACTTGACCCCAGCAAGTTGGAGCGCGACACTTTCTGCCATACAACATTTCGAAAGGAGCACATTTTATACTTGCGTGCCAGCTGTTGTTGTATGCAAACTCGACTAAACAGATATAATCGTCCCAATCACCTGTCCATTCCAACGCACACGACCTTAACATATCTTCCAATGTCTGAATTGTTCGCTCCGACTGTCCGTCCGTTTGGGGATGAAAGGCTGTGCTCAGCTTAAGTTGTGTACCCCAAGCTTTTTGCAGACCTTTCCAGAATCGCGACGTGAAACGAGGATCTTTGTCTGAGACGATGCTGGAGGGAGTACCGTGGAGTCTCATGATCTCCCTTCTGTAAGTATCTGCGAGTTTACTTACCGGATCTTCCTTGCGTATCGGTAAGAAATGAGCTGATTTGGTGAGTCGATCAACAATGACCCAAATAGCATCGTGCTTCTTCTTGGTAGGCGGAAGACCGGTAACAAAATCCATGGTGATTTTGTCCCACTTCCACTCTGGAATATCCAACGGTTGAAGGAGACCGCCAGATCGCTGATGTTCAATCTTAACCTGCTGGCAGGTAAGACATTTGGAGACATGCGTGGCTACATCCTGTTTCATACCACTCCACCAAAAGTGCTGTATGATGTCATGGTACATTTTTGTCGACCCAGGATGTATAGAAAATGGGGAGCTGTGAGCTTCAGCTAACAATGCTTCCCGGAGTTTTGGATTGTCAGGAACACAAAGTCTCGTGCCCTGCCAAATGATACCGTCTGCGTCCATTCGGAATTCTGTCTGCTTCTCCAAGTTCTGAATTATCGCCCAAATCTCTCCATCATCCTTCTGCGCTTCCTTAATCCTAGTCAGTAACTCAGGTTCTACTCTAAGATTCGCCCAGTATCCGTGCTGCCCACGTACCATGATTTCGATGTCTAGCCGCTCCAAGTCCCTTATGTTTTGTTCCTTGATCTCAATGCCGTTTATCATTCCGGACTTTCTGCTGAGTGCATCTGCTACTACATTAGCCTTTCCAGGATGATACTGTAGGTTAATATCATAATCCTTTAACAGTTCCAACCATCTCCTTTGTCTCATGTTCAATTCTCGCTGTGTGAAGATATACTTCAGGCTCTTGTGATCCGTGAAAATGTCGCATGATTCTCCGTATAAGTAATGCCTCCATATCTTCAATGCGAACACCACTGCAGCAAGTTCCAGGTCATGCGTAGGGTAGTTTTCTTCATAGGGCTTAAGCTGCCGTGAAGCATACGCGATCACTTTCCCATGTTGCATGAGAACACAGCCCAGTCCCTTCCCCGATGCATCGCTATAGATCTGAAATCCACCTGTACCAGATGGGAGAGTAAGAATAGGTGCAGATACTAACTTTTGCTTTAGGTCTTCGAAGCTCTTCTCTCGTTCTTCCGTCCAGACGAATTTCTCTCCTTTTCGCATCAGTTTGGTGAGAGGCAATGCCAAGCGGGAAAAGTTCTCCACGAATCTTTGATAATATCCAGCTAAGCCTAAGAAACTGCGGACTTCTGTCGCTGATGTTGGTCTTGGCCATTTAGTGATAGCCTCAACCTTCGCTGGGTCCATAGTGATCCCTTCTGCTGATACAATGTGACCTAAGAATGCCACCTTGTTTAACCAGAACTCACACTTGGAGAATTTCGCATACAGCTGCTTCTGACGAAGAATCTGTAGTACAGTACGGAGATGATCCTCGTGTTCCTCCGTGGACTTTGAGAAAATCAAGATGTCATCGATGAATACAATGACAAATTTATCAAGGAATTCATGAAAGATCCTGTTCATCAGATCCATGAATACTGCTGGAGCGTTAGTCAGGCCGAATGGCATGACCACAAACTCATAATGGCCATAGCGGGTACGAAAAGCAGTCTTAGCAATGTCCTGCTCTTTAACCCTTAGCTGATGGTAGCCTGACCTTAGATCGATCTTTGAGAAGTGTTTGGCTCCTTGAAGTTGGTCAAACAGATCGTCTATACGTGGCAGTGGATATCTATTGCAGATGGTAATCTTATTAAGTTCACGGTAGTCAATGCAAAGTCGCATGCTGCCGTCCTTCTTCTTAACGAACAAGACCGGTGCGCCCCATGGAGATGCGCTAGGTCTAATGAACCCTCGTTCAAGAAGTTCCTGCAGTTGGTCCTTCAGTTCTTTTAGCTCTATGGGAGCCATACGATACGGAGCCTTAGAGATTGGCTCAGCTCCTGGAACAAGGTCGATGTTGAACTCCACTTCTCTTGCAGGTGGTATGCCTGTAAGTTCATCTGGGAAGACGTCTTGAAATTCTGAGACTACCGGTTGATCCTGAATCGATGGGGATTCAGCATCCATGTCATGAACCGTAGCTAGATAACCTTCGCAGCCATGTGACAGTAATGCACGTGCTTGCAAGGTAGATATGACTTGTACAGACCGTCCGGGTATGAACCCGTTATGAATGTACTCTGGTGCATTAATGTCGCCGAAGATCACCCGATATGAGTGGCAGTCTATGGTAGCATGGTGCCTGGATAGCCAATCCATGCCAAGAATCATATCAAACTCAATCATGTCTAGGGGAAGTGCATCTACTGCACGAACTTTATCGTCAAACTCTATAGGAAGACTCTTGTATACATGAGTTATTAATACAGAGTCCCTCAGAGGCGTGGAAATGGTAAGCTTATTTTCTAATGGCAAGGGAAGTGTCCTGATGTTCTTAGCATAAGTAGTGGAAATAACTGAATGAGTGGCACCCGTGTCGAAAAGAACACATGCAGCCTGGCCGTACATATACAAAATTCCAGTAATGGTACCTGTAGATTTGTTTGCCTGGTCCCGCGATGTCGTGTAGACACGCCCAGTGGTAGGAGGCGGTTTAGTATCAGCATGACCCGAAGTACCCTCCATTTCACCCTTACGGCAATCTCTCATACGATGGCCAGGGAGGCCGCACTTGTAGCACGCGTCGGAATCACGACGACATGGGCCAGGGTGTCTGCGATGGCAAGTGCTGCAAAGAGGATGAGTGAATCCTCCAGCAGGAGTCCTTGCTTGCTGAGGGCCTGCTGATGGCAAAACGTGTTAAGAATAAGTATATGCACGAGTATAGGACGTAAGCGTCATAAGATGTTTACCAGTGTTAGCTGAACGGTTAGGCTGAGAACCCCTGTGGTTCTGGTCCCTTCCGTTACCGTGGTTCCTGGTAGAGATTAATATAGTGTCAGCATGAGAGATATAACATGAAATCATAAGAAGATGCGTAAATAGTAGGACCTGCTGTTGTTGGAGTGTCCCGCATTGTTACGGTAATTATCATTACCGTTGCGCCTTTCCACAACAGAACGGTCGTTAGAGTGACCGTTTCCTTTGGGCTGCTGAGGCTGCTGCTGGGTAGCCGGCTGAGACCGGTCCCCAGTTTTCTGCCTGGAAGATACAGTTTAAGAGATGATTATAGAACATATAATGATAGGATGCGGTCTGGTTAACGCTAGAACACGAAATGTTTTACCTCTTGTCGGGTCTTTCAGCTTCCCCGAACTCATCGCGTTCCTGCAACATCTCAAGCTTCCTTGCTGCGTCGGCCACTTGTGCTACTGTATTGAACGTAGCACATACCAGATTATTCGCGACCGAGGTGCGAAGTGCCCACCTAAAATGGTGTGCCTGCTCCTCAGGAGTACCAGCCGCTGCTCCCAGAAAACCTGCCAAGCGAAGAAAGCGCTGCATGAATTCGTTGCTATTTTCGCCCGCTCTCTGACGTATTCCGTGGTATTCACGCTTGAGTTTGTCCTGCTCTGCCTTAGGAAAGAACTGTTCCATCACTCTATCCTTGAATTGGGCCCATGTCAAACCAGCGACCCATTCATCACCTCCTTCTGACTGCGTCAAAGCTAGCCACCAGTTGAGTACATCGCCTTCAAACCTGTAGCATGCCAATCTTGCCTTGAAGGCGGGGTCACATCCCATAGCATTGAAGATTTTCTCAATGTGAGTCAGCCAGCTTTCAGCATCGCTGGGGCTATCAGTCTTTTCGAAAGCTCTAGGACGGAGCTTGTTAAATCTTTCCAACCATACCGCTAGTGTCACTGGGGGAGGAGGAGGAGGAGGTGCCTGATTCTGCTGCTGCTGATTGTTGGCAGCCTGGACTTCAGCACGAATGTCATTCCTCAGTTGAGGAAGTAAGGCTTGCATGGCAGCCTGAATTGCAGCATTGAGCTGCTCTTGCTCGCGTGTGAGAACCATCTGACAGTATAACATAAAACATATGATTAACAGTTCAAACATAAAATATAAAAAAAAAATTTATGCCAAAATTTCACGAGAAAAATTTTATGTAAGAAAATCTTTGTATGAATGCATGATGCAGTTTTATGAAAACTTTTGATGCTCGAGAGTGAACGCCTCTGGTCAGTTCACTCAAAATAAAAGACATATCGAGGGGACGCCTATGGGTCGGTCCCAAGTCTAAAAGTTTCGATAAAACACATGCGACTAAATAGGGCCAGTCCTGTACCAACCATTACTTAGTCAAAAACCCTGTAACAATGACATGTATATGTATGCTAAAAAAAATGATGAATGCATGAAAACAACTGTCAGTTCTAGGAAGACCGTAGTGACTACCCACTAATCACAGGTCATATTTGAGAGCCTACAGGTCGAAACCTTGGCTCTGATACCATAATTGTAACACCCCATTTTGGAAATGGAATATTACGCATATCATGGCGTGTCATCAAAGCATACAAGGATAAATGTCTAAGCATTATTCAACCATAAAAGGGAAATACCGGAATCAAACATCGGTATCCCAAAGTAAAGCTCATCACACACAAACATAAATACTGTAAAAGGAAAGGACGAAACAATATCCATAGCAACTGTATCAAAGTAAAGGAAATGCATAAAGTAAAGAAAGACAGTAAAGCTTCCAGTCCATATGCACCTACGTTTGAGATCTACGAGCGTCCCTGAGTACCTGCCGTTTTGGGAACATGAAAAGGAAAACGGCTGAGCAAGACGCTCAGTGCACGGATGTACAATAAAGCATGAAATAGGATAAACATGTAACATATAACAGTGGAAGACTAAGTACTGAGTAAACTGGTTAAGTATCAAGAAAACTGGTTTTATAGTTTGAAAAGCCTTATGTTTATCTTGTGAAAACTGTTTTAACATATATATACCATAGCCCATATAGGTCATGAAAAGGTCACGTGCAAGAATACTTGGAGGGGTGACCTCATCATGCTGATTAGAGGGGATGCCTCTAATCAATATACTGGTTTGGGTAGGAGGGATCAGCTCCTTGTGAAGGGTGCAAGGCACACACCACATTCACCATGATAAACTGACTAAAACATATAACTAGGATGCACCCATACGCCCCACCTGATATAATAATATGGCCAAAACTGAAAGGGACGCCACGAGCAATCACTCCGCCGTGGGGAAGTCATAACATCGGTGCCTCCAATGCTATGGTTATGGTACCTCCATAACTAGGTGAAACTGGTCATGCTTGTATATGGCTATAGATTATGCTAATTAAACATAAGCAGTTCAAAACAATAAAACAAATACTGGGGAAAACAGTTGGCTGCATACGGGGAAATCCTAATAAGGAAAGAATGTCCATACTGAAAGGACGGGAATCCGTACCTCAAGTCCAGTGAATGAACGGAAGAAAGACTCCTACTTCTGGATCACTAACGCTACATGAATACACACGTGTATAAGTATCGATTCACTGATTACGTACTGAGTTTTATGTCTCATTTTAGCTGATTTGGTATGTTTTAGGTCATGGTTCACTGTTTAAAGCCTTAAACTGTGTTTATCTAGTATTCTGATTAATCTGATTAAGTATTACTGGTGTTTCATGTGTTATTATACTTACTGTGTAATAATAAGTAACTTTCCAAAAATAGCAGGTTTCCAAAAATAGAAAGTTTCCAAAAATAGAAAGTTTCCAAAAATAGAAAGTTTCCAAAAATAGAAAGTTACCAAAAATAGAAAGTTTCCAAAAATAGAAAGTTTCCAAAAATAGAAAGTTTCCTAAAATAGAAAGTTTCCTAAAATAGAATTTACTGCTTAAAATAGATTAGTTTCTAAAAATAGAAAGTTTCCAAAAATAGATCAGCTGCCTTAATTAAATAAGTTTCCATATATAGAAGGTTTCCATAATTAGATTAGCTGCCTGAAATAGATAGATTTCCATATATAGAATGTTTCCATAATTAGATTAGTTGCCTTATTTAATTAAGTTTCTATAAATAGAAGTTTCCATAATTAGAATTAAGCTGATTACATAAGCTAACATATAAGTCTAAGTGTTATAAGCTTATTTCTTAAGTCATATGATATAGTGTATAGTTTAATTATTATTCCCTGTATTTTAATTAAACTATAGGTTAAGCATTTTAATTAAAGTATAACATGTTTTAATTAAAATGAAATGAATTACTTAGGTTAAAACGTGTATTATTATTATTAATAATATAACCTAAGTCATGTCTAGATTAATTAATTATAGGCATGTTTTAAATAATTAATTAATTATAACTTATAACATAAAATACTTAGGTTAAATTAATGTCATGATAAACTAATAATTAAAATAACCTAAGTCATGATTTAATTAATATTTCATGTTATTAATTAATTATATCCTAAGTTCATAATTCATAAAAATTAACATGTAGCATGAATCATGATTTAACCAACGAACCATGAATCGGGCATGAATTCGACACCGTACCCCGAGCCAAACTCGGGGCACATGTGTCTCCTTGCTGCCGTGGGTCCCACATGAGCCAACCAAGACCAAAAATGGTCTTGGTGGTGGCGGCAATAGCAAACCAAACCCCCCTCGGATTTGTTTTGATAGGCGGCTAAAAACAAACACCCTTATAAATCCTTCTTTGATTTTAATTAATTCCAAAACATGTTAGATCAATGATTAATTATCATGTTTAAATAAAAAAATAATAATAACATGTTCATGAAAATAATCAAAGATTAAAAGAATTAAAAGAATTAAAAAGAAGGGTTAGAAAGGTATACCACTATGTAGCTTGGAAAAAGGATGAACAAACACTGATTATACAATAGTTTTTGAGATCAAAATCAACCAATCACCCTCCTATGGTGATGTCTAGGTGGCGGCACAAAGAGAGAAAAAGGAGGAGGAGAAAACTCTTTTTAGGGTTTTTATGTTTATTTCTTGAAAATGAAAAATGAAAACATGTTTAACTCTTTACCCCCCTTTACTTGTAAAGTCCATGGGCTAAGCCCATTTCTTGTATATGTGTCGTGGGTATGGGGGCCCCACATGGGGTACCCGTACCTTTCTCGTGTCCCGATGTTTCGTGTTCGTTCGTGGTTAAACGTGCTCGTGTTTAAAGTGTTTCTGTTTATTCTATCGTGTCGTTTATCGTAAATTTAACGTTCGTAATTATATTATAAGTATTTACGTAATTATTCTAGTTCGTATTTTAAATGGTGATCATGATTTAATTATGTTCACGTGATATATTTATTAACTGTTTATCATGAGTTCGTACGTAATCGATACTTGTCATGTCATACACGTATGCACTTGCTTGATTATTAGCACATGAATGTGATCAATACTAAATGAGGTAAGTTTTAATCTAGGACGTACGATCTTAAGGGCACTATTCATGGTAAAAGCATGCGGGTTTTACACCTAATCTTTAGCTAGGACCAATCTACACGACGTTGCCTACTTCACAATTTAACGACACAAGGCTAGATGTCGAGTTCTAATCGAAAGGTAGAACCAATCTTCACGACGTTGCCTACTTCACCATTTTACGACACAAGGCTAGATGTCGAGTTCTAATCGAAAGCTAGAACCAATCTTCACGACTCTTCACTTTGAAGCTAAGTGAGAACTTCACACAACACAACTACTAATCACTTTAAAGTTTAGTGAGAACTCACAAGACACAACCACATCACTTTATAGTTTAGTGAGAACTCCTAATCAAATCTATTACAACTCAACTAGACTTATCCAAGTACACACATGTAGCTTGGATTTACACAACACAAATCCAAGCAAACACATATGCAATGGATGTACACAACAAATCCAAGTATCCACAAATAACTTGGATGAACACAACTAGTCCAAGTATTCATAAATACATTGGATTGACCTAAAACAAAAAGGGTATCATGATGAATATGACTAGCTCATAAATTCATCTTTATCACTACACTAGTGAGTGAGTGATCTTCTCATTGGACATTGTAAAGGAGGGGATCAAGAGGATAATCATACATAAACATCCTTAACAATTTAAGTGATCATTTACTAATGATTATACTATAGAAAATAGAAAGCGGGCTGAGAAAAACGTCCAAGAGGCTTGCTGGAAAATGAGATTTGACCCACTATTTAAAGGAGACAAAGTTACAACGGATCTATAACGGCTACTGTGCGCGGTACCTTATCTCACCCCGCGGTACCATATCGCTAAGGTACCACGTAGGTACTTAAGGTACCGCCACTAGACTCCGCTCCGTTTTTGTCTTTTAGTGGGGTGGGAATATCTGAGGTATTTGAACCCTTCAAAGGATATTCTAACAGCATTTGGAATATGCCATTTTCAAATTTTCATTTTCCATTTTAATAAAACATTTTCTAAAAAAGAAAGTTTATTAAAAAGTCTTTTGTCTTATTAACAAAAGTGAGTTTTAAGGATAATCATTTTGATGATCACTAAGTATGATTAAGAAAGGTTAGTGATATGATTATTACCTTGATGATAGTGTTAGTTAAATAATTCAATTTGTGTTTTACACTAAATGTGTTGTATGGTTTGTTGTGATCAAAACTAAGAAAGATTAGTTAACACTAATAATGTTTTTAGGCATTACTTGCATTAACAAAAAAGACCAAAAAATGTGCGAATCTAAGTGAAGTACTCAATGTCAGTGACATTCATCTTTTCATGCGTTGCATTACCCTATGGACATTAAAGGAAATATCATATTAACATTAATAGTAGTTGCCATTGTCGTGCATATGTAAACTTTTTTTCTTTGATTACCTTATTCGCTGGATTAATACCAAGGTAAATTACTTCTACGATACAGGTACATGGCAAAAAGAATCCCATTGACAAAGACCTAAAAGTTATTGTTGGATTTAGAAACTTCTGATAAGCTAAAGAATGGCACCTCTATATCCCCTTTCTCGAGGTTGCACGTGTTATCTTTTGCAAGCATCGTCACATATCTACATAGAAAAGATGATCCACCTAGGACTCTTCCTCTTCTGCAACAAAGTACAGTTCAACTAATAAACAAATAAACAAATTAAAAACAGAATATGTGATGTTTCATAAAGTGATAATGAGATACTAACTCGATAATATCAGAAGATAAGGTTCTTTTTTCAAGAATGAATCGAGACAAGAAAACAACGATATGCATTCTTGCTTAGTTTTCTTAGCCATAACACCAAATTTAAGCACCACCGGAAGATCCTTAAAGCTGGCATCATAAAAATCAAGTTCCTTTTGAGTCCAGTCAAGAATAACTTTCACAACTTTGGTAGATTTTATAACTAAATCTTTTGAAATAGGCCAACAGGCACTCTTATCATCTGTTAAATCTTCGCCATCTGATGAGTTACCACGTTCAGTTTCCATCTTACATTCACTGGTAGATTCCTCAATACCTTATGAGGAAGAACCATTTACTTTATTGCCCACACTCCTTGCTTGATGATGAGAAAACTTTCCTTTTGAGTGGAGCCAGAACTCTGTTAACGACTACCTCAATATCAAGGCCATTTTTAGCACCCTCTGAAAAGGTAACCAAGGGTGTCAAAAATTTATTTCTTTTCACCAGGATTCCAGCTGTAAAAAACATCCAGTATAACATATTACAAACAGTTGTAAGAGATTCAAAAATATACATTCGAAAGATGATAACTTACTTTCCAGAAACGGGTGGCATATCTCTAGCTCTATGTACATTTCAGCTTTATATCACATGTCATAACTAAAAAGTAGAAATGTGAAATAAGTACCTTCAACTCGTTCTGCTCTATCCTCCATCAACTCAACTGATCCAATTCACAAAATGAAGTAATGGCTTCCATTTATGTTCATGGATATATCTTTCTTGAATTTCCACAGCCAAGGATTTTTCAAGCATGATCAAATAGTAAGGCTGCATTATAATTCATACCTGAAATCAAGTGGTTAATGATTTCTCCACTTCAATGCAAACTCGTGCCTTTCTAGCAGTAGATTCCTATAGCCAATAAATAAATAAAAATAAAATAGCCATCTGCCTCAAAAACAATACACGGATAGGCGCATTATATTCCATAATTAGTTTTAAGGTTGAGGGCAAATAACACTATGATAATAACACATTGAGCTAGTTCGGCTTGTGTCTGGACGCCCTTCCATTTATACTCTGAAAGCCAAGGTCAAGCTACCATTGAGCTTTTTGTTTCATCTCTGCAACATAGAATATTAGTCCTTCATATTCATTTTTTAACAAATTCTTGGTTTTACATCCTATTTTAACAAATTCTATTCAAAACATCGAAATTCAAAAGGTTGTAGTTGACATTAAGCTGAGAAACTTCATGATGTTCAGAAAGAATTCTTATACACACTTTTCTTCCCATGAACGTTGCATTCCATTTATTTGTTTAGAATACTTTTGAGCTACTTATTATTTTATTCACCTTTAACATGTTGTACACCTGGACATGTTTTCGATTATTGTCATTAAGCCAAAATTTCAACAACGGATAGTAGGGTTGATCACCGTCCGGAAACCGAAATGGACAACCGAAAACTGATTTGCCCAAAAACACCAAACCGGACCAACAAAGCATAATGATTTGTCGGTGCGGTCCGGTCCAACAAAGCATAATGCTGGTTGCGCGTAAGATCGAACCGGACCAATGACTGAAAATAAAAAAAAGGTTGGATTGAGGACCAGGACCTATATATGTTCAGTGCAGTCGGTGGTCTATAATGCTCGACCCCATTTATGAAAGTTTTTTAGTAACAAGGCTGATACAAAATGGGCCATAAAAGCTCCCACCCGCACCTAAATTTTTCCGCTTAACCATTTACAAATCACATTATTTAAAAGTATACATAGCAACTAAGATGCAAAATTTTAATGAGCAGTGAGAAGACAACTTAATGAAAGCTTACCATAAGATTGAGAACTGAGTTGCTTCGTAGATGACCTTCTCGCAGTCCTTTTCTCTCTATATCTGCAACTGTTTTGCAGAATTATACAAAATAAGAATCATGATTCCGCTCATGTAGTTACCTTATTTCTTTTCCCCTGTTTCTACGGTTCGCATTTCCTAATTCACCTACAAAAAGTTGTTCAAGATATTGGATGATTTCATTAATGAAGTTTGAGAATCTAGACTAAAGGTACACTCCAAACATAAGTGCATCACATTAATGACATGTGAGTCAAATAATAGAAGTACTAATATGAATACAGGCCATTAAGCTAATGCGCTTGACATAACCTTAACTCCAACTAACAACTGTGTGGATGTAGATTGATTTAAATTATGTTGATGTTGTCACATAACCTCTTTTGAGGTAGACACACGTATACTGCAACCCAATGCACATTAGACATTAAATTCGCATCATAATCAAAGAAAATTTTATAGACGCGTTGGTAAACTACTTATTACATCTACTAACGGGGTTACCTTTTCATATACGCAGATCAGATGTGAAATTAACGTTTCATTTTCAGAAGTTAACGTCTCATTTGCAGATAAGGGGGTGTTTTGGATAGATATTAACGTTGGGTGGGATCATATTTTCCATAGCTGCTCGTTCACTGCTCCTTTCTCGCCTTACATGTGATTAGATCGGCTGCAAAGATGAAACCAAAAAATAATATCAGAAATAATAATTTCAAGAGACAATTACATAAGTTTAATACTCCAAGGTTTTGTTTTCAATAACCATGATAATACGTTCACTACTCATCAAGCATTTTAAATATTGGAAAAAACGTAAAAGCGTGTTGCTGTGATCCAATCAACCTATCTGTTTGGCCATTTCACCTTGAATCAAGATCCATTATATTTACTAAATCAAGGTCAGTGAATTTAGTTCCCATAGAAACTATGGCCTTTTTTAGTTCTTCCTAGATCTCTTATGTCAGGACATACATACTTGAACTATTTGGATACAGCAATTACCAAACTAAATTAGATCCCCATGTTTGGTATCAATAAGAGAGATATGATGTTACCTAGCTTCTTTGTTTTTCATTTAATTACCTGAGCTCAAAATTTAGTTTGATAGTCTGTTAACAAACAGACTATAAATACACAACATCATCCTTCGTGTGCCATATTAAGAACACATACTAAACTTCGTGCCTATATAGTTCCTAAATTATAAATAAACGGGTTGGTGCATTTGGACTCCAGAGCTGATAGTGAAATCCCAAAACATTGAGGGAGTTCGAGTGAAAACCAAGAATTTGACTCCCATTACAGTTTTACTGATTAGGGACTATAATGGAAAAGTATTCCCTTCTTAAAGCCACGTGTTTGTATCTGTAAGTTGCATAACACAGAATACTTCTAGGATTATGAAAGGTCATTTGGCCAGTTTTTGATGCTGCGCAAGGCTAATTGGATTGGGTATAAACGGAACTTATCTGTGGTTCTGTCCCCTTTGACCAAATGGTAGACGAATGGTACATCAATGTGATTTCACAAATGGTACACAAAACCCATATTTTCACAGACCACAAGGATCATTTGTCTAAAATATTTATGTAAAAAAACTAATGTAGTAAATTACTGTTCTGATATCACAGAACCAGTTTAAGTTGTTTTGAACCTGAATATAATGAGGATATGTAGGCGGAAGGTGTTATTCGGCAACAAAGCCTCAAAGTTTCTACATAAAAAACACCAACAGTACCATCTGAAAATCCAGTAAATACCAGTACGCCATCACATGAGTATATAGCACTTGAAATTCCAGTAGACAGAGAATCTCTTGGATACCACAAATGTGGTTTTTGCCTTCCTTCCAGGGAATAAATATTTTTTGGTTTAAAAACAGGTTGTCTAGGTGAGTTGGCTAACGGTCCAGGACGGTCTTAATTAAAAAACTGCTTTTAGCAAGAAACAAAATACTAACAGAATAGCAAGAAACAAATAATCAAAATACACAACATAATTTCCAAGCTTACCAATATTTAAAAATGATATATACCTGGCGACCCTACCAATGTATGATCACCATCTTGTTGTAGACTACGGCCCCATAAGTGGTTTGCCATATTCACCTTGCTCATAGCCACACCTCCGCGATTCCTGTATCTAGAACCATGCGTGTTTGAAACACCAATTCCATCCATAAGATTACTAATACCATTGTTAGGTGTTTCTAAATAAATTACTAGAGCTACTAAACATGGTGCCCAACAGCTATTTTAGTGATGACGTATAGTCCCCAGCCGGGTCATGGACCCGGCCAATGGGTACTACCCGTATCCGGCCCATCACAGATGGGTGGAATAATGTCAATCAGGCTTATGGGCTTGGATGAACAGTAACCGCACGCATGTGTGCGGCCCACGGCCAGGTACGGTCGACACGGCCGACATAGGGTTAGACAGAATAATATTCTGTTTAGGAATATCTTTATCCCAATAAGAGAGGATATTCACTACCAGAATTAGAAGATAACAATCATTCTAATTCTGGTGCTTATCTCTTCCTTGGGGCCGAAGCATCAGTGAAAGCCCACTAGGGTTTCACTGCCTATAAAAGGAACCCTCAAGGGTTCCACAAAGGTATTACGACTTGTACTCTAAACCACATAAACCTTAAACCGATTACTTACTCTCACGCCGGAGTCTAATCGTGGGAAACATTCCCACGGTAAGCCTAACGCGTGCTGTTTAGTGTGCAGGATCCCAACCAAACGATTCACTTGGTGCAGGAGCCGGAGCCCAGCCAACCCGAATTAAGCCTAATTCGGGTCTAGCAAGGATCAACCAACTTTTGCATCAACAATTTGGCGCCATCCGTGGGACCCATAACACTAAGCTAGAACAAAATCTCATCTCAAATTCCAATGACGAAAGGGCATCAGCAAGCCAATCCCAGGAATGTGAATCCTGGAAACCAGAAGTCCCAGGGGGAAGGGATACTCATCCCCACCCAATCACCTAGCCGCCTTGCAGGCGGATCAGGCAACCGTAGCGGCTTCCAACCCTTGGGGGTAACGAGCACGATCTCCACAACGCCCCCACCTACTTCAACCCTGGACAATCCGGACCCAGGGAGTGCGCCCAACCCTCCTAACAAGGAGCCGCGCAGACCATCAGTAGAGGAAGAGGTAGAGGCTCTACCACTCAGCGAGGAGGATCTTACTCGAGTTCTCACGCAGAACTTCGAGAGGATCGTCCCGGGAATCGCATCGAGGTTGAATCTGGGAAGGAACCTCCAATCCAGACTCAACTTTGGCGACTCCAGACCAATCACCTCCTCCCAAATTCAGAGAAAAAGGAGAGCTCGACCTCAGGAACAGGGCACCTTTGAGGAAATTCCTCAACCCTGGAATGTGTTTGAACGCATAGGGGATCGCCTTGTACAGGAACTAGTGCAATCACGAGAAGGAGAAAGGTCGGATGGTTCACCCGAACGGCCAGATCGAGAGCTGGCTAGAACCGCACGCCGCCCGAGTGTGTGGGACAGAATGAACACTGGGAAAAAAGCTCCTGGTTCGTCTCAAAAAAGTGGTCCCTATTCAAAAGATGGGGCACCACCACCGTCCCCAGATCCGTCTAGGGAGGACTCAGATGACCATTCGCCTAAGCGCCGCCGTCCTAGGCGCACACCTCCACCACCAAACAATGAGGAGTATTATGGTGGCCCTTACTATCGAGATACGGAGGCAGAGGATCTCTCGCGTCCATGGTGTGAACCATGGGATGACCCTAGGCTCACCAGGCCATGGGCGGATCCCAGGGAAGACCCGTTCACCCTCCGCATACGGAACTATTCTGAGGACACCAAACGTCGCATGCCGGCGTGTATCAAGACTTATGATGGGTCCGATGATCCTGTGGATCACCTCAAAATATTTGACACGCAGGCTAAAATTGAGCGATGGCCCATGCCCATATGGTGCCAAATGTTCAATTCGACCTTGATTGGAAACGCCCGTGACTGGTTCGAGGCACTCCCTCCACGGAGCATTGATAGTTTCACGGAACTACGCACTGCGTTTGTAACACCCCACTTGGATAAGTGGACCGTTACGTGTATTTATGGCGTGTCATCAAAGCATAAGGTAAATGTCCTAAAACATTAACTGACCATAAAGGAATACCGGAATCAAATATCGGTAATCCAAACATAAGCCCAAAACATGAAAAATAAAATACTGAAAGAAAGGACTAAACAATGTCCAAATAAGCAGAATAATGTAAGTGCATAAAATAAGAAGTCTGGATACCTTCCATCCCAAATGCACGTGCTCTTAGAATCCTAAAAGCGTCCTGGTGTACCTGCCGTTAGAACATGAAAGGAACTACGGCTGAGCATAACGCTCAGTGAACGGATATAAAGCGTGATAAGAAATTACTGAAATGAAACAGATGATAAAATACTGAAGCTGTAAGACTGATAAGTAAAGTTACAGCGGAAATTTGTGTTTAATCTGTAAAGGCTGATTTGTGAATAATAAAGCTGAACTGTTATCTGTCAAATCTGAAAACATGCATTTACTGTGTTTTAATTGCCAGAGCTTATATAGGTCATGTGCTGTAACAACGTTGCATGAATAACTAGAGGGGTGACCTCGTCATGCTGTAGAGGGGTGACCTCTAAATAACTGTGCTGGGTGGAGGGATCAGCTCCAATGTGAAGGATGTAGAGCACACACCACATTCACCTGCTAAACTATAAACTGTAGCCTAGGATGCATCCATACGCCCCACTAATAATACTGATAAAATGGCCAAGCTGAGCTGAGTGGGACGATGCAGGATATCACTCTCCTGCATGTGAGTCACGACATCGGTGCCTCTAGTGCCGTGGTTACGGTACCTCCGTAACTAGTACATAAACTAATCATGCTTGTATATAAGGCTCAGGCAATTTATTTAATTCTTAACATGATTACTGATAAGTTTAAACATATACTGGGGAAAACATTTGGCTGCAGCCGGGGAATCCTAATCATGCATAGAAAGGAAGTCCTTATTGAAAGGACGGAAAATCCGTACCTTAAACGCGCCAAGAACTCTTAACACATAAATTAATCTTCAACGTCTACATCAACAATTTAATACATACGTTAACAAATAAAATGGTCATATCTTATCCTAACCTCAACAAAAAAATGACCATTTACCAAACTTATTTTATTCTGAAATCCATATAAGTTGTAAACGTACACATGAAGGAAATCATTTGGAGTTTTCTTGGCATGAGGATAAGATCAATATCATATTTTGTTTTGATATTTTTTATGACTACTTTTGAAGCTTCATCTCAAACACTCGCTAACATCAGTTAACGTTTCAACATATATCTTTAGATCAGTAGAGATTTTGAGTCTCGACTTCATGCTCAAAGTTATTAAATAATGATCAATATATGACTAAGGCTTAGACGTACCTCCAACAGAATCAACCACGTCTCAACGTTCCAGAAAAAAAATGGACATTAACTCAAGCAACCTACGGCTAGAACTATCTTCGTTAACTCTCTTAAACGTCAAACAAGGTCGAACATGCGTACAAAACAAACTCCGGACACCAACATGCGTACGACAAGGGACATGCTTACCTCCAAGCTAAACGAGTACAAAAATAAACATCTAACGTGCATGAACCACAACTCGAACACCCGAATCAAGATTGACGTGAACGATCATTAGCAGAACCCAAAACACGAAGGGGTGCGACCCTTACTCAGACCCGAGACAAGAACTCAACCTCTAGCGACTGAAACCGATCATAAATGAACCAGGGCAGGAACTTCAAGTACGAGCATGCGACACCGAGTGGCATGGTCATGAATGAGTCCTTCATCCGAACGATCTAGGGAGATGTGTGTCGGAGGTGGCCCAAAGCTTATGATGTATATGTTCGTCCGTCTCACCGTCTCACTTAGTAACAATGGTGATATTTAGGGTGTTAATGTTTTCTAGTAAATGACTGATTTGAAACTATAATCAATTGGTGCAAAACATGCGTTATGAGCCGATAAATAATGATAAAAGAGGATTTTCTTTGACTAAGTATGCATAAAGAACGTGTCAACGCTATCTATTCTTATATTAAAAGATATCCATAACTCTCGTAGTAAAATTGCCGAGATAAAAGGAATAGATCATTTCAACTTACTATATTTCAAAAACGTTTTGTGCTTATCATTTTTTTGTTCATAAATTTTTTTATAAGCGTACCCGATAACTATTTTAGGGTATTATAAGTTCATCACTCTAAAATTAATGTCGTCTTCGAATTTACGTCAAATCATAAAATTGTAAGTAACAAATAGGAAAAGATCTAAACGGTTCCAACGAAAACCCCTTTTTTTATATAAACACAAATATCATATGCCAGAAATTTATAATACACAAATAATTATAGCCTAAGGTTTTTATATCAACTGCTTATTTTTTTTTAAACTTTTAGGTTATATTCAAAACGATGAAATAAAATACAAACTAAATTTTTGGGTTTTACAACTCTTCTCCTCTAAAAAGAATAATTCGTCCTCGAATTAGAGACATGATAATGCTGCGGTTTTACAATTATCTCTCTAAAAGGAAAAATTCGTCCTCGAATGAAAGGTAATAAGCTGATGAAGTTATAATAACTGAACTAACACTTAAGTTGAAAGGACATGTAAGCTGAGAGAACATGAGGGCTGAAAGGACATATAAGTTGAAGGATCATTCATCCTCGAATTTAAAACATAATGCGTTTGAGAGGTTAT
The DNA here is from genome assembly GCA_025667525.1 of Glebionis coronaria. NCBI lineage: Eukaryota > Viridiplantae > Streptophyta > Magnoliopsida > Asterales > Asteraceae > Glebionis > Glebionis coronaria. Next base: position 419,548 of record JANFOE010000092.1, on the reverse strand, counting down.
AACTATGACATGACTGAAGTAAACATGGAACGTGACATGGCTGAAGAGGACATGGAACGTAACATGACTGAAAGTACTTAATTTAATTATTGAAGGAAAAGAATGAGAGGTCCGGATGGAATCCTCCGTTCTGAATGGCTTCCCGCTCGAAATGACTCCTTCAAGGTCTAAACATAATGAAAATCTTGGTCCTGATGACTCGGTCCTGATGATGCTAAATAGTTTGTGGTTTCATTCTTCAGATGGATTTTCTAAATCTGATAGAATGAATAAGCTATATCATGTAGTATACATGAAACGGTACGTACAAATATCCTGAAAAGATAACATTTATATCTCTGAGCAAGCTGCTGAAACATATAGGGACGAACTACGTGAACAATTATGAACGTGCTACGTGAGTAATTGTGAACGTGGTTTGTGATCGTCTGATGAACGTTGGGCATGGAATATGTGGTGAACGTAATATTTGGAACATACTGTGAACATGATTCTAGACATCTAATGAACGTATGCTAACTGAGGAAGGAATGCCAAACGCTACGACCTAAGATGTGAATGGTCTGCCTGGTTATGGAATAGTTGTGCTAAACTTGAGTCTGATTTCTTAAGCTTTCTGTAACCGTATTCGGTAATAAACTAAGAAACGTGTATCGTGAAATGGCACACGAACTTGAACGTGAACAATGTTATGAACACAAACGTGAGCTTAAATCACGAGATAGTATAAAAGATGAACTGAAACAGCATCATACTGCGAATGAGACGTAAACGTGGAAGTGAAAATAAACATGAACTTAAAGTGGGCGTAACATACACTTGATCGTGAACATGAATTCTGTCTGATATGATGGTCGATGGAATGCCTTGAATTCGTACGATTTACTGCTGAATTTCTAAATTTTCTGCAGATCTGCTACTGCGTGATCCTTTCAGATGAAAGAAACACGCAGGCTGATTACATGGTTGACGATAACTTAGATAGTATCATACTTAATCTGAGCCTGTGGTAACTGGTAATAACTTCCATGGAATCCTGTCTCATTTCTTTTTAGAATTTTCTAATCGTTGTAATAGCTCACTCAGCATATCGGTGTTCTATCTTGAACTTGCTGGCATGTCAGGCATCAAGATATGAACATAGCTGTATCCTTGGGTTATACTGCCTCTATCAAAAATTCTGTCTGGGATTATGGTACATTCTGGTGGAATTTGATGAATCGTCATGAAAGAATTTTGAGTATCGGTAAATTAGATCTCTCCTAGTGTAGGATCTGATCGAATACAAAATTTTAGTGTAGATCATCTCCTTTATGCGTAAGCTTGGTCATGGAAAGCTAATTGTGAGAACTGTCAGCAATTTCTGCAGTAGTAGACAACTGATTTCTAAAAATTTTGATACTTTAGTCACAAACGTCGGTCTTGACCATCTGGTAATGGCCTTCACCTTTGCAGGATTGTCTGAAATTTCTTTATGCTAAAATAAGGTGGCTCATAAATGCCACCTTGTTCAACAGGAATTTACATCTGGAAAGCTGCTTAAATAATTTTCTCTTATTGGAGATTCTGTACAACTGTGAGAAGGTGATTCTCTTGTTCTTCTCTAGAATTTTAGCAGATCAGGATGTTATCGATGATTATACTGACGATTTTGTTTGAGAAGTCATGAAAAATTTATTCATAAATTTCATACTATAGTTGGAGCATTAGGGAGCTCGAAAGTAAAATCTCAATTTAGAGGAACTATAACATGTGCAACAGCAGTCAGAAAAACACCATGTTCTTTCTCTCACCACTGATGGTGGCATGATGGTGAATCGTTCTGGAAAAATGTTTAAGACATCGTAGAAGATTATATAGACCTTCTATACGTGATATGATTATCGGTTAAGAATGGTGATCTTGTAAAATTTTTCGGTGGTCGATACAGGATCTCATGTTACCGGCGTTCTTTTTTATAGACAGAAACGATGCACCTTCTGGTGGTGTGCTAGGGCGATTAAAGCCTCGTTCTGATAACTCTTGCAACTAGTGATGAAACTCCTTTAACTCAGCTAAAGCCCTACGATGAGGAGTTCTGAGAACATGTTTTGTTCTTGTGAAAAGCTCGATGTAAAATTATGTCTCGTGGTTATGAAGGAATTTTTTTGGAGAACCTTCTGGAAGTACATCTGGAAACTCTAGGATAATCTATTGATCATGAATTTAAGGAACTTTAGAAGTGGTTTCATAACTGGTAATTACAAGTCTTCTCAGCTATGGACTGATAAGTCACGCGCTTGTAAGGCAGAAACAATTTGTACTGTTTTTTTTTCTTTTGGCAGAAAATATAATGAATATATTTGTGATTTAGTAAGACGGACCTCGTCGTTAACTGAAAGGAAAACCTTAATAAATATGGGTGATACTGTGGAGTCTTTTCTGGCTGGGAGGTAGGTAATTACCTGATTTAAGATAAAGTTGACATAGGAACACGTGAAGTAAACATGGAGACTTTTCACTGAATGTGTTTGTTTGTAACCTCATAGAACGAATACTGTGTGTTTAACCTGAATAATACTCTAGTGGTGGTAACTGAATTTTTTAATGATCTGATTCATGCGTGGCATAATAGAACAGGTATACCCCCGTGGAGGGTACCCTGAATTTCTAGGGTCTGAGTGAGAAGAGACACTAGAGTTATGAGTTCTGACTCATACTTTGAGAAGATATTCGTATGACGTATACCATGAATGATGTCCTGACATGTGTCTTCCAAATTGATACTTGAGACCTGGGTCTTGACTGTTGTCTGGTCATGTATTTTAATGGGTGAGTCTAAATAAGTTTAAGAATTTCTGGTAACTGCTAGGGTTGGCAAACCGGTTAGACTGCTGACCTCTGAATTTCTGGCCACGTCCGTTCTGAAGTTCTGGTGTTTACTGACTGATTAATTATAAGCACGGTGGTTGTCACTACTGCTTTGTCTGTCACTTTATGACGGTCATTATCGTGACCGTGATTTATGTAACTATTTCTGCTGAGTGGCCGGCTGGTTACCGATTCCCACTCTTCGGACTGAAAGATTAGATGAGTGAAGTGTGACATCTAACTGGGAAAGTAAAAGCATGGAATAGAGTGGTAGTGTCTGATGGTTGAAATTTATTCTCGTCAGAAATTCCAAAGTTATAGTTTTCGTCCTTGTTCTGTAGAGTCTTCATAGTATAAACAGCATCGGCATCTTGAGAAATCTCCAAAGCATCGGCATCATCAGCATTTGTGCGGTCTTCAAAGTGTTAGCAGCATCGGTATCTGGTAAAATCTTCAACTCACGAGCAGCATCAGCATCTGGTAGAATATCGACAAGTGGAAACGCTTGAGATGCTTGAGGCTCGATTGGAAATATCCATGGAGTAGGGTACCTGGTGTACACCTGGACTACTATACATGAAGTACAAAATAAATATTCCACATGAAGCATATCGAGACATTGTACGTGGAGTACACATGTATCACTGTACAAGGAGTATAACTGAGGCACTATACAGAGGGTACATATAGACTACTGTTCATGGCACTGGTGGAAATTTTATTGGATGGTCGATACTGGTGTCGCTTGTCTGACGTGATCTAGGAAATAGATTGATTTAAACGGTAGTAAACTGGTCTGAAATAAGTAACATGATAGCCTGTAATTCCTGCGTCGACTTACTGCTAGTTATATCAAGACTGAAAGTATGATATAATCGAAGTCCCAACAGTGGTCAGGATGAAGCATGATTAATGAAGGCCAATCATGATTTATCATGAAAATAGGTTTTACTAAAATTCTTGTGTATCTTAACATGAGAACATCTTTACTTTGCTGAAAACATAATCCTCGTAAGGAGACATGAACTGAATCAACCTGAAGACTACATCAACGTGAGGATATGAAAATTTTACTGTTACTAGAACATAAAAGAAAATCAACTGAGGTTTAACATCAACTCGTGTGGATGGCTATGGTTCAATCCACAGAATTCAAGGAACAAAACATATGACTAAGTATGGGCGATTTTGGTTCGATCCATGCTTGTCAAAAATTTCTGAGAACTGTCATGTATAGAAATTCATAATCTGGGACTAAATATGGTTGGCTATAGTCCAGCCCATACTTGTCTAAATTTTTTAAATGTCCTGATATGACAAGGTGAACATCTATGAATCGGTTCACAAAACAACCTTCGACTGAATAGCATGAAATTTGACCTGAACAATGGTGAACGTTTATGGCTGGTTCACCAAGAATTACTTAACTGACAACATGAATCTGACATGAATAAGGATGAATGCCTAGGTTCAGTTCATCAATACAAAATCTGAACGGGCAAGGGTGAACGCCTATGGGTCGGTTCACCAAAACAAAATTCGTAGAAAAGCACATGCGACTAAGTATGGCCAGTCCTGTACCAACCTTTTACTTAGTAAAAAATTTAAGAAAACCGACTGATAACTGAAGAAAAATGACTGATACATGCACGAGAAACATGAAAGATAACAACGCCAAAATCTGGGAAGTTCTTGGTGACTACCCACTAGTCACAGGTCAAGTTTTAGAGCCTACAGGTCGAACCTTGCGCTCTGATACCATAATTGTAACACCCCACTTGGATAAGTGGACCGTTACGTGAATTTATGGCGTGTCATCAAAGCATAAGGTAAATGTCCTAAAACATTAACTGACCATAAAGGAATACCGGAATCAAATATCGGTAATCCAAACATAAGCCCAAAACATGAAAAATAAAATACTGAAAGAAAGGACTAAACAATGTCCAAATAAGCAGAATAATGTAAGTGCATAAAATAAGAAGTCTGGATAGCTTCCATCCCAAATGCACGTGCTCTTAGAATCCTAAAAGCGTCCTGGTGTACCTGCCGTTAGAACATGAAAGGAACTACGACTGAGCATAACGCTCAGTGAACGGATATAAAGCGTGATAAGAAATTACTGAAATGAAACAGATGATAAAATACTGAAGCTGTAAGACTGATAAGTAAAGTTACAGCGGAAATCTGTGTTTAATCTGTAAAGGCTGATTTGTGAATAATAAAGCTGAACTGTTATCTGTCAAATCTGAAAACATGCATTTACTGTGTTTTAATTGCCAGAGCTTATATAGGTCATGTGCTGTAACAACGTTGCATGAATAACTGGAGGGGTGACCTCGTCATGCTGTAGAGGGGTGACCTCTAAATAACTGTGCTGGGTGGAGGGATCAGCTCCAATGTGAAGGATGTAGAGCACACACCACATTCACCTGCTAAACTGTAAACTGTAGCTTAGGATGCATCCATACGCCCCACTAATAATACTGATAAAATGGCCAAGCTGAGCTGAGTGGGACGATGCAGGATATCACTCTCCTGCATGTGAGTCATGACATCGGTGCCTCTAGTGCCATGGTTACGGTACCTCCGTAACTAGTACATAAACTAATCATGCTTGTATATAAGGCTCAGGCAATTTATTTAATTCTTAACATGATTACTGATAAGTTTAAACATATACTGGGGAAAACATTTGGCTGCAGACGGGGAATCCTAATCATGCATAGAAAGGAAGTCCTTATTGAAAGGACGGAAAATCCGTACCTTAAACGCGCCAAGAACTCTTAACACCTAAATTAATCTTCAACGTCTACATCAACAATTTAATACATACGTTAACAAATAAAATGGTCATATCTTATCCTAACCTCAACAAAAAAATGACCATTTACCAAACTTATTTTATTCTGAAATCCATATAAGTTGTAAACGTACACATGAAGGAAATCATTTGGAGTTTTCTTGGCATGAGGATAGGATCAATATCATATTTTGTTTTGATATTTTTTTATGACAACTTTTGAAGCTTCATCTCAAACACTCGCCAACATCAGTTAACGTTTCAACATATATCTTTAGATCAGTAGAGATTTTGAATCTCGACTTCATGCTCAAAGTTATTAAATAATGATCAATATATGACTAAGGCTTAGACGTACCTCCAACAGAATCAACCACGTCTCAACGTTCCAGAAAAAAAATGGACATTAACTCAAGCAACCTACGGCTAGAACTATCTCCGTTAACTCTCTTAAACGTCAAACAAGGTCGAACATGCGTACAAAACAAACTCCGGACACCAACATGCGTACGACAAGGGACATGCTTACCTCCAAGCTAAACGAGTACAAAGATAAATATCTAACGTGCATGAACCACAACTCGAACACCCGAATCAAGATTGACGTGAACGATCATTAGCAGAACCCAAAACACGAAGGGGTGCGACCCTTACTCAGACCCGAGTCAAGAACTCAACCTCTAGCGACTGAAACCGATCATAAATGAACCAGGGCAGGAACTTCAAGTACGAGCACGCGACACCGAGTGGCATGGTCATGAATGAGTCCTTCATCCGAACGATCTAGGGAGATGTGTGTCGGAGGTGGCCCAAAGCTTATGATGTATATGTTCATCCGTCTCACCGTCTCACTTAGTAACAATGGTGATATTTAGGGTGTTAATGTTTTCTAGTAAATGACTGATTTGAAACTATAATCAATTGGTGCAAAACATGCGTTATGAGCCGATAAATAATGATAAAAGAGGATTTTCTTTGACTAAGTATGCATAAAGAACGTGTCAACGCTATCTATTCTTATATTAAAAGATATCCATAACTCTCGTAGTAAAATTGCCGAGATAAAAGGAATAGATCATTTCAACTTACTATATTTCAAAAACGTTTTGTGCTTATCATTTTTTTGTTCATAAATTTTTTTTATAAGCGTACCCGATAACTATTTTGGGGTATTATAAGTTCATCACTCTAAAATTAATGTCGTCTTCGAATTTACGTCAAATCATAAAATTGTAAGTAACAAATAGGAAAAGATCTAAACGGTTCCAACGAAAACCCCTTTTTTTTATATAAACACAAATATCATATGCCAGAAATTTATAATACACAAATAATTATAGCCTAAGGTTTTTATATCAACTGCTTATTTTTTTTTAAACTTTTAGGTTATATTCAAAACGATGAAATAAAATACAAACTAAATTTTTGGGTTTTACAACATTTGAGAACAGTTATACTCAAAGGAAGAAGTATAATAGGGATCCGGTCTCATTGGCAACCGTCAAGCAACGGCCGGGGGAGTCCACGGAAGCCTTCACTGAGCGCTTCAATGATGAGTGCACACGCACAAGAACCATGCCAGAGCTCCTGAAATCTCTGACTACATGCATGCCATAACAGACAGAGAACTAATCAGGCGCCTAAATGACAAACGCCCAGAGAGATATGATGACCTCATGGAAAGGGTCAGAAATTTCATAGAGGGAGAAACAGCTGTTGCCGCGGCCTACCCATCCCGAGGAAATGGGTACCGGTCAAATGACCAGTCCCGGAGACAGTCAGGCGGTCAAGATAATCAGAACAATAACAAGGGCTCAGACTATAAGAGCCAAAGTAAAGGCGGGCGGTCGGACGATAAGTTCACCCCCCTAAAGATGTCCTACCGGGAGATCTTGCTGACTGAAGGGGCGAACTTTCCAAGGCCTCCCCCAATGACCACTCCCCCGGAACGTCGTCAAGGAAGTCGCTTCTGCGAGTTCCATAATGACAAAGGACACGGCACGGAGGAGTGTATCCAGCTCAAGAAGCATATTGAGTCGCTGATCAAATCAGGCAAACTCAAGCACCTAGTTAAGGATTGGAAGGACGGAAAAGACAACAACAACAACAAGAAGTATGATAAGAAGGACCCCCAAAAGGACAAGCCTTCGACCATATACATGATCCAATCCAGACAGCGCCGCACGAGGCAGAAAGTTGGCCAAAAATTTTCACGCGGCAGGGAAATCTCATTCCCTCCCATCACAGCAAGCGATGTGATTGATGCGCCTCTCACCATTGAGATAAGCATTGGAACACACAACGTTCGTCGCATGTATGTGGATGGAGGATCGTTAGCAGAGGTACTGTATGAACACTGTTTTGTGCAGTTATGCCCAGAAATAAGAAGCCAATTAGTACCGGCCACGTCGCCGCTTACTGGATTTAGTGGAGACACTATCTGGCCGATAGGGCAATTGCGTTTGCTTGTTACCATTGGGAATGAGGAACATTCCACTACGACATGGATGAACTTCATGGTGATACGCTCACACTCTCCGTATAATGGGATAATAGGCAGACCAGGCATTTTGGCTATCCGGGCAGTACCCTCTACGGCATACGGAATGATCAAATTCCCCGTTGAGGGGGGAATCGTTACTATTTACAACACAGTCATACCAACATCCGAGTGTCATACCGTGACAACACCGGCTCCAACTGTTCCACCCAAGGATGGATCACCACCTCCCAATTGGAAGGTAGCAATTCACCCCGACTACCCGGAACAGGAGGTATCCATAGGAGGGGCGCTCTCGGACAGCGGCAAAAGGGCCATGTGCTCTCTCTTGAGTGCAAACCTAGATATATTCGCATGGGAGCCAAAGCATATGACAGGCGTGCCACGCGCGATAGCAGAACATAAGCTCCAGATCCGCCAAGGGTACCAACCCGTTAAGCAAAAGAAGCGCGGCCAAGCGCCTGAGCGCAGCCAAGTGATACTGGAGGAGGTACGGAAACTAGTGGACGCAGGCATCATGCGCGAGGTATACTACCACGAGTGGCTATCTAATCCGGTCATGGTCAAGAAACATGACGGAAGTTGGCGCATGTGTGTGGATTTCACGGATCTAAACAAGGCATGCCCACAGGACTGTTACCCGTTACCAGAAATCGACTGGAAGGTGGAGTCCTTGTGTGGATATCCTTTCAAATGCTTCTTAGACGCATATAAAGGGTATCACCAAATCCAGATGGCGGAGGAGGATGCAGAAAAAACGGCGTTCCATACCAGCCAGGGCGTATATTGCTATACGAAAATGCCGTTCGGATTGAAGAACGTCGGCGCTACATACCAACGGTTGGTGGATAAAGCTTTTGAATCACAAATAGGACGCAACCTGGAAGTATACGTTGATGACTTGGTGATAAAAAGTCACACGGAGGAGGCACTTCTCCGGGATGTCCAAGAGACATTCGACACGCTGAGAAGGATTAACATGAAGTTAAATCCAAAGAAATGTACGTTTGGAGCAACTGAGGGAATGTTCCTGGGATATTTGATTGACCCAAATGGCATCAAACCTTGCCCAGAGAAGACGGATGTAGTGATACGACTACCGTCCCCTCAGACACGGAAGGAGGTGCAGTCCCTGAATGGGAAATTAGCCGGGCTGAATAGATTCCTATCTAAATCCGCAGAGAAGTCATTACCTCTATTTAAGACACTCAAGAAGTGTATTAGAAAGGGAGACTTCCGCTGGACGAAGGAAGCCGAGGAAGCTTTCGGCCAACTCAAGCAGCATCTCGCATCTCTCCCTATGCTAGTAGCTCCCCGGCCAAAGGAGGAACTAGTTATGTATCTCTCAGCTACTCATGGCGCAATAAGCGCGGTACTTATGACGGATAGAGATACAATACAAACTCCGGTCTACTTTATAAGTAGAACACTACAAGGGGCGGAGTTGAATTATTCCTCCATGGAAAAATTGGTGTTAGCACTAGTATTTGCTACGAAGCGGTTGCGCCGATACTTTCAGGCGCACCCAATTGTGGTGATTACGGATCAGCCAATCAAGCAGGTTATTTCTAGACCGGACGTGGCAGGGAGGCTAGAGAAATGGAGCATCCTATTGGGGGGCACAATATATCTTACAGACCAAGGACGGCTGTTAAAGGCCAGATCTTGGCAGATTTCCTGATCGAGAAGTCGGACGAGGAAGAACCAATTATTAAGCAAGACGAGATCCCAACAGAACCTTGGGTGTTGTTCACGGACGGATCCTCATGTACAGACGGGTCCGGGGCAGGTCTCATCCTCACGAATCTAGAAGGAATGGAATTCACATACGCCCTCCGTTTTGAGTTCACGGCCACCAACAACGAAGCGGAATATGAAGCATTAATTGCGGGTTTAAAAATCGCCGCTAGAATGGGAGTCCGCAACCTTGAGGCCTACGTGGACTCACGGCTTGTCGTGAACCATATTCTAGGTGGGTATGTGGCTAAGGAGGACAACATGGTCAGGTACTTGGAAAAAGTCAAGTCGTTAATCGCGACTTTCAGTAAGTTTTCCATCAAGCAGGTGCCAAGAGGCGAGAACAAGAAAGCGGACGCTCTTAGCAAGATCGCATCCACGAGCTTCGCTCACTTGTCTAAACAAGTTTTGGTGGAAATACTCAAGGAGAAATCTATCACGGAAGGGGAGGTAGCCGCTATAGTTGAAGAGGAGGGACCTACGTGGATGTCTCCAATCATCAACGATTTGACTAATGAAACCCTTCCAGACGAGGAAAAAGCAGCAAGGCGCATTAAACGGAAGTCACAACATTTTGAACTTCGAGAAGGCATCCTTTACAAGCGCTCTTTCTTGCAGCCGTGGCTGCGGTGTGTTGGACCACGCCAGGCGGCTTACGTCATCAGTGATATACATGAAGGGTTGTGCGGCATGCATGCAGGCCCACGATCCGTGGTAGCTAGAGCCTTACGAACAGGTTATTATTGGCCCACCATGCATAGAGACGCGCGCGACATGATTCGCAAGTGCAATAATTGCCAAGTGCATAGGCCAGTATCGTGGCATCCGCAGCAGGAGCTTACACCTATCACGTCCCCGTGGCCATTTTATAAGTGGGGAATGGACATTGCAGGACCGTTTCCTATAGCTGCGGGGGGGGGGGGGGGGGGTTAAATTCTTGATTGTTGCAATGGACTACTTCACACGATGGATAGAAGCCAAGGCAGTCAAGTCTATCACAGGTAAGCAGGTCAAGAAGTTTGTGTGGGAACACATTGTGTGTCGTTTTGGTCTACCAGGAGAAATCATCTCGGACAACGGCAAGCAGTTCACGGACAACCCGTTCAAAGATTGGTGCGCATCATTGACATCAAACGGCGCTTCGCATCTGTTAAGCATCCACAAACAAACGGCCTCGTCGAACGAGCAAATAGAAGCTTGGGGAATGGCATCAAGGCGCGTCTGGATGAACGAAGTGGCAAATGGGTCGATGAGTTATCACATGTGCTATGGGCGCATAGAACTATGATCAAAACAGCCAACGAGGATACTCCGTTTGCATTGGCCTACGGAACTGAGGCTGTTATTCCAGCAGAAATAGGAATGCCTACCATCCACACAGCAGAGGTTAATGTCGTCACGAACGACGAACAGTTGCGAATAAACCTGGATTTGTTGGAAGAAAAAATGGAAATAGCAGCCATCAATGAGGCTAAGTCCAAGGCTAAGATGAAGGCTAATTATGACGCCAAGGTCAAGGGTGTTTCCTTTCGGCCGGGAGACTACGTCTATCGTGCTAACGAAGCAAGTCGAGCGGAGAACACAGGAAAGCTGGGCCCCAAGTGGGAAGGACCGTATGAGGTCACTGAAGCCTTGGGGCGAGGCGCGTACAAGCTACGTGACATGGATGGCCGCGACCTAGAGCGCACATGGAATATTTCCAATCTCAAAAGGTGCTATCTCTGAAAGCTACGGCTTCCGCATGGGTACTTCGCTATATGCGTTTTTAATAAAGAACCATGCGGTTCTATCTGTCTTGTTTTTATTATGTTTGTTTAGATTCTTTTCTTTTTTAGGACTTGTCGTTATTGTTCAAACAAAAGTGTAAATGTTCTAATAAAATGCCGTGGTGCCTAGCTAGCTCCACGGCTTGTTTCGTGCAAATCATTTTTTAGAGTTTTTTTTTTTTAGTTGTATGAATTTTACTTATATTATAATATGTTATGTTTTATTCATATGCATTCTTCTAAAATTATTGTACATGTACTATACGCCTCCAGGCGGGGTAAGAGGATTGAGTGAACCTACTAATTCAACTTGCCGCGTAAGAGGGATGCAACCCCAGCCGCATGGACCATGTGTCCTTACTAGACACCTTACTCACAAGACGTTGGAGTAAGTTTCATATGCTGTAGCCACACGGTGCTCCGCATAGCAAAGACGCACGTCGCATGTCTAGTAAACTATAGACTTGTATATATTTTCTCTTTGTGTGTAAGACGTGATATATCATGCAGTATTGTGCTACAATATTTAAACACAAGGAGAAGCATGCAAGTTTTTCAAAATATCAAAATTGCCGTGGTCACTCACGGACTTATATACAAATCACAAATGTTGTTAGCCGTGTACATGCACGGACGAATAGGAACAAAAGAATATTCAAAGGGTTACAAACCAAAGGTGTCTGAAAGGGATCTTAAGTAGGAGCATCCTACATAGCGGGGAAAAACTTACCCATTTCTACTTGCTCTTCGACCAGACACGATAACCATTCATCACTTTCCTTCCGCTTCTGGGCCTGAGCCGCAGTCCTCTCCAGCACCACACTTAAGGGCTCTTCGGCAAGCACGATTCTGGTTACGTCCTCATGTATGGGGAGTGTCAGGTGGCTGGGGGATGGAGTAAAGGAAGCATTGGAAGACGCGCTAAGACTGAGCTTTTCCATAATTTCAGTGTTTGGGGCATCTTTGGTGGCCTCCAGCTCATCCAAGAATGGGTAGTATAGATCTCGCATCGCGGCTATAGAGGCAGTCATCTTGCTAGCAGCTTCTGGTTTAAAGAAGGCATGATGGGCGATGTCTCCCCCCTTCGTGATCAGCTCAGCGGCCTCAACCATTCCCTCGAGTCGTCCGTGGTCAATACCATCAGACACAAGGTTGGCGAATTGTTGTACAAAGGACGGGGCCTCTAGCACCTTCATGACGGCTAGGCGTGCTCCATGCCCAACCATCCACCTACGGCCGGCAATGGCTGTTAGCAGTTGGGGGCATAATACATTGTCACGCTCAGCAGTGAGGGCATCAATCATCAACTCTTTTTGGGCAACTGCCTCTTTCAGTTCTTGGATAACGGCCCTCTCCTCAGCAAGGTCTGTTTGTACTTTTTCCATGTTTTGGACGACCAGGTGCGCGTCCTCTAGTTTCTTGTTAAGCACGTCTACTTGGCTGGAGTACGAGTGGGCAGAAGCTTCCGCCGTGGCTACCTATAGGGAAAAAACGTGTTAGTATATTCATTTTTCAAATATGGATGGCAAGGCACGGATATGTACCTTGGTGGTTGCAGCATCTAGTCGTGGCTCAAGGTTGGTTACTTGCTGGTCGTATTCACTCGCGCGGGCTGACTGTTTTTTGATGGTCGCCTCGGCATTGACTAGTTGGGATTGGAGGTCAGCGATCTGAGCTTCATTATCTTCAATCATTTTCTCCCTCCGTCCAACTTTCCTCTTGAGAGAGTCAACATGCCCAAGCGCGGCTTCAAACCTAACCCTCATTGAGGTTCCCATCGCCATTTGGTGCACCAAAGTGCCATTATACTCATCCGCCAAATCTGCATGACTGAGTGAGTTTACCTCTTGCACCAAGCTTGGTGGTATGCAGTTGTTGAGGTATTCCCGGCACTCATCAGCGCTCCTCAATCGTGACGCCGTGGTAATAGTCCATACTGGGTTAATAGGTTGAGGGGCGCCAGACGTGGGGAAGTCTTGGGAGGCTATGGGTGAACCATCTTCAAATACGGGGCCGGACCTTGTGGGGGCCGTGGGATTTTCTTCCATTGCTTTTCCTTTTCCCTTATCAACTTGGGTGTCAGAAGGAGGCGCGGCACCAGCCTGGTTGTCCCTGTGAAACAAATATTACGAAATATCTTAAGTATTGCTTACAAGAAAACTTGTCATTCTTACATATTAAGATGGGGTCTTACATATTGCTTCTTGCTACTTCGGAGGCGGTTGGGGCAATTTGAGTCACGGGATCGACATGAGCGGCCCGGTTAGCCTCGGAACCCTGGGTAGCACTCCTGACAGATTGATACAAGGGGTGGTCTTCTCGAAGTCTCTTGACAGGAGCATTGTATTCGCCAATCTTGACTGAGGCAGTCCCTCTCGCACGGTTGCTTCTTTTTCGGGTACGCCTGACGAGGGGTTGCGTTATTGCTTCGTCGATTTCCTCCTCGACTTCTTCCTCCTCTTCTTCCAGGTTGACATATTGTTGTACTTCATCGTCATCATCGCCCATCAGTCGGCGAATGCTGGAGGTGGTTCGTTCAATATTGTCCTCCTGTTGTTCCCTATGTGGTGAGGAGGGCCCGGCTCCTCCTTCATTCATCTGATTGTCACCATCGCCGTTGTCTCCATGCTCCTCGTCAGAATGGGGATCCGGCACGGCCTCTAAAGCAACCGTCACGGGTCGGGTGTGCTCGAGAAGGGGTTGTTCATTTTCACGGAGAGGACGGAGACCTTCCGGCACAAGCCTTGGATCGCCCTGGCGCAACAGTCCAAAAAAGTTCATTTCTGTCCAGCAAAAAACAACATATGTTAGTTATTAATTACATACATGTATACATTCTTTTTGGCGTACGGATGATTAGCCTACCTTCGCCCTGCCTTCTCCAAAAAACGGGATACCTATTGGAAGGACCAAAGTAATTGCGGCTAATTCCTAGCAAGCATAGGAATGATTCGGGAAGGTTTTCTGTGGAATCCAGTTCTATTTAGATCTAACTCTTGGGAGTGGCGAGGATTGTATGTACTTGTGTGCGGCTTGGGGTCGTGCGAAATCTTAGTTCTAATGATATAATCACCCGGCCATACCGCTGCGTCAATGAAAAAGTAGTGATCATACCAATTTTTCAGTGAATCCATTGGTTTGTTGTGTGATTGGGGACTGTTGGAGGCTCGTTTCTTGAAAGATACCCAACCATTCACTAAGTTGGGGGTATAAAACAACCTAAATGTCACACCCCACCACGGCGGAATATGGGGCGCGACGTATGGATATCATCACAACAATAGCGTGTCTATAGAGATAACTAAATGATATAAGAAATGTCATAAATGGCGACACAAATGTCATGACAATATCTCAACATGCAGGAGTCTAGGTAAGTAGGTAACAGTCCTACCTCTTACCCAAGACAAACAAATAATACAAACAAAACAAACATATAGGTGCCAACAGTATCACTTATTCAAAAAACATAAAGGAAAACTAAGAAGGAACGGGGATCTCCTTCTATATGCAATCCTAAGGCATCCAAGTCTAGCCACTTCTATCCTCAAGCTTAACCACATTCTCACCTGAAAGAGACACTAAAACACGTCAACATAAAGTTGGTGAGAGTCATAGGTTTAGACTCCAACGCCAAAATAGTTATAAGCTGTGAACAACAACCATCAATACAATAAAATATGGACAATGTGCTACAAATATGCATTAACAACTATCAATCAAGATTAATCATACCAAACCAATCCAAGGCTCCTACCTTGCCAAACAACATCATGGTACCATAGATGATCACACTATGTACCTATCCCAAGGCCACTACCTTGACAAACCACAAGGCCACTACCTTGTCAAACCACAAGGCTACTACCTTGTCAAACCACAAGGCTACTACCTTGTCAAACCACAATAACTGAGACGACACGTGTCCCCCGATCCAAATCATACACAATCAAGAATCACATAGCAGTTAATCACATAATGTACACACAAGTCCATCTCAAATCACAAACACATTCACAGCATCAATTTAGAAAATAACTCAACACAGTGTCTCTTCCATCCCATCTGGAAGTTAAAATCAATATTAAACATGGGACTATGAAACTCACCTGATTGAGCTTCCCCAAACATCCGCGCACTAGCAAAAAGCTAACAACGAAAAACACATAATCAAAACATGAACCAAACACTAAAATGGCTCATCAACCTATGATGGACATCTAACCTTCTACCATATATATACCTCATATATATGCTCTAAGCATCTCATTACACCCCTCTATAAAGCCCTTAACTCGTTTTACTTCATAACACATCCCGTTAACATTTTTACCCAAACCAGTCCCGTTTTTCATACCTTAAACTATGGGTCTATCTCCACCTTAAACATACCCATGAACTCTACAAAAGAAATATTCATACCCTTACATATGTTAGCTAACACCTCCCACTTTCCCTAACCTTAAAGCTACTGTTAAGGCCCCGATATATATATATATACTTTTGTCATTCCAGATTTCCTGATTTTAAACATACAAAAAGTTTGTTACAATTAAGGGGTCTTACCCTAAACCACCACCTTAGCCCAAGTGCAGATACTTACTACAATATATAAACCATCTCTCACGTTCGTTAGAAGATTCCAATGCAATCCTAAGTACCCCAAACAACCCAAAACTTAAAAAGAAAACAGGCTGAATTCAAAACTGTTTTGACCTCCGACTGTTGTAACCTGTTTTTGACCCACTTCCCGACCTCCAATTTAGTTCTCGTTTCTTGAATTGGAAAGCCACTTCAAATATCTTTCCAGCGGTACTTGGATCGTAAAATAAGAGTTTATAGAACTCCCGATATGATCAAAACAATTGACTCAAATTCTGCCCAGTTTTTAAAAACGGGTTTAATCAAATTAACCTAATTAATTACCCATAACCCCATTAATTACAAGCCCTAAACTATCTAATCATTATGTTATCATTAAAATACAGATTCTTATTTAAACCCTAACCTAAATCCATCATAAGATGATTGATAAAGAATTAAAACAATTTAATTAAAAAGAGTATTAAAGATTTTACCTTAGAATTTTTGAAAGAAGAAAAAATTAATGAAGAACCCTAAAACCACCATTGATGCCGACTAAAACTTGATCTCCAGGGATTTTATGAAGTGTTTTTGTTAATAAAAAGTATTTATATAGTTTCCTAACAAGTCCTTGGCCCATTCCAAAAGCCCATTTCCCTTTTTCCTTTTTTCCCTTATTCTTTTCTTTTTTTCTTCTTGCGTCCAAAACAAACCGACCCAAACCCCTTGAAATTCGTTTTTTCCTTCTTTTTATTATTAATATATGTATTAATAATATTACCTTAAATTTCCTTAATTTATTTCAGCTCCTAAAGCCTCCAAAACCTCAAAACCGTAAAACTAGTCAAATTTACGCGTTTTTACCGTAAAAGTCGTAAAATATACACTTTTATAAAAAATCTCAAATTTTGAAATAAACTTTACATTTAAGTCCTAAATGACTTAAAACCATCCCGAAAAATATTCATATGACTAATTACCTCTTCCGAGACCTCTAAATGCTAAACCGTAAATCCTAAAAAAAATACACTATTACTATAATACTTATACGTATACGTAACCACCAAAATATCACCATTTCATTTCATAGTCACTAATTGTGATCTCATGAACATGAATTAACCGTTCCTCGATTTACTTATGAGTACTCTATACTCATAAACGATAATCACACCAACCTCGTTCACACAAAATAAACACGTAAGCACAAAAATCAAGTAGTCACACATAAAATAACCTAAAAGTAAGACCAAGTGACGAACCTCAAAACCACGGTTGTCACATCACTCCCTCCTAATAGAAATCTCGTCCCGAGATTTACTCCTTAGGATCAACACACAGACAACAAATCACACGAGGATACTTGTTCTAAATGAACTCCTCTCATTTCCACGTGAACTTCAGTTCAAGTTTCAAGATACCACATGTACAAACCAAAAATAATTAAACCCATTGCCAAACTCTTGACCTCACAGTCAATAAATCTCGCAAATGACTCTTCGATAAAACAAAGACTCTTATTAGCACAAAACCCGAATAACCGGACATGCAAATATGCATCCTCAAACAACATTTACCAACCCCAATACATGAAATGTATCATGTATACAACTCATTTCCCCCAGGTAATTTTATGCTCATAAGATAATGGTCTGATCTTCCCAAAGATCATAAATGGACCTACAAAACTCTACATCAACACTTCCATCTTTCCAAATCATACCACCCGTTACTATGGGTGAAACTCTATACATAACTTTGTCACTAAATCTAGTGGTTTCCTCCTTTTCTACATAGCATCCCTTGTTGCTCTCATTCTGTCCACAAACACCATTACCACATTAGTAGCCTCTTTTACCAATTCTAGTCCACAATGAGGACAACTCACCCTATCCTTTCATATCGTGCCTCAAACTGCATTTATCGACTTCTAGTACGATAACTATCATTATATGAAAACTCAGCCATCGCTAACGAGTTTCCGAACTACCTCTAAATCAATCACCCATGTCCAATTATGTTCATCAACTCCCTTCAGTCCATATCCCAAACTACTTTAAATTCCAATTTCCTTACAAAGTGACCTATGACGGTATTTCACATATCCATTAATTCTTCCAACTTCCCAACTACGTGACTTCTCATTCCTCTTGAAATAGGTGATGAATTAGTCAGTCTATCAACTATCACCCAACTCTCATCGTACTTAATCCCCCACCGCATTATGTATCCCTTCCACCAACTTCGTCCTTACATCGTCCTTTCTAAACTACTCCTATCCATGTAGGAAGTATAGTCTACGTCCCTTTCCTCCTTACGATTGTCCAAGCCACGCAACATAAATGTTGACGCGTTCACTGCTTTAGACAACTCAACTCGTGCAACCCACATCCTTCATCCAAACCACTCTAATACATCATCCCTATAGTTCAAGTTCGTCTCAGCTTCACCTCATCCTTCTTATTCCATGTCTCATCGACCATGCTTGTCTTTCCCAGATGGTACTTGGCCTTGCAATTTTCTTTCATCAATTAACTCCACCCATCACCTTTGCCAAATGTTCAATCAAGATGATTGAATATGTGTTAGAGACGTTCATGATCCGTATAGATCATTCTCCACGTCTCGTACACCAAATGCCTCTAGCATTCTAGGCAGATATAACAGTCCAGCTCCACTAACTAAGTCTATCCAGTTCTTCCAAATCTTCAGTTCCTGCAACGTATAAGCGATCGCCTTTCTTTGTCGTCCTCGTACGCGTCCAAATCCCTGCTCCACGTATCGTCATGCTTCGCGAAAACATTCAGTCCTTCTGATAATGCCAAGATCTGCTCATCATCCAATCCACCTCTTCAGCCTCCAAAATGCTTCCTCGTCCTTCTTCACTTCGCCCCTTGCTGGTTCCACGATATGCCATCATCTCTGACTACTAGTCCTGGCCAACTAAATCCTAAAACTCACACTTGAAAATCTCACGTTTCATTCCCTTTACTAATAAACTCCAAAACCAACACATAATTCGCCTCATCCTCCTTCTAAGATTTGAGTAGATCAAGATGTCGTCGATGCTCCCGATGACAACTCGTTTATAGACGTTCATGCACACTCGGTTCATTGCCTCCATGAAAACCGCTAGTGCTTTGACGAAGCCAAATGCATAACGGTAAACCCAAAGCGTTCATACAACATCCTTAGCAATTTCAACTATGTCCTCCTCACACTCTCTCTTAGCGGCAATACGAATAAATTCCTTGTAATTTCTAACAGCTCTTGTTCTTAATTCACTCCATCAACGATTTGCCTTGGATGACACTAACTACAACTCCTCTCACTTCTCCTACTTGCTCTATTCATGGTTCTACCTCAACGCTCCTAAACCATACAAAACCAAAACTACATCCTGAATACACCAGATACGATCGACGAATTAAACCCACGGATAACTAACGACATTTCACGTGCACCAATTAAAACAAATCAAAAAACCACGAGACTCCAAAGAAAACTCAAACCCAAAACATGTATCAATTTCCAAATGACCCATGACAACGAAAAATAATCCAAGAAACACCCAATGGCAACCAAAACATATTACGCCCCGCCACATATTATTTAAACCGTGCAAAGATCGACTTTCCAAAAGAATATATATATATTATTTTATTTTTTTTTTAAATTTCCTTACCTCCCCACATCTATGTGACTCAAACCATCTACAAACAACCTTCTAGACGATCTCAAAACTCAACTCAAAGACTAGGTATCCCGTGCATCCCAAATCATAAAAAAAATAAAACTACTATTCAAACTCAACCTTGAACCCGACACTTGTACAACAATTCCGACCAGTCCACTGACCTCCCATGACTATACATTCTGAATATTTGAAAAGTACGTTCCGAGTACATAATTTTTGGCTTTTGAATCACCCAAAAAGCTTTAAAAACGAACAAGTTATGACCAAAACAATTTTATGCTAGTTGTTTTAAAAACTAAAGAATAGACTTAGTGATCAATGCAATCCTTTTCAATTAAAGATATAATTGTATGTGAAATATTCATAAACTCCTTTTAACCTTGTATCAATAACTATAAATGACATGAATCGGTTAAATCCGATTATATAAACTATGTAAGTAGAAAGAAATTTTACTTCGCTTTATTTTAAAGAAAGTCTTTTAGAATTTGAAATAAATAAGTGTTGATAAAAAAAAACTTATGTTACATCTTGTTTCAAACATGACTCCAACACCTTACCCTTATTTTACCGAATACAACCAACTATCTAACTCTATAGTAGATTTCCAAGTCCCCCCTTTTTCCATATACCAACCAAAAGAAATGTAAGACTCAACCCAAAAGATTTCATTATCCCAAAAGAAATCTCCATTTATTTCAAAGGACTTAAAACCCAGAACAACATTTTAAAACATACACGTGAAATATGAACTCAAAGAATACGCTACAAGACACAGTTCAAAAAAAATCGAAACGTTGTTGAAACTCCATCAACTCCAGCACCATAAAACACGAACAAACACAAGGTACGTTCAAGTTATAATAACTAGTGAACGACCATATACCATAACTTAACACATAGTAGTATATATACATCCGCATATATATACCTATTAAATCACCCAAAACATACTCGTTACCATACATGTCGGATCAACCAATCACGTCATACACTCGTTTTTCCACACGAGAAATCACCATCTCACCGTGCCACAACAAAGCATAAAACCAACCTCCAAAACCAAACCATATCGTGTGACCCCAAAATCACACAACACAACTATAACCCAAAACATATAACACACTAATAAAAATAGCCATATCGTAGGCAGCCGTTACATAAACCCATATATTATACGTATACCCAATATCTACATCTCATCATATACAAGCATGTACTAACCCTCTTTCATGCAACCATACTTGGGAACCCATTGAAGTTGTGGTACTTGTATAACTATGTTGGCCACCATACTTTTACAATTACCCTTTCCCCAATGCACTCCCTCCTATGATGACACTTATAAGAATCAATACAACATATAACACATAGATCCATCTACTCACATAAGCTCATAACCACATGTCCAATAAGATCCAAAACTCAATCTATAAAAATAACATAATAAAACTCTTGGAATACAGAAATCCATAGTCTAGCTTAAACAGCCTAGACTAAATCCAAAACGAAAACATAATCAGATATAAGTCATGTCGCCCATAAGAGTGGAAACAACTTAAAATCCTTCCTACCCATGTATTCCTAGTAACTCGAACCACCACATGATTATTAGGGAACATGACTTAAACATCAAAAGAAAAAGTAACATACCTCAGGTATGTAAAATAACTCGACAAAAGATAGAAACTACCATGTACCAAATTATGTACTATAATGTACAATTTAAGCAAAATACGACAATGACTAGCGTGGACGATTATGGTTCAACCCGCCCTAGTCACAACCCGAAAAGAAAATAACATGTGGCTAAGTATGAACTTACTATGGTTCAATTCATACTAGTCAAAACATCACAATAAATAACATCCCAACACATCAATTTATGTAAAATGCACACATACTCCTATGACGCCTATATGTAGGGACCCTTAAGCTATAGACTAGGCTACGCGACTAGGCAACCTAATTCTCTATAACCATTGTCTCTGATACCATTCTGTCACACCCCACCACGGCGGAATATGGGGCGCGACGTATGGATATCATCACAACAATAGCGTGTCTATAGAGATAACTAAATGATATAAGAAATGTCATAAATGGCGACACAAATGTCATGACAATATCTCAACATGCAGGAGTCTAGGTAAGTAGGTAACAGTCCTACCTCTTACCCAAGACAAACAAATAATACAAACAAAACAAACATATAGGTGCCAACAGTATCACTTATTCAAAAAAACATAAAGGAAAACTAAGAAGGAACGGGGATCTCCTTCTATATGCAATCCTAAGGCATCCAAGTCTAGCCACTTCTATCCTCAAGCTTAACCATATTCTCACCTGAAAGAGACACTAAAACACGTCAACATAAAGTTGGTGAGAGTCATAGGTTTAGACTCCAACGCCAAAATAGTTATAAGCTGTGAACAACAACCATCAATACAATAAAATATGGACAATGTGCTACAAATATGCATTAACAACTATCAATCAAGATTAATCACACCAAACCAATCCAAGGCTCCTACCTTGCCAAACAACATCATGGTACCATAGATGATCACACTATGTACCTATCCCAAGGCCACTACCTTGACAAACCACAAGGCCACTACCTTGTCAAACCACAAGGCTACTACCTTGTCAAACCACAAGGCTACTACCTTGTCAAACCACAATAACTGAGACGACACGTGTCCCCCGATCCAAATCATACACAATCAAGAATCACATAGCAGTTAATCACATAATGTACACACAAGTCCATCTCAAATCACAAACACATTCACAGCATCAATTTAGAAAATAACTCAACACAGTGTCTCTTCCATCCCATCTGGAAGTTAAAATCAATATTAAACATGGGACTATGAAACTCACCTGATTGAGCTTCCCCAAACATCCGCGCACTAGCAAAAAGCTAACAACGAAAAACACATAATCAAAACATGAACCAAACACTAAAATGGCTCATCAACCTATGATGGACATCTAACCTTCTACCATATATATACCTCATATATATTCTCTAATCATCTCATTACACCCCTCTATAAAGCCCTTAACTCGTTTTACTTCATAACACATCCCGTTAACATTTTTACCCAAAACAGTCTCGTTTTTCATACCTTAAACTATGGGTCTATCTCCACCTTAAACATACCCATGAACTCTACAAAAGGAATATTCATACCCTTACATATGTTAGCTAACACCTCCCACTTGCCCTAACCTTAAAGCTACTGTTAAGGCCCCGATATATATATATATATACTTTTGTCATTCCAGATTTCCTGATTTTAAACATACAAAAAGTTTGTTACAATTAAGGGGTCTTACCCTAAACCACCACCTTAGCCCAAGTGCAGATACTTACTACAATATATAAACCATCTCTCACGTTCGTGAGAAGATCCCAATGCAATCCTAAGTACCCCAAACAACCCAAAACTTAAAAAGAAAACAGGCTGAATTCAAAACTGTTTTGACCTCCGACTGTTGTAACCTGTTTTTGACCCACTTCCCGACCTCCAATTTAGTTCTCGTTTCTTGAATTGGAAAGCCACTTCACATATCTTTCCAGGGGTACTTGGATCGTAAAATAAGAGTTTATAGAACTCCCGACATGATCAAAACAATTGACTCAAATTCTGCCCAATTTTTAAAAACGGGTTTAATCAAATTAACCTAATTAATTACCCATAACCCCATTAATTACAAGCCCTAAACTATCTAATCATTATGTTATCATTAAAATACAGATTCTTATTTAAACCCTAACCTAAATCCATCATAAGATGATTGATAAAGAATTAAAACAATTTAATTAAAAAGAGTATTAAAGATTTTACCTTAGAATTTTTGAAAGAAGAAAAAATTAATGAAGAACCCTAAAACCACCATTGATGCCGACTAAAACTTGATCTCCAGGGATTTTATGAAGTGTTTTTGTTAATAAAAAGTATTTATATAGTTTCCTAACAAGTCCTTGGCCCATTCCAAAAGCCCGTTTCCCTTTTTCCTTTTTTCCCCTATTCTTTTCTTTTTTTCTTCTTGCGTCCAAAACAAACCGACCCAAACCCCTTGAAATTCGTTTTTTCCTTCTTTTTATTATTAATATATGTATTAATAATATTACCTTAAATTTCCTTAATTTATTTCAGCTCCTAAAGCCTCCAAAACCTCAAAACCGTAAAACTAGTCAAATTTACGCGTTTTACCGTAAAAGTCGTAAAATATACACTTTTATAAAAAATCTCAAATTTTGAAATAAACTTTACATTTAAGTCCTAAATGACTTAAAACCATCCCGAAAAATATTCATATGACTAATTACCTCTTCCGAGACCTCTAAATGCTAAACCGTAAATCCTAAAAAAAATACACTATTACTATAATACTTATACGTATACGTAACCACCAAAATATCACCATTTCATTTCATAGTCACTAATTGTGATCTCATGAACATGAATTAACCGTTCCTCGATTTACTTATGAGTACTCTATACTCATAAACGATAATCACACCAACCTCGTTCACACAAAATAAACACGTAAGCACAAAAATCAAGTAGTCACACATAAAATAACCTAAAAGTAAGACCAAGTGACGAACCTCAAAACCACGGTTGTCACACTAAATAACTCTACGGTTGGGGGGATTCTCCTAGCACGGCAAAGAATCTCGAATTGGCTAATCTTACAGGCACCTATGCAGTGGAGCTGACTAATGTGTACATCATAATATCCTAGCAGATCTACGAGAAAGTGGGTGAAAGGGATGCGGTAATTAGCCGCATCAAAAAGGCGAGTATACAGGCCTATTTTACCCGCTGGAGCCTCAGTTATGAGGTCTCCGGCTCCAGGAAGTGAGGGGTGTAGGTTGGTAGGAATGAAATAATTTGTACAAAAATGGTTTAATTGGTCTTGGGTCATGACATTTTGCACGGATCCAATGGTAGGGCTGTTTCTATGAGCCATTACTAAAAAAGAGTGTAAGGACGTGGTGTTCTAACCTGCGTGTGAAGGGATCCGTGCGTATTTGGTTCAAGTTAAGAGGAAAGCTTTAATGGCAGAAATGGAGGTTGTAAACTGTGTGTTTCACACAGCCGTGGGGGTGGCTTATTTATAGGGTTGCCTCATGGGTCACAACCTGTTGGATGTGTGACACGTGTCTGCCACTATTCTTAATCGTGTGGCTAGGGGGCAAGTGGCAAGTGAAACGTCAGGTGGGACCCAAGGGTTACTTCTGACTCACACGTTTGCACTGCTCGAGGTTCTGACGGTTTGCACTTTTGTCAGTCAAACAAGTCAGATGAACAGTTGTTCATGTCAGGTTATGCGGCTCTTACGTAAGACTTGACATTTAATGATCTATTTAATTTGTCTCGGTTGCTATATGCGGCTGAGATATTGAGAAGGTAACCTCGTAAACCAGGTAGCCACTTGCGGCCAATATAAGTTCTTGGACAATTTGTCATTTATTATGGTTTCCTTGGTGCGTCCGGGGAGCATCTTTGTAGTCTAGAGGTTCCACCTACGGTTGTAACAACTAGACTGAGGGGACATGATGACGTATAGTCCCCAGCCGGGTCATGGACCCGGCCCATGGGTACTACCCGTATCCGGCCCATCACAGATGGGTGGAATAATGTCAATCAGGCTTATGGGCTTGGATGAACAGTAACCGCACGCATGTGTACGGCCCACGGCCCGGTACGGTCGACACGGCCGACATAGGGTTAGACAGAATAATATTCTGTCTAGGAATATCTTTATCCCAATAAGAGAGGATATTCACTACCAGAATTAGAAGATAACAATCATTCTAATTCTGGTGCTTATCTCTTCCTTGGGGCCGAAGCATCAGTGAAAGCCCACTAGGGTTTCACTGCCTATAAAAGGAACCCCCAAGGGTTCCACAAAGGTATTACGACTTGTACTCTAAACTCACATAAACCTTAAACCGATTACTTACTCTCACGCCGGAGTCTAATCGTGGGAAACATTCCCACGGTAAGCCTAACGCGTGCTGTTTAGTGTGCAGGATCCTAACCAAACGATTCATTGGTGCAGGAGCCGGAGCCCAGCCAACCCGAATTAAGCCTAATTCGGGTCTAGCAAGGATCAACCAACTTTTGCATCAACATTTAGTGCTAACTATTGCTACAAATGCTTGTTCTCTAGTGACATAAGCTGAGCTGGAGAGGTTAAAGCATGCCTTAAAACTTCTTTCTAAGGCTGAGAGACAATATAAGGTTCTCCACGAATGATCTACTTTGTTCACAAGATTCCATTTATAGCTCGCTCCTACTCCTTTAGGAAGCAGTAGAAGACAAAGGTCGCGGACTACGGATGATGAACCATCTGCTACTTTTAAAGATATTTATTTCTAAAAATAGAAAGCAAATTCTCAGTATACACCCTAAAAGTCTACTCCCGTGTACCCCTAAACCAAGTTACAAAGACTCAGCTAGCCCAGATAATGCACTAATGAGACAACTCATTAATGAGGATGATCTATCTGTCTCACATGATGAGACCATTGTTGGAAATACTGTACCAAAACAAACTAATTCAAACATATTAGATGATATCTGGGTTCGGTGCATTGAGAAGTGCTATTCTAAAATGTTGAGGCAGCTATTACATACTTACGGGAATCTTGTGTCTATTTCTGATGATAAGTTTTAAGTTAATTAACTCATATTATGAACCACATTTTAAATATTTGATCATGTAGGTTGCGTTTGTTGTATCAAGTTGCTAACACAATAATAATTTATGGCTAACCATACCTGATCCGTGGTTGACACAAAAGATTTCATATCATCCTCCATGCCTTTCGGTTGTGGTTCTTGTTGTGTCGCGGAAACTGCCACACAAATCTTCTGCATGTTGCTTGATGCCTAATGCTAGCATGTAATACGTTCATATCGTGAACTGGAACTTGTGCACTGGATCCAGCACATGTACATAATCCGCTGAATCAAGAGCAATGGCTGATGCAAGCGTAGTGTCTGATTCAGTTGACTCACAATCTTCTTACCCTGATTCACTCCCATCTTCGTACTCTGATTCAGTCCCATCTTCTTGATCTGATTCTATCTTTGCGGTTACTTTTTCTCATTTCTTTTAATTTTCCGCCTCCGGTTTTCATCTCCCTGAAGAAAATACCAAATAAATGCATAAGTACTGGCTTAAGTTAAATACTTATTACTGAGGTGGTTTGAAATGCACATGCTGGATTGAGGTTGTTGGCAAAAGGAATCGACTCATACCCAAGACGAGGATCAATAGTATGTTCAAAGAGATTGTTGATCCAATCCACATACCATCAAGTCTTTTGCATCAAATCCAGAGAGCTCGCATTTATCGACCATGTGTCTTTCAAAGAGATTGTTGATCCAATCTGAAAATTCAAAGGGATTGTTCAAAGGGATTGTTGATCCAAGTATGAACAATAAATCCTTAATATTATGCCATAATCAAATGACGTGTATGAAACTCTTTTATATCAGTTGGGTCATGTTTTAAATGTCTATGTTAATATCTAAGTAGATAGTAGTATTATACATGTCGTCTGTTGGCTGGGTCCTTAATGAATTATATTATTAAGCACGGCTAAGCACAAACGTATATTTCAAACACTTCTAAGCTCAAGGTTTCAATTTGAGGTTAAGGTATAAAGAAGCAAAATTGATATTGCTTACCATAATGGAATTGAGCTCCTCTTGAGTCATTGGTGTTTGTTTGGGTTGAAGAGAGGCTTTTCCATCTGAAGAGGCTTTCTCGGAAGTGGGTTCTAAAAAAGGTAGAAGGAACATCATGGGGCATTAGGTGCTGCTTCGATCTGAGTCACAGAACCTGCAAAATGATTTTTGTAAATATAAAGTAGATATAGTAAAAAGTAAAACAAATTGAAGAAAAATAATCAGTTTCAAATGCATCACTAACGACGACCATTATCATTTGTTGTGAGCCCATTTTGCTATTGATGTATTCTTTTCAAATCCACCAACAAAGCTATATCAGTGTGTTATGTTCGTGTCACAAACGGAAACCTGAAGTACATAATAAAATATAATAACAAACCAAAAACTTTGATGTAAAGATCTACCAAAAATGAATATAGTGGAGTTATCTATAGATCTGTGAAAATCATGTGAAAGGATAGGAAGTTACCAACAGCGCAACTCCAATTTTAAAAGAAACTAAATGATATAAAGGTAGGTATACGTGGTTTAATTAATTTTTAATCTGATTGATGTGTTTTGATTTACCTAATTTGATTGAGACCAGTAGATCGAAAAAAAAACTAATTTGATTGAGACTAGATACAGCAGATCGAAAATGAATACGAAGAATGATACCTGATTTGAGATTGAGATGTGATCGGAGTGTATTTTTTAGGGTTTTGAGAATCGCTTGTGTGTGTACTTTTCCCCGTTGTGGAGATGAAAATAAAAATCATACATGTATAGTAATTGAATCAAAGAATTAAAGAAAACCTAGGTTGGGGTAACATGGTTTTGAGAAGAGAGGCATTTTGTGAGATTAGGTTTTGAGGAAAAAAGGAGGAGGGTTTGTGTGTGTTTTTATTTAGTGACCCCGTATAAAAAATGAAAAACTACGCATAAAAAAATAACGTTTAGAAAACGCGATTTTGGTCAAACTGTTGACTAAATCCGAAAATTTAAGAGTTTTTTAAGGAAAGAGAGAGATTTTTTAGGATTTAAACAAATGTTATTGGTTAAAAGATGTGACTGGGATATGACTGGATTAAAAAGTATGGTTTCAAATCATAATTATACCTATATATAATATAGATATATATATATATATATATATATATATATATATATATATATATATATATATATATATATATATATATATATATATATATATATATATATATATATATATATATATATATATATATATATATACATATATATACTTTTACCTATCCAGAATTTACTGATTTTGAACATATGAAAAGTTTGTTATGATCAGAGGGTCTTACTAATACTAGGCTTTTGTCCGTATAAAAATTAAAGTTCGAAGTAGTGGTCTAATCGAATTGATCTGGTGTAACTATGTGACTCAGTCGTTCTTTGGTAGAAACAAAAGTTGTGTCATTGTAGTATTAAAATGTGCAAGACTTAAAACTAAATGACGTTAAATTAAAAGGCGTTAAAATAAAACTAAGTCTAACTTAAAATAAATGGCGCAATATTAAAAACTTTGAAAAGTAAATAACGAGAAATTAAGTGACATGAAATTAAAGCGTGACGAAAATTAAAATTTGACAAAGTATTAAAATGAGAACTTAAAAATTAAACAAGACAAAATATGAAAACAAACCTACCATCGGAATACATTCCGATCGGAATGCACTTACCTCCTGATCGAAATGATGATCGGAAACACCGGATCGGAATGTTGTCACCTTTTCAGATCAGAATAACCAAACAAAAATCTCTGATCGGAATATCAACTTACCCTGATCGGAATGTCACAAACCTTCCAATCGAAATGTTGTCGTCGGAATGTACTTACCTCTTGATCGGAATGATGATCTCGTCGGAATAAGGAATGGACCCTGGTCGGAATGTTGTCACCTACCTGATCGGAATACCAAACTTACCCTGATCGAAATGTCACAAACTTAGATCGGAATATGGTGAGAATACCCTTGGTCGGAATGCTGTCACCACGAGACCAATCGGAATACCCCACAACACCCAGATCGGAATGATACAAACCTCCTCGTCGGAATGCTACAAACCCTTTTCCGACCAAGCCAAGGAGCGCTGGTCGGAAAGATAAACCCTTATCCGATCACTATGGTTGGAATACAGTAAAGAGATTCGAAAATAAGTTAAGCTAATAAGCTATTACTCAAATAAGCACACACTTAAAATCCTAATGAAAACCGTATAAGAAAAAGCTAATAAGCTATAGTTTAAAGACTTTTAAAAACACAAAATGAAACAAAGTTTACGAAAACAAACTTTTATATAAAAATAACTTTTATAAAAACTTAAGAAACTTAAAATAAACACAAATAAGCTATAAAAATCAATGATCCAAAACAAAAGCATAAAAACATAACCTTTAATCAAATAAGCAAGTTAATAAACACATAAACATGAAGATCAAGCAAAGAAAGAAAGGTAGAATGAGAGATTTAAAACAAGAAAAGTAAAGGTGCAATAAAAATAAAAGTAACTTACTTGGAAAATAAGGTGCAAGACAAGGTAATTAAAGTGCAAGTAAATAAAGATGGAAGAACTAGTGTCACTCTAGCCAACAAGAGTAAAAATGAAATGCTAATGATCTATATATAGGGGAGGATTAGGGAATGCTTAGGAAGCTTCCTCTCCTCCTTCATTTCTTCTTAATTGCACCATTAAGTCCTTCCCTTCTTAATCTTTTGTTAATCTTGGACTTTAATAACTTTTGGCTCGGGATTTCTTTAAACTCGTCTATTAATTCTTCAATAAATAAGACTTGAGTTCTTCGGCTTTTAGTAAACTTCCGTCTTTTGACTTTTTCTTCGATAAAT
The DNA here is from genome assembly GCA_025667525.1 of Glebionis coronaria. Classification (NCBI taxonomy): domain Eukaryota; kingdom Viridiplantae; phylum Streptophyta; class Magnoliopsida; order Asterales; family Asteraceae; genus Glebionis; species Glebionis coronaria. The sequence continues at coordinate 389,029 of JANFOE010000092.1, read as the reverse complement.
CTTCAGAATTGGTCTTGGACTTCCGTTCTTTTTGCACTCTTGACTTCTTGACTTCGTCTTTCATCTTTTTCTTTAATAAAAGCCCGTAAATGCCCGTGTTTTCTCCACTTTTCACCTTTTCGTCCTAAATCACAACAAAAACACAAACCACGCATAATTCCGACATAAAAGACATAAAATACACGTTTTGGCTCGGTTATTATTGTAATTAAGTGGTAAAAAGGATGGGTGTTTAAACACCTATCAAATCCCCTACACTTGACCATTACAATGTCCTCATGCAATGCATTAGTTAAAAAGCACGTTTACATTTTTCATCAAATTCAACCCACGTTGGCCTTTATTAAAGAGATAGAAAACTATAAACATTCAAAGGAAGAAAATAAAGAAATCAAAAACATACCTTGGGTTTTGGAAATGTCATGAATGATCATCATCCTCAAGTTTTCACTTTCTCCAAACCAAGCTTAAAAACGAGATCATTGTTATTATAAGTTAGCAAACTAACACGAACTCATGTGGGCCAATTATTCACTTAGACTCCCTTATTCCTAGGGGTATCTCTTATATTTTATTGTTTGTCTTGAATGATCACGAGGTTGCATTGTTGACTTATTTCGATAGTTATTTAGGCCGAAAATAAAGTGAACGATTTAATCAATAGTTAGCTAAAGGACAAAATCTTTTAAAACTACTTCTCGGGACCTCAAAAAGTTCATATCTTGGCATAACTCGCTTCGTGATTTGAGACCTTTCTCAGAACGATATTTGGCAGCGACTTCATACTTCAAACCTTGAGAGACGTTCATGAAATTATGGTCTTCTCTTCATAATGGAATTTCTTCACTTGAAGTTTTGAGAGATTCATACTTGGACCACGACTTCTTCATTTTTCTCCAATCTTTATTTTGGACTTTGATATAAAACGATCCGCCTCCTTTTATGACTTGGATCTATTTATCCTCATACCTTGCTAGGGTCTTTTCGGATACACTTCTCCGTGACTTTTGGGGAGTTTTTGCTTTTCGTCGTGTTTCTCGATCCTTCATATTGATTTTTGATAAATGATTCTTCACATCACTTTGGATCTTTAGCAACAAAATATAGCCCTCATGCCTTGTTAGGGCCTTTTCGGACTCGCCAATCTTCGCATCCCGCTTCAATAAGTTATGCCTTGGCTATGAACTCTAATCCATACCGAGCAACTTTTAAACGATCTTGGGCTAGAAGCTAAGTAACTTTTCAAATCGTACAACCTTATTTATTGCAGATAAATTTATTACAAGCGATGGGAGAATAGGCTTATAATTAACTCACATAAATTCACGAAAGAATACCAAACTTATAATTGACTCTATCATCTCTCGTTCTCCAGAGTTTAAAATCTCAAGGAATGAGACTCGTGGATGCTTAGCTTATTAAAACAAAGTTTTGGGTTTTCGAGTCGCCTATAGAATCTTGAAAATTCATAGACTCTTTCAAGTTTAGAAATCGCGTTTTAAAGTTCCCTTGATAAACGACTCTCTAGGATCAATTATAGGAACTTGCGAAAAGTTCTTGTTCTTAACCCTTGAGAGTTAAGACTTTCGCGTTTTATAGCTCCCTATATAAAAGCCTAGCAAAACTTGACTTAAACACGTTAAGGATACCAGCTAGAGTAAACTAAGATAAGTAAACTCGGGTTGAGTCAAAAGATTCACGACGTTTGAAAATTAAAACCACTTTATTAAAAATTTAATCTAATAAGGAAAGAAAATAACTATACAAAGGGAAAAGCTAATAGGCCAAAATAGATCAAAAATTTTGAAAAATGTCGAAAAATTGATTTTCCGGTTAAAATAAGAACAAATACAAGGAAAAGAGCCACTTAACTTCGATAGAAGTCCCCCTACACTTAATATAAACATTGTTCTCAATGTTTAAGCATGTGGGAGTAAACTCCCCTACACTTAGGACATTGTGCACTTTGTTTAAATCTTGCTAAGGAAGAAACAACTAAAGAGATTCCTATTTTAATATTGAGAAAATATAAAATAGTGAAATGTAAAGAGTTTAGGATAGAATCAGGAAAAATGGGACACGACGGAATCACGGGTCGTCAAGAATCATCAAGAGTGGATCATTGAGCGCTCGAATCCCTGATTATAAGAAAAGAGGAAATAGCAAACACCAACGTGTCTCCCCTGCACTTAGGATAAAGAAAGCTAAAAGATAGATGCATGGGTTGCCTCCCAAGAAGCGCTTGATTTTTGATTACCGAGTCGTGAGCCTGACTCGACCTTGATTATCAACGGAAAAAGCAAGAAACATATCCACCGGGATCAAAGACATAGCTTCCGTCCATCAAATAGCACAAGCTTAAGGCGAACAAGGCAAGCCAAAGAAGAGTAGGCAAGGTTCCCTTAAGCAGCGATGGAGCACGGTGGAAGTAAGGGTGAAGTGGTGCAAGCAGATTTCCATGAGTTCCAAAGATATTTCCTTTTATTTCATCAGGCGGAGACTGAGATGGCTGCAGAATATCGATACCGGGGTCGAACACCTTTTCCTTTAGGGGAAAATAGCACTCAGGCTCAGCAGAGTGTGAAGATGATCCGCGATGAAAATGCACAACCTCGTCCTCAGTAGGTGGACAAAGAGGTGTTAAATCATATGTGCTGCGGATATCGGTGTCGACCGGTTTCTTCTCCTTTGAAAGAATGTTCTTCAAATCCAAAGTAGGATCAAGACGATAATCTTCAAAATCATAAGGAGGAGCATCACTCTCATGAGGGAAGTAAGTGTTGAGAAACGTAGAGAAGTCTTCCTCAAATGAGTAATCGTCCAAAGTAGGATCGAGTTATGACGGAGGATCTTCATCATGGGAAGAATCGCTCGAAAGAGTATTGGCCTCATCAAAATCATCATATGTGGGCATGTCGGGATACTCGGAGGTAACATCAAAATCATCTGAATCTGAGCTAGAATCATCATCATAAGCATCAAAGATCGGTGGAGAATCATAAATGGGAGAAGGTTCCAAATTGGAGAGAGAATCATCCATATCATCATGAAACAGTGGATTATCAATGCAAGAGTCGAATAGTGGATTGTTGTAGACGACAAAATCATCAAGTACATTAATCATATTCACTGATTCTCGTCCATAGGATTTGCTTGTAAGCTTCCCCATTTTGAAAACTTGTGAATCATTCCCGACTCTTAAGATTAACTCACCTTCGGCAACATCAACTAGAGCTCGTCCGGTTCTCAAGAATGGCCGACCAAGTATTAAAGGAATACGAGGGTCCATTTCATAATCAACAACGACAAAGTCGACCGGGAAAGTAAATGTGCCAACTTTTATGAACACGTCTTCGGCAATACCAACGGGGTAAGCGAGAGTGCGATTTGCAAGTTCAAGAGTCATCTTCGTTGGAGTGAGGTCGGGTAATGATAGTGTTTTCCAAACACTCAAAGGCATAATATTTATACTGGCCCCGAGATCAGCAAGGGCAGTAAATTCTTCAGTTTTGTTAAAAATGCACGGCAACACAAAACGACCGGGATCTCCAAGCTTTTCTGGAAGTTCTTTAAGAATAACTGCAGAGCAGTTTTTATTTAAACGTGTGTTGGCGAGCTCAATCAACTTCTCCTTATTGTTAAGCAATTCCTTGAATGCTTTGACAAATTTCGGCATGTGGACAAGTGCTTCAACGAGGCTAATGTTGATGTTCACTTGAGAGAGCATCTTCACATAGCTTGAAACTTGACAGTCATTCTTGGTTAGCTCGTTGGTCTTGCCTAAGCGAGAAGGATATGGGATATTGGGTTTGGGTGGTGAAGGTGAAGGTGGTAAAGGTTGAGATGTTGAAGAGTCCTTCCTAGATACATCTTCATGACAAGGCGGAGACGGTAATGGTGTACTAAGACTAGGTGTAGGAGGAGTAGGGATAAATGGTGGTGGAGGAGGTGTAGATGATGGGGGCGGGATTGGTGGTCCTACGATGGTAACTCCACTACGGGTAGTAATAGCACTCACATTCGCTCGCGGATTGGTGACGGTGTTTGAAGGTAGAGAACTTGAAGTAGAAGGTTGAGCGGTGGGCAAGAAACTAGCAAGCATATTCTTCAAGTCATTCGTTTGATTGCTGAAGGAGGATTGAATATTATCTCGAAGCTCGGATCTAATCTCATTTCCTTGCTTGGTAATATCTCCTTTCAGATTGATAATTTGGCTCTGCAGATTCTTGATTTGCTCACCTTGGGTTCTCATTATGGCTTCGACATCGGGGTTAATGGGTGGGGTTTGTTGAGCGGGTGGGTGATAAGGATTAGAAGCTCTTTGTGGGATTTGGTTGCTTCTATTGTAGTTGTTGGCGGGGTTTTGGTTTTGAGGAGAAAAACCGGGTGAAAGGTAGTTGTTTGATCGGTAACTCAGCAAATTTCTATCCCCTTGAGGTCAAGCTTGGTAATTTTCCGGTGAATAATTACCATAAGCTGCATACACATTTTCCGGATTTCCTTGAGTTGAAGGACAATCGGTGTATGAGTGAGGACCGCCGCATGTTTCACAAGAAGGTGCAACCGCTTTAACTTGTTGTTGTTGGTTTGAAACGAGAAGCAAGATACTTTTGCTCATTTCAGTCATCATGCGGGTGAGTTCGGTCATATCAGGGTTTGCTGAAGTAGAGGAAACATTGACTCTCCGGTTGTTCCTTAAAGAAGCGGAGGAATCCCAGTTTTTTTGATGAGTAGTCATGTTCTCAATAAGCTCTCTACACTCCTCGGGTCTCCTTTTCATGAATGTGCCACCGGCGGCTGCATTAATCGTATCACGATCTCGAAAAGTCAAACCGTTGTAGAAAGTATCAATCAATGTGACTGGAAGCATGTTGTGGTTTGGACAACGATCGATCAAGACATTATATCTCTCCCAAGCATCAAAAAGAGATTCATCGGGGTCTTGCATGAAACCGCTGATTTGATTGCGAAGGCTCGTGACCATGGATGGTGGAAAGTAGCGCGACAAAAAGCGTTGAGTCATGTCATCCCAAGTATGAATAGAATTCTTCGGGAGACGATCAAACCATTTCTCGGCATGATGTGATAAAGTATGTGGAAAGAGTTGAAGGCGAAGAACATCCATTGTGGCACCAGGAAACTTCATGCTTTGGGTGATTGTAATGAACTTGTCGAGGTGTTTGTTGGCATCATCATCAGGCATTCCGGCGAATGGATTAGTTTGCACTTGCTGAATCATGTGGTGCTTCAACGAAAACTCCGGAGCCGTGATTTGCATCGGCGCAATCGGTCCTCCTCGTCCAAACATGGTAGGTTGACAAAGCTCCTCCATGGTCCGAAGATCGGGCTGTGGAAGAACATTGTTGTTATTGTTGAGGTGCGGTGGATTATTATTGTTGTTAACACCTGACATACTTAAATCTTCTCGAGTCTCGGGCTCTTGATAATTAGAAGATCTAGTACGCATACACCTACAAAGGCAAAAGAAAACAATACCAAACACAAAGACAATATATATACACAATAAAGATAAAATCTTTTTGGATTTTTGAAATTTTTAATTTTTATGGATTTTTAACAATTTTTAATTTTTATGGATTTTTGAAATTTTTTAAGCAAGAAAATAACGCTCACAAGTGAACGGATCCCAAAAAGCAACTCGTCTCTCACAGAAAACCGTTAATCTTTACGAAAAGAGCCGACAGCGGCGCCATTTAATACTAGGCTTTTGCCCGTATAAAAATTAAAGTTCGAAGTAGTGGTCTAATCGAATTGATCTGGTGTAACTATGCGACTCAGTCGTTCTTTGGTGGAAACAAAAGTTGTGTCGTTGTAATATTAAAATGTGCAAGACTTAAAACTAAATGACGTTAAATTAAAAGGCGTTAAAATAAATCTAAGTCTAACTTAAAATAAATGGCGCAATATTAAAAACTTTGAAAAGTAAATAACGAGAAATTAAGTGACATGAAATTAAAGCGTGACGAAAATTAAAATTTGACAAAGTATTAAAATGAGAACTTAAAAATTAAACAAGACAAAATATGAAAACAAACCTACCATCGGAATACATTCCGATCGGAATGTACTTACCTCCTGATCGAAATGATGATCGGAAACACCGGATCGGAATGTTGTCACCTTTTCAGATCGGAATAACCAAACAAAAATCTCTGATCGGAATATCAACTTACCCTGATCGGAATGTCACAAACCTTCCAATCGGAATGTTGTCGTCGGAATGTACTTACCTCTTGATCGGAATGATGATCTCGTCGGAATAAGGAATGGACCCTGGTCGGAATGCTGTCACCTACCTGATCGGAATACCAAACTTACCCTGATCGGAATGTCACAAACATAGATCGGAATATGGTGAGAATACCCTTGGTCGGAATGTTGTCACCACGAGACCAATCGGAATACCCCACAACACCCAGATCGGAATGATACAAACCTCCTCGTCGGAATGCTACAAACCCTTTTCCGACCAAGCCAGGGAGCGCTGGTCGGAAAGATAAACCCTTATCCGATCACTATGGTCGGAATACAGTAAAGAGAACCGAAAATAAGCTAAGCTAATAAGCTATTACTCAAATAAGCACACACTTAAAATCCTAATGAAAACCGTATAAGAAAAAGCTAATAAGCTACAGTTTAAAGACTTTTAAAAACACAAAATGAAACAAAGTTTACGAAAACAAACTTTTATATAAAAATAACTTTTATAAAAACTTAAGAAACTTAAAATAAACACAAATAAGCTATAAAAACCAATGATCCAAAACAATCAAAAGCATAAAAACATAACCTTTAATCAAATAAGCAAGTTAATAAACACATAAACATAAAGATCAAGGAAAGAAAGAAAGGTAGAATGAGAGATTTAAAACAAGAAAAGTAAAGGTGCAATAACAATAAAAGTAACTTACTTGGAAAATAAGGTGCAAGACAAGGTAATTAAAGTGCAATAAAGTAAATGTGCAAGTAAATAAAGATGGAAGAACTAGTGTCACTCTAGCCAACAAGAGTAAAAATGAAATGCTAATGATCTATATATAGGGGAGGATTAGGGAATGCTTAGGAAGCTTCCTCCCCTCCTTCATTTCTTCTTAATTGCACCATTAAGTCCTTCCCTTCTTAATCTTTTGTTAATCTTGGACATTAATGACTTTTGGCTCGGGATTTCTTTAAACTCGTCTTTTAATTCTTCAATAAATAAGACTTGAGTTCTTCGGCTTTTAGTAAACTTCCGTCTTTTGACTTTTTCTTCGATAAATCTTCAAAATTGGTCTTGGACTTCCGTTCTTTTTGCACTCTTGACTTCTTGACTTCGTCTTTCATCTTTTTCTTCAATAAAAGCCCGTAAATGCCCGTGTTTTCTCCACTTTTCACCTTTTCGTCCTAAATCACAACAAAACCACAAACCACGCATAATTCCGACATAAAAGACATAAAATACACGTTTTGGCTCGGTTATTATTGTAATTAAGTGGTAAAAAGGATGGGTGTTTACACACCTATCACTTACCCTAACCCATTTGTTTAGCCCTCCTCCAGATCTTTTATTTAATATATAATCTAAGTCTCATGTTCGTTTGAAGGTCCAATTATACCTCTAAGTACCCTACCATCTTAAAACATTAAATTAAACCCGACTGATTTCAAAACTGCTTTGACCTGCGACTGTTGTAACATGTTTTTGACCCACTTTCCGACCTCCAATTTAGTTCTCATTTCTTGCTTTTGAAAGCCAACTCAATTACCTTTCCAGGGGTACTTGTATCACAACTCAAAATTTTGTATAACTCCAACTATGATTAAAACAAGTGACCTAAAATTCTGCCCAGTTTTAAAAACGAATTTAACCCTACTAATCTAATTAACCACCCATAGCATGTATGATTCTTAATCTTAATCAATATAATCATGTTTATATCTTTAAAATACAGAACTTAAGATTATCCTAACCCTAGATCCATCATCTATTTATTAAGAATAAATTAAAAAATAATAATTAAAAAGAGATTGAAGGTTTTTACCTTAGAACTAATGGAAGACACAATTTTTATGAAAACCCTTGATGAACCATCGTATGTTTTTTTTATCCAGGGATTATGAAGTGTTTTGGTTTAATTAAAACATTATATGGTTAAACAAAAGAATCATAACCCAATTATAAAAGCCTTGTTTCCTTTTTTATTTTATTTTTTCCTTTTTCTTTCCCCTTTCTTGCGTCACATAACCGACCAACACCCCCTAAATTTCGTTTTTTTAATTTTATTGTTAATTAATATCTTATTAGTATTACCTTAATTTTCCTTAATTTATTTCAGCCCCTAAAGCCTCCAAAACCTCAAAACCGTAAAACTAGTCAGTTTTTACGCGAATACCGTAAAAGACGTAAAAATATACAGTTTTATAAAAACTCTTGAAATATGCAATAAAGTAAATAACTAAGTCCTAAATGACTTAAAACCATCCCGAAAAATATTCCCATCACTAATTACCTTATCCAAGACCTCAAAATGTTAAACCCTAAATCGTAAAAATACGATTTACTATAATACATATACGTACACATAAAACTACTAAACAACACCATCTCATTTCATGGTCACTACATTGTGAGCTCATAAACATGAAATCATCACACATCGTTTCACTCACAAGGTACCCCGTACCCGAAACAATATCCAAACCACAATCTATACACACCAATTAGCACATAAACACATAAAGACACGTAACTTGCAAAAAATAAAACTAAGTGACGAACCTCAAAACCGCGGTTGTCACATCACTCCCTCCTAATAGAAATCTCGTCCCGAGATTTACTCCTTAGGATCAAACACACAAACAACAAATCACATGAGGATACTTGTTCTAAATGAACTCTTCTCATTTCAATGTGTACTTTAGTTCAAGTCTCAAATTACCACATATACCAACCAACAATATTTAAATTCATTCCCAAACTCTTGACGTCACAGCCAATGAATCTCACAAATGACTCTTTGATAAAACCAAGACTCTTATTAACACAAATCCCGAATAACCGTACATGAAAATATGTATTCTCAAACAACATTTACCAATCTTAATACATGAAATATATCATGTATACCACTCAATTCCCCCAGGTAATTCTATACTCATAAGCTACTAGTTCGATCTTTCCAAAGATCATAAATAGACCTACAAAACTCTACATCAACTTTTCCATTTTACCAAAACATACCACCCGTTACTATGGGTGAAACTTCCTACATAACTTTGTCACTAACTCTAGTGGTTTCCTCCTTTTCAACATAGCATCTCTTGTTGCTCTCATCCTTTCCACAAACACCATTTCCACATTAGTAGTCTCTTTCACCAATTTTAGTCCACCATAAGGTCAACTCACCTATCCTTCCATATAGTGCCTCAAATGGCATTCAATCGACTTCTAGTATGATAACTATCTATATATGAAAACTCAGACATCGCTAACGAGTTTCCCACCTCCCTCTAAATCAGTCACCCAAGCTCTCAACACGACTCCTATACTTGTAGCAATTTCTCACTTCATCCATCCTTTTCCAGTTAGCTGGATATACTCATATCCAACCATGTTCATCAACTCCCTTTAGTCCGTACCCCCAAACTACTTTAAAATTCCAATTTCCTTACACAAGTGACCTATGACGGTGTTTCACATATTCATTAGTTCATCATAACAAGGCTCTTCCAATCCAAATCAGCTTATGATCTATACATATCACCAAAAGGACGGTTATCTCAGTTAGTTTATCAATAGCCATCCAAACCCATGCTACAACTACTTCCATTAAATTTGGATAGCTCATTAGTAGCACCTATACACTTCCTTCTCACTTTTCTCCATGAAAGATTTTTTTTTATACTCAACACTTTCTTTATACTTACACAATGTCTTACCTCCAAGGTCATAGTGCTCCTCATCTTGTCTCAGTTAGTCCAAGCCCTTCGTCCCTCATGACACATCACATCTATAACTCTTCATCCATTTGATTATCGGTACTAAGCCTTCCAATCAAACAATATATGTCAGTGCCATTTCCTTTCCACACTACTGCAATATTAGCATGCTTAGTGCCTTAGTCTACTCATTAGGCTATACCAAAGTTTTACCTTTGGTTCCTATCTCGACTCCCTTGTTACTTCCACGAGTTCTTAATCTCCCATGTTATGTATTCAATTCATCATGATCCACCGGTTCAGCTCTTTGTAGCTCCACTCTGGTACTCGATCTGTCCTTCTTCGTCACGAACCATACGGAGATTCCCATCATAGTGCTTGTCACCTTTCAAGTCCTTGCAACTTCTGTGACTCCTTCGAAATCTCTTGCTTCCTTCTAGCAGCCGACACGTAGTCCTTTCAGCTCCTTGCTTCACGATGTAGCTCTTCACGCACTCCTTCTCGTCTCTATGATGTTACCTAGGAACTTCACACTACCCAGTAGCCTCTAACTTCAACTCATCTACCATAATATTTCTAAAGGTACTTCAACCCCTCAATGGCTCACTCTTCCTTACTTGTTGTAATCACCATTAATCAGCCTCCTACCAATCATTCTTTCACATCCATGTTTTCCTTCACGTGTCTACTACTACATCGCCTCCATAACTATACCAATTCCCTTGCTTGTTATTTTCCCAATCTTTCCGTTAGTAGAAAATATCTACTCTACCCTCACATCTGCTGGTACTTTCATCAATCTCCTAATGGTACTTCAACCAACTTCTCATAGCATGACATCTCGTTCCCACAACCAGTCAACTAACTCTACTTACTCCCTTATTCCCGTAACCAATCTAAGTTTCAAAACTCCACAAATCTTAATCATTCCCTCAACACAACCTTTAAACCAAAACACATCTTTGCATTCTAATATCTAACCATAAGTAATACTACCCAACTCTATCCTCGCATCCTAACATTTCCACAACCGCATAACTAAATCAACCATGACGTGTACCAAAAGAATTCCAAACGATCGCGTCCCATAATAAATATAGGGTAAACCGAAAGATCAACCATAATGAACCCTAGCCAAAACAACTGAAAACGAAACAATGTAATCCAAAGGATTCAATGGAGTGTGCCAACAACGAAAAATTAGACTCGTCACTGTTTGTATTACCAAATTTCGATACCTCGGAAAATTTTAAACTTTCGCCCCATTTAGTTACTCCTCATAAGAACCAAACTTCAATATTACTAAAATCAATCATACTCATTTTGAACAATAAACTCATCTTTTATCTTCATTATTTTACCAAAGATATCAACTAGTTAGTACACTACAATCTTATTCTAACCATTATCTTGTTTACTCATATTAAACTTATTTCACTTGTTATTATGAAACCAATGCATGTTTATAAAAATACAGTGTTTTTTTTTCATTTTATTTTATATTATTATTATTATTATTTTATAAAATCTATTTAGGCTGGTTATAACTAAACTATTACACGTTTACAAGGTGTAGTGTTATTATTATTATTACTATAATAAAATCTCCCTTTTTACTCTTTCCGTCTAGTTAAATACTTCTAAAATTTTAACTCCACTTAAGAAAAATTTTGTAAAATTTCTTTACCCCTTTAAAATGTATTATCACATGTTACATAGAAAACTAATCTAATTATTTTCAAGACAATTTTTATATAGCTTACTACCACAAACTTAAAAAAATATTTGTAAGTCACGATATCATACCATACACTTACAAATTATTTTCAAAACCGTTTTCCTATAATTAGCCACACTTATTTGTAAGAAAATTTAGTAGTTCTCATTAATTAAAATACATACCCGAATGTAGACACACATCAAAAGACTCAAAACGTCGTTGGAACTTCATCAACCTCCAGCACCATAAAACACGAGCAAACACAAGGTACGTTCAAGTTATAATAACTATTGAACGACCATATATCATAACTTAACACATACTAGTATATATACATCCACATATATATATACCTATTAAATCACCCAAAACATACTCGTTACCATACATGTCAGATCAATCAATCGCGTCATACACTCGTTTCTCCATACGAGTAATCACCATCTTACCACAAGGCATAAAACCCATCACTAAAACCAGTCGATATCGTGTGACCCCATAATCACACAACATGAGTATAACCCAAAACATATAACACACTCAAAAATAGCCATATGGTAGACAGCCGTTACATAAACCCATATATTATACATATACCCAAAAATCCACATCTCATCATATACAAGCATGTACTAACCCTCTTTCATGCAATCATACTTGAGAACCCATTGAAGTTGTGGTACTTGTATAACTATGTTGGCCACCATACTTATAAAATTACCATTTCCTCAATGCACTCCCTCCTATGATGACACTTATAAGAATCAATACAACATATAACACATAAATCCATCTACTCACATAAGCTCATAAACACATACACAATAAGGTCCAAAACTACATCTATTAAAATAATATAATCAAACTCTTGGAATACATAAATCCATAGTCTAGCTAAAACAGTATAGACAAACTCCAACACAACATCATAATCCGTTATAACTCATGTCGACCATAAGAGTGGAAATAATTTAAAATCCTTCCTATCCACCTACTCCTAGTAACTCGAATCACCACATGATTCTTAGGGAACATGACTTAAACATCAAAAGAAAAATACTATACATTAGGTACACCAAATAACTTACTATGGTGAAAGTAATTTATATATCAAAAGCAAAACAGAAATTAACAGGTGACTACGTATGGGCAACTACAGTTCAACTCATACTAGTCAAAATTCACAAAAAATACAATTTAGGAAATTACAATCAAGACCACACGTGATCCTATGAAGCCTATATGCAGGGATCCTTAAGCTATAGACTAGGCTAGGCAACCTAATTCTCTATAACCATTGTCTTTGATACCATTCTGTCATACCCTACCATGGCGGATTATGGGGCGCGACGTATGGATATCATCACAAAAATAGCGTGTCTATAGAGATAACTAAATGAAATGGAAATATTAAAAATGGTGACACAATGTCATGAAGATATCTCAAACAATGCAGGCGTCTAGGTAAGTAGGTAACAGGTCTACCTCTTACTAAAGACATACAATTAACAAATAACAAACATATAGGTGTCTACAAAGTATCACTTATTCAAACATAAATAAAGACTAAGAGGAAAGGGGGTTCCTCCAAATGCAATCATAAGCCTTCCAGCTAGCCACTCCTATTCTCACGCTTAACCACATTCTCACCTAAAAGAGACACTAAAACACGTCAACATAAAGTTGGTGAGAGTCATAGGTTTAGACTCCAACGCCAAATCAGTTATAAGCTGTAAATAACAACTATTAACAAAAGAACATATGGACAATGTGCTACAATTATGTATTAACAACTAGCATTCAAGATTAACCAATCACCACAAATCCAAGGCTCCAAGCCTTACCAATAACCACAATTCCAAGGCTCCAAGCCTTACCAATAACCATATTTCCAAGGCTCCAAACCTTACCAATAACCACAATTCCAAGGCTCCAAGCCTTACCAGTAACCATGGTCCCATAGGCACCCATACACCTATGAACCAATCCCAAGGCCCCGCCTTGTCAACATCCCATTGGTACCAAGTCAAACCACAATAACTGAGATGATACGTGTCTCCCGATCCAAATCATAAACACAATCAAGAATCACATAGCAGTTAATCACATAAGTGTACACACAGTCCATCACAAACAATAAAAACATTAACAACATTAGTTACAAAACCATACAGTGTCTCTTCCATCCCATCTAGAAGTGAAAATCATTAAAGGATATGGGACTATGAAACTCACCTGAACAAGCTTCTCCAAGTACGCACGCTCTAGCAAAAATCTAAACACATAAACGTATACAATCAAGACATGAGCCACATACCAAAATGGCTCATCAATCTATGATGGATATATAACCTTATCCTACAATTTAACCCCATTTATATGCCATATGAATCTCATTACACCCCTATATAAAGCCCTTAACTTAGTTTAGTTCATAACTCGTCTTGTTAACATTTAACCCAAAACAGTCCCGTTTTTCATACTTTAAACTATTGGTCGAACACCCCTTTAACCAAAATAACATGCCCTGTAAAAGAAACCCTATGCCCTTACATGTGTTAGCTAACTCTCCCCTTTGGCCGCAACCTTAAAGCTACTGTTAAGGCCTCCATATATATATATATATATATATATATATATATATATATATATATATATATATATATATATATATATATATATATATATATATATATATATATATATATATATATATATATATATATATATATATATATATATATATATATATACTTTTACCTATCTAGAATTTACTGATTTGAACATATGAAAAGTTTGTTATGATTAGAGGGTCTTACCCTAACCCATTTGTTTATCCCTCCTCCAGATCTTTTATTTAATATATAATATAAGTCTCATGTTCGTTTGAAGGTCCAATTATACCCCTAAGTACCCTAACCATCTTAAAACATTAATATAAACCCGACTGATTTCAAAACTGCTTTGACCTCCGACTGTTGTAACCTATTTTGGACCCACTTTCCGACCTCCAATTTAGTTCTCATTTCTTGAATTTGAAAGCCAACTCAATTATCTTTCCAGGGGTACTTGGATCGCAACTAATCTAATTAACGAATTTAAAATTTTACCCAGTTTTTAAAAACGAATTTAACCCTACTAATCTAGTTAACCATCCATAGCATGTATGATTCTTAATCTTAATTAATCTAATCATGTTTATATCTTTAAAATACAGACTTAAGATTATCCTAACCCTAGATCCATCATCTATTGATTAAGAATAAATCTAAAAAAAATTAATTAAAAAGAGATTGAAGGTTTTTACCTTAGAACTAATGGAAGACAAAATTTTTATGAAAACCCTAAACTCCATTGATGAACCATCGTGTGTTTTTTTTTCTCCAGGGATTATGAAGTGTTTTGGTTTAATTAAAACATTATATGGTTAAACAAAAGAATCCTAACCCAATTATAAAAGCCTTGTTTCCTTCTTTTTTTCCTTTTTCTTTCCCCTTTCTTACGTCACATAACCGACCAACACCCCCTAAATTTCGTTTTTTTTAAATTTTATTGTTAATTAATATCTTATTAATATTACCTTAATTTTTCTTATTTTATTTCAGCCCCTAAAGCCTCCAAAACCCCAAAACCGTAAAACTAGTCAGTTTTTACGCGAATACCGTAAAAGACGTAAAAATATATAGTTTTATAAAAACTATTGAAATATGCAATAAACTAAATAACTAAGTCCTAAATGAATTAAAACCATCCCAAAAAATATTCACGTCACTAATTACCTTATCCGAGACCTCAAAATGTTAAACCCTAAATCATAAAAATACGATTTACTATAATACATATACGTACACATAAAACCACTAAACAACACCGTCTCATTTAATAGTCACTACATTGTGAGCTCATGAACATGAAATCATCACACATCGTTTCACTCACAAAGTACCCCGTACCCGAAACAATATCCAAACCACAATCTATACACATCAATTAGCACATAAACACGTAAAGACACGTAACTTGCACAAAATAAAACTAAGTGACGAACCTCAAAACCGCGGTTGTCACACTGAGCAACCCGAAAGTATCAATGACACCTATGTAATGGACACGGAGGATAGCAATATCTCTACGGATTCACAACATATGTGTAATGATGATGGTAATGCTGCTCGGGATACTAAATCGGATGAGGACCGTGATTTGCTTGCCAGAATATTCAGAGTGACACTCTTTAGTGCTCACAGTGACGATTGGAAATCCTTTCAGTGTCAACATCAAACAACACTGCGGTAGGTGACTCGCAAGATTCTCTATGAATCGAGCTTTTGACAAACTGGAAAGCAACAATGGTGTGATTATTATAGAATCAAACTTGTTCCAGAAATTCTAAATTGACGACTCTAATCAGCCGGATAATTTATCCTTATGATTCACTCTTTACGTTCGCAGTCTGCTTTGAGACGGTTGAGTAAAGAGAACTGGCTAGTACAACCGGGAAACCCTGTCAAGGAGGTTCTTAATCGAATCTACCCGATCACAGGTACAATCTAATACCGTCTAACGGTCTTCACCGACCAGAGGTAAAACGCTACCGAGTTAGGGTGAAATGTTCAAAGCCATTTCGTCCGTGTCTATATATGTTGTTGCATATCAAGAAGGTGGCGTAGTTGTGTACTAACCGAAGTCGTCTTCACATGTTCATACTAAAAGTTAAAATCTTCCGCAACTCTGATGAATATTCGAAGGACTAACTACAACTATATTTTTATGGGAGATTGTTAGTCTTTCGAAATCAACAAAGTATGAACATGTCGATTCAGAAGTCACAAGGGCACAAGATGGCGATAAACAAGATTCCTAAGAACGCAATAGGTCATCTTATTCACAAGGAGCACAAGATGAAGACTATCAGGAATAGATTGAAGATCTCAAGCACTCAATGTCAAATGACAAAGCCTCAAGATAAATATCACAAAAGCATGAAAGAACAAAGTCGTTACAAACAAGATCAAGACCAAGATACAAGACCTAAGAAGGAAGATCACCTCTACTAGAATGTAGTCACTCAATCATCTTATGCATTTAAAGATGACCGATACATTGGGGGAGACTGTTAGCCATATATTTTATATAGTCGAACAAGAATGTAATATGTCATCTTAGTCGTTAATGGTCTTTTATTATAATAGGTTAGTCGGGATAACCGGGCTTGGACTTTAAGCTAATATTGTATAAGTTAGGGGCTCTAAGCCCAAGTAAAGCCAAGCCCGACCCAAGGAAACAAGCCCACGAGCCCACCAAGCTTGTGGGTATATAAACCCTATTTCATGTGTGGAAGAGGGTGTTGGTTTCCATTTACTTTCTCTCTCTAAAAGTGTTAACCTTCCACCACTTCTCTCTTGTTTCTCTCTCTACTTTCTTCTCTTTCTCTCTCTAGATCTAATCTATATCTTGTGTTATGGATTGATTGGTATTAACAATAATATCAAAAAATTAATTTCATATTCATAAAACAATGATAAAGAATAAATATCAAAAAATTAATTTCATATTCATAAAACAATGATAAACAATAAATATCAAAAAGTTATTTTCAAATATGCACCTTGTCTATCGCTATAATATCCGCAATTCGCATTGAGTCCACCTTAGCACCTCCTATATCTACCTACTTCCTATGTTCGTCAAGCGTCCTGACTTGGAGGGTTAGGTTTTCCATCTTCATCACAAAAAGCACAATTTTTAACTGGCAAATTTACCTAGTTATCAGGAAACCAAAACCCTAAACGTACCACCCATTATCATAATTATATCTGTTCGTCTCCAATCATCGGGTGTTGATTTAAGAATCCGCCATCAATACTTTTTTAGACGATGATGAACTATGTGAAAAGATCTGGATTGTGAGTGTTTTATATAATGAAAATAGTGAAAATGGAAGGTTAGACGGGTGTTTATATGATAGGATGAGTCATCAGGCGAGTGAAAGAGAAGATTCGCTTGCAGAGACACAAAGGGATTTTTTATGGGTTAAGTCTATAAAATAGAAACGTACTTTTCAAAATTTATAATTTTAGGTAACGAACTTTTTTATTGAACTATATAGGTAACCAAACTTTCAAATTTGTTACAATATAAGAAATATGACGACATGTTTTAACTTGTTACCGGTTGAGCAGGTTACCACCTAATGTTTTTACCATTCTTCTTCTTCACTCACCATGCTCATCCCGCTCATTTCTCCGACCAAAAAGACAAAGATGGAAAAGTAACAATTTTGACCATAAATGAGTTACATACATTTTTCACTTTATCTAAACATTGAAATCTTTATTATCATTTTCACATCTTAAAATTCCATCGTACCTTAGTTCCAAATCAATTCATCTCATCATCAAACCCCCAAATTATTAATTTTTTAGAAACACACACAATTACACTCATATTTTAAGAAATATGAAACCGCGAATTGCCACTGCAATAGAACCGATTAAAAAACCCTCCCAAAGAAACCTGAAACTAAAAAAATAGCTGTCGCACGCCTTTGTCTTCTCCGACCGTCGGTTCTGGCTGGCGGTCCGGAGCTTCCTTCCTTCACTCTTTCTTTACATACTTTATTTTTATTATCCCTGTTCTAAGTAACTAGTATCGCATATAACTACGCTAGTTTTCGGGTTACATCTGTTCTATACTAGCACCTCGATTTCAGTAAGATCGTGAGATGTGATAATACACAAGTCAAAACCTAAGGGCTATGATATAGGTTTCCTGTAAAATGATAAAACCCACCCTTTCATTTAACTAGTCAACAAGGGTATTTCAGTAATCTAATAATTTTTAATAACTATGTGAATAATCAATAGGTAATAATAGTGATATTAGCGGGTGACAACAAGTTTCAGTGGTTAGTTTGATAATAAAATAAGTTGGTTTACTAGAATTGTAAATTTTGAAAAGTACGTTTCTATTTTATAGACTTAACCCTTTTTTTATACCAATTGTTTGTGAGAGTGGCGCGTGAATGAATATCAGTGTGAGATACGGGGAATGATGAAACTTTTTTTTATTAATATAGCGGTACTTAATTTGGTATGCTAGTCGGAATCACTATAGATATGGGTTTGATCTAGGGGTGGAATGTAGATGGGTAAAATGTTTGTATTATATTGAATGATACTAGTATTGTTTAATTTGAATATAAGATGAGCAATAGAATCATATTATTATTAATAAATACGGAGTAATGGGTAAATAGAGGAATGATTATTGAAAGACACCTCTCACCTCATTTGATTGCGTACTCTATGTATAAGAGAGGAGGGTGTGGTGACGAGGGGTACCTCGTCGTGCTGAGGTGATGTGACAACCCAAACTCGAGGTCATTTATTTAATATTATATAATATTATTTTACGAATAATTTTGAAATTTTTGATGAGTTGAATGATATGACGGTTGATGGTTTTATTTAAAACCGACGTTGGAGGTCTTATTTTTATCTTTTTACTAATAGCGAGGATTATTAGTGACCACGATATCGACGGATGCCCGAGATTTTATGTTTTATCATTTGTTGTCTCGATGTTTATATTTTTGACGTTTTTATTTTAAGTTCGTATTAAGTCGAACCGGGATCATATTATTATCATATTTTGAGTTTGTTTTAACTTTTGAAAAGTATTTTTACGAAACCCGAGCCTCGTAAATATTTTCAAAATTGACAATTTACATTTTCTACCCTTACAACTATTTAATTTCATTTTGAACCAAAACTATCACAAATTGGCAAAATCTAACCCTCCACCCCACTATAAAAGGTTTTTCCACTAGGAAAAACACACACAAAATGTGTGAAAACAAAATCAAATCCACCCCTCTCTCCTCCCTCTCTTTACCGTCACCCCCAACACCCCTTTACCATCAAATTTCTTCTATTTTTATTATGATCTAATTAAAAACAACACAAGACCACATCTTAGATTCTCAAGGGCTTTCTTTTGGTGTAAAAATCTTCAACATGCATGAAGGTTGATTTTTCAAGAGTTGGTAGGTCAAATTTATGATTATGCACGTGTTGTTGGTGATGATCAAGAGATGATCATGCCAAAATTTTGTTAAAAAGTTGTTTTTGATTTTTGATTTTTGATTTTGAACTTGAATTAAAGAAATCTAACAAAAGACCATATTTGGAAATTAAATTGTGCATCTTTTGGTATAAATTTTATACACATGCAAGAACTTTTATTTTTTTGATATGATCCATGCTTGTTTGATTTATTTTTGTTGTGTGGGTGTGTTGTAAGTAGTGTTTTATATATATATTAACAATTGCATGTTGGAAAATTTTAGTGGGTAAATTTTTGTATGATCGTCCAAGGGTGTTATGGGTTAGATGAGTTGTTTAAAATGATATTAGGGTGATATTAGGAGTATGAGAATGGTTAAAATGGGTTGAAAAATTGATTTGACGTGATTTTTAAAGTGGTGTTTTAGATCAGTAGGTTCAAGCCCAATTTTGGGTACCTTACTCTTTGAAATTGGTTTAACTAATAGCATAGGGTTGTAGATAATTCTTTTAGCTTCGATTTGATATAAGATAGAGCTTCTAGCTCCAAACGAGCGCGAAGTTATGATGTTTTGATTATTCGTGTACCGGGAGACAAGTATCGACACAATCCGAAGTTGTTGTCGATATTTGGATCGAATCTCGGGGACTATAGAATGAGTTGTGAAAATGGTCAAGTTCTTATGTTTGGTTCTAAACTAAGGGTTGTGAGTCTATTTTGAAACCCAAGTGTCGGATTTGTAAACGGGGTTGTTTAGAATGGTCAAAATAGTTGTACGAGTCGGTGACGTAAAATTGTCCGTTTTTTGTAGTTCAAAGATGTGTCGGGCAGGGAACTTTAAAAGTAAAATCTTTTGATGGGCTTTTAACAGGTCTTTCTATATATAGTAAGTGAGATCTCTGATTAGTATCATAAGTATTTGACATGTTTAAATGGGGTAAATGAGCCCGTACATTTGGTATGTACCGGCAGATTTTTGTCTAAGGGATTGACTAATAAAGTAAACATATAGAATAAAGTAATAGGTCACTTGTATTGTTTTTATTTTGGGTTTGTTGTGATTTCATGATTTTGCGTTTGATGTTATTAAGTATGGATTTTATTCAAGTTTATTATTGATAAACGCGCCTTATTTGATAGGTTGCGGTTTTTGTGTTTATCGGGCATCAAGTATCGTCGAAGATCGTCTTACTACTGCTATTACTCCAGGTGAGTCTATAGCCTCGCTTTTGTAATTGTTTTGAATGATTTTAAAACCCGCGAGGGGGATACATGCCATTTGAAAGTAAAATAAACACAAGTCATGATTGATTGTTTGGACCCGAATGTTCCCTTTGTTGTCTTTGTTGATTTGAATTGTATAAGTACCTATGTTGCAAAAGTTCCTAAATTCATGAGCCGTTAACTATCTTCTGACTTGATGTTGTGAGTTGGGAATAGCCGCTTATTCTAATAATAGTACTATTGTGCTGACGACCCTATCTGAGACCAAGGCTTTACGCTGAGTAACCCGCTGGGAAGGATAATTTTACAAGAATGAGAATGTGGTATACTTGCAACTGATACCCTAGTAGGGGCACTGGAATTCATCTAGTCATGCCAGCTTTAGGCGTGGGTGACTAAGTTAAGGGGTCGGTGTCATGAGCTTAATACAATTCAATAGCTATTGCTATATGCTAGAATGCCTGATTAATAGATTGTATACGTAGCAATTCTATTAAATGATCTTGATTGATTTTTCTCTTGTGTTCAAATGATGATTTGTAAAACCTATAGACTCGCTCAACCGTTGTGTTGATGATTTTAAGCATGTATTTCAGGTGATTGAAGTTGATGATTTGCGGAGCTTGCTAGAGAAGGATTGCGGATTGCTTTTGTGATGATTGGTCTAAAACAGATTTCTTTCCCCTTTTGTCATAAAAAAAATATAATGTACGGTCACGTACTTTGGTAAATTGTTTGTTGATTGATAAAATCTTTGGGGAACCTAAATGTACTCTGACATTATTTCTAAAATTGTTTTGCTTGGGATCGAAAGTTTTAGACAATGATTAAATTATTTCCTTTTATGTTCCAAACGTACCATTTTGAGATTGTTCAAAGTGTCTTGTATAATGATGTTTGTATTTAGCACCCAAATGTGTATTTCCGCTGCGCATTGTAATTTGGGGGTGTTAAAGATTGGTAATCAGATATTTTTAGTTATAGCGAATTAGGTCGATTTTTGAAAAATGTCCTAAACTATAACTTTGGTGTCGAAAATATTTTACAAAAGCAACGCAACTTCTCTGCAACGCTCCGGTAAGATTATTTATTTTGTATTGTTTTATAGTTAGATGTATCCCTTAAAATTGAAATGATTTTTAGAGTATTTATTAAGTAAATACTATGTTGATGTATGGATGATGTATTGATGATGTTGAAAGTACGTTGAGTACTTCTTATCGTAATTTTCTTTATGTAATGCATATGTATATAATTTTAAATAATGACCTTATGTACTGCCGAGGGTCTAGAACAGTAGACCAGATGATGAACGATTTTACAACTGATTTCTTACGACTTATATCGGGTATGAAGAAGTTTGATTAGCTGATGTATGATAGATATGTGGTTGAAATTGGTGTGATTAGAAGGTTGATGTGAAAGAAAAGTTGTTTTAAAGGTTGAAATTGGTTTGTGGAGAATTGAGTCTGTTAGGACTTAGAAGATGGATGAGATTGCTAGTCTTGGGTCGATTGTGATGAATTTGTGTGTTTGAATTGAAAGGTTTAAAGAGAAGTAGGTAAGTTTTGAAGGGATGAGTGAGTGGGAGCCTCATGTGAGATCATTTCTGAGTCAAGTTTGGAAGTTTAGGAATGTTGAAAGTCGTATTGAGATTTGCCTTGTGATTAATCTGCCGTGTAGGAGTGAGTATTTGGATTTTGAGAATGAGCTGCTATCATGTCATGGATTTGACTTTGAGGTCTGAAGGAGAAATAGACGAGTGTGATAAAGTTGACAACAATGTTAAGGAGGATGAGGAGCTGGTGTCTAAGGAACTAATCGCGTAATGGACTTCTTTGTATCTTATTCTCTTTTTGTGATCGGACTTATTTAAACCTTGTGTGGTAGCATTGTGATGGAACTTATTATATTTTAAGTTTGTTCGGTAGATGATTGTAGTGACAAACATTGCCACTATCCTGTTGAATCCTCAACACAGTCTGAATTACCCTCATGATCTATGATGTGCCTTTATTAACTCTTTTGAGTTTTGGTTGATGAACCATTGTAGTTATGTTGTCCGTGCATGTAGTATCCATGAGATGTCTTGATAAAGAATTCTTCTTTTATCTTGATATGTATACTTATCATGTTTCTTTCTTCTGTGATGATAGAAGAAGGAGTAAGGGAAGCATATTTCTGTCATAAGTAGATCGCTACGTGACTAAGTTTCTTGAAATATGTCGCCGAAGCTAACGACTGCTACTATGAACACTATGATTGAACAAGTTATTGCTAGAGCACATGAAGCTGATCGTGCTACAAGGATTAAAGATGTTGGAGTTAGTTGTGCTAGAGATAATGGTGCTGCAGTTGATGCTGCAGAGAATAATGATGATGCTACTGAGAATAATGATGATGCTGCTGAAAATAATGGCGATACTGCTAACAATAATGAGGATGTTGCTGATTCAGATGATAGTATTGCTGCTGTTCTGCAACTTCAAGAGAATGTACTTATGTTAGTTTTCAGAAGTGTGGTTCTACGCAGTTTTGTGGTATTAGTTATGCATTAGAATTGCATAGTTCGATTGATAAGATAGATAGTACTTTGAGATTATCGGGTGTCCAGAAATTAATAAGGTGAAATTTGTTGCTGCTATATTTCAGGATGGTACACTAAGATGGTGGAACAACCAAGTGACTAATTTAGGATTAGTTGTGGCTAATGGTAAGACATGGACCGTGATGAAAGGACTATTGACTGCTAGGTTTTATCCTAAGAAGGGACTGGGACAGTTGGAACCCGAATTGAGATAATTAGTGCTAGGCAACGATGTTATTACTGCTTAATGGGAATTTTCTGAGCTATATTTGCTATGTCCTGATACTTTTGTGAATGACTGTAAGGTAAGGAAGCAGTACATTAGAGGATTGTCTAAGTGATATCAAGGGTGAGATTAATTCTTCAAGACCTAAATCTTTCGATGAAGCTGTTCAGATGGCGCATGATTTAATGGATGTGAAAGTACAAGATAGGAAAGATAGTATTGTTAAAAACAATAAGAGAAAGTGGGAATCTGTCCAGTCCAACCAGAATCAAGGTTAGAATCATGGGGATTATAGTAATAACAATAACCAAAGACAGAACTGAAATCAGTATTCAAACCATGGAAGGAATGATGGGATTCGAGTCA
Source organism: Glebionis coronaria (assembly GCA_025667525.1). NCBI lineage: Eukaryota > Viridiplantae > Streptophyta > Magnoliopsida > Asterales > Asteraceae > Glebionis > Glebionis coronaria. The sequence goes on along the minus strand of JANFOE010000092.1, from coordinate 364,900 downwards.
CCACTGTGTCTAGGAGTGACAAAATAAATCTCAAGTGTGTTTGTTGTACTCTATACCATGTAGGTAATTTTCCACAATTGCGACTAGAGTTAGGGCAACCTGGTCATAAAGCTGCGAAGTGTAGGACAAGAGGATTAGTCATTGGAATTAGTACCCCTAGAGTAGTGATATGATTTAGCCATGGCAAGAAAGGACACAAGTAAGGGAATTGTCCAAGGAAAGGAAATTGACAAGGTAGGAATGCTTCCGCTCCAGCTTACGTTTTGATTGATGCTGACAAACCTTAAGGTCCGAACATTGTAAATGGTATATTCTTACTTGAGATTCTTTATGTCAGTATGTTGTTTGGTTTCAGATCAGGTAGAACTATAGAACTGTAAAGATTCAGTTGCTTTATCAATGGAGAATTAGTAAGATTGACAATTAACTATGATGTGGAGTTAACCGATGGAAAGGTTACTAGTATTAGTTCTATACTAAGAGTGTGTTCCTTGAATTTAGGAAGGTAGGTGTTTAGTATCGACTTGATGATCAAAGAGTTGGAATCTTTGGATGTGGATTATTGGTATAATTTGGTTAGTGGTGCGAAGTGCTGATGCTTGAGATTGGACTAATTTTCACTATAAATTGATAGCTGTTGGTTTAGAATTTGTTGCGAAGCTGAGTGTTGTATGAGAGGTGGTGAGTGAATTTTCCGTTTGAGAAGTATCTTGTTTGGAAACAAGGAAGTATGTGGAAGAGGGATGTGATGTATTTCTAGCTCAGGTAACTAGTAATAGTGTAGATGGGGCATGTGTCAATGACTCGAGAGTATTCTGAGGTTTTCCTGAAGTTTTGAAGAGTTGCTGCCGTCTTGTGAAGTGGAGTTCGTGTCTATTAAGTATTGTAAGCGATACGTGTAGTGCTTCTACGTTTCGTTGAGTAGTATTTGTATGCCTTATCATTTGGCACCGTCAGAGTGGAATGAGTTATCCGGTCAACTGTGAGAAGTGATGGATAAGGGATGTATTAGATTAAGTTTTGTTGCCAATGGCGATCGCTTGTGTTGTTTGTCAAAGAAGGATGGATTGTTTCGGATGTGTATTGATTATCGAGAGCTTAACCAATTAACTGCCAAGAATCAGTATCCATTACCGAGGATTGATGATTCGTTTGATCCTTGCATCTTGTCTGGATCCAGTATGTACTCAAAGATCGCTTTGAGTTCTGGTTATCATTTACTGAGATTAAGGGAATAAGATGTTCCTATAGTTGGTTTTCGTGCTTGATGTGGGTACTTTAAGTAGCAAGTGATGTTTTTGGATTGACGAACGCGTCTGCCATATTCTTGGACTGGGTGAATCTTGTGCGTAAAATGTACTAGGATGAGTTAGTCATTATATCTATTGAAGATATTCTATTTTAATAAGAAAGGAGGAACATAAGTAGCATATGAGGATAATTTTGGGATGGTTGGAAAAAGAGAAACTGTATGTAAAGTTTCGTGTGTGAATGTTGGTTGAAATATTCGTGTTTTCTAAGGCAGTTGTTTGACAACAAAGGTATTCGTGAAAATCTTGCCAAGATTGAAACGATTAAGGATTGGTTAGTACCAACGACGCCGACGAAATCTGTTAATTCCTTAGTCTAAGCTGGGAATAATCGGAGGTTTATCGAAAGGTTTTCACTGATTGTTGAACCATTGATTAAGCTGACTAAGAAGAATTAGATGTGTGAGTCCCACTTATACATCTAAATTTTTAAGTTTCGAGATCTGATCCTCATCAGATGGGGAAGCTGTATTCTGAACACTGAAGGGTAAGTCGTTATCAGCACAGATGTTGTCATTGTTGAAAGGATCTGAAGTATTTATAGTTTGTAGTTTGTTGTGATGCGTCTCATAAGGGTTATGTAGTCGTGGTGTTTGCTTTGAGATTGTAAAAATATTAGTTGTATGGAATCAAGTATGTAGTAATCAAGGATCATAAGAGTTTGCTTCATAATTAATTTATTGGGATGATAAAAGGAAATGAGTAGAGGATTACCAGTTTTATATTCGGGTATTTGCGTATGTTGATAGTTATGACTTTGAGTGATTATGATTACGAGATTCGCTACCATCCGGGATAGGCGAATGTGGTAGCTAATGCACTTATTAGGAAGAAAAAGGAAAAATCTTCTAAGGATTGAGTTTTGGTAATTGCAAAAAGCGTGGACTTGATAGAAAGGATATTGAAATTTTAAGTTAGTGGTCTGAATTGAGAAGGATGTCAAGGTAAGTGATTTCAACATTTTGTCAAGCTTATGGAAAGGACTTTGTTGTAAAGCCAAGATTAGGCATGGTGTATTGAGCACTCCTAACATATCTAAGTTGAGAGAGTGAGACTTAGTGATGAAGGAATCTCACAAGTCAAGTAATCCAAACGATTTAGTGTGGGTAAAGATGAAAGTTGAGTTGAGTACTGTGTGTTATACAGAGAATGATGGACAGAGTGAAAGAACGATGCGAACATCGAACGGTATACTTGTACGTGTGTGATTGACTTAGGCCTTGTTGGAATTCTTATATGACGATGATTGTCATGCTAGTAATGAGGCTGTACTGTTTGATGGTACATAAAGAACTTCAATTTGTGAAGGTTAAAGATCGTGAGTTATGGACGTAAAGTTAGGCTTTCGGTGTATTGTAGAAATGTAGGTAGAATTGAATGACTAAACTAGAAGTGATATTGGCAATGTTGATAAGATTGAATGGATTAAGGATTGTCCATTAATAACAAGTAATCATCAGAAGAGTTATATTGGTATTCGAAGAAATCGATGGAGTTTGAAATTGGGAAACATGGTTATGCATACGGTGTCGTTATGAAGGGTGAAATTTGTTTTGGGAACAAGGAAAGAATTCAACTTGAAGATAAGTTGTTTTTCATAGAAAGAACTGTGAAGAGTTCTTATGAGGTCAAAACATAATGGGAATCATGTTGTGAGGATACAAGAATTCCAAGAGTGGAATCTGAAATTGTGAAGGAAGCATGAGGATTTCTTTAAGGAAAAAGAGTTCTCCTGTGTTCTGGAGGTATGGAATGTGAACATAAGAGGGGCCGAGCGCCGGGACGTTGCTCTCTTTTAGGAGGGTAGGATGTGACAACCCAAACTCGAGGTCATTTATTTAATATTATATAATATTATTTTACGAATAATTTTGAAATTTTTGATGAGTTGAATGATATGACGGTTGATGGTTTTATTTAAAACCGACGTTGGAGGTCTTATTTTTATCATTTTACTAATAGCGAGGATTATTAGTGACCAAGATATCGACGGATGCCCGAGATTTTATGTTTTATCATTTGTTGTCTTGATGTTTATATTTTTTACGTTTTTATTTTAAGTTTGTATTAAGTCGAACCGGGATCATATTATTATCATATTTTGAGTGTGTTTTAACTTTTGAAAAGTATTTTTACGAAACCAGAGCCTCGTAAATATTTTCAAAATTGACAATTTACATTTTCTACCCTTACAACTATTTAATTTCATTTTAGACCAAAACTATCACAAATTGGCCAAATCTAACCCTCCACCCCACTATAAAAGGTTTTTCCACTAGGAAAAACACACACAAAATGTGTGAAAACAAAATCAAATCCACCCCTCTCTCCTCCCTCTCTTTACCGTCACCCCCAACACCCCTTTACCATCAAATTTCTTCCATTTTTATTATGATCTAATTAAAAACAACACAAGACCACATCTTAGATTCTCAAGGGCTTTCTTTTGGTGTAAAAATCTTCAACATGCATGAAGGTCGATTTTTCAAGAGTTGGTAGGTCAAATTTATGATTATGCATGAGTTGTTGGTAACGATCAAGAGATGATCATGCCAAAATTTTGTTAAAAAGTTGTTTTTGATTTTTGATTTTTGATTTTGAACTTGAATCAAAGAAATCTAACAAAATACCATATTTGGAAATTAAATTGTGCATCTTTTGGTATAAATTTTATACACATGCAAGAAATTTTTTTTTTTTTTTGATATGATCCATGCTTGTTTGATTTATTTTTGTTGTGTGGGTGTGTTGTAAGTAGTGTTTTATATATATATTAACAATTGCATGTTGGAAAATTTGAGTGGGTAAATTTTTGTATGATCATCCAAGGGTGTTATGGGTTAGAGGAGTTGTTTAAAATGATATTAGGGTGATATTAGGAGTATGAGAATGGTTAAAATGGGTTGAAAAATTGATTTGACATGATTTTTAAAGTGGTGTTTTAGATCAGTAGGTTCAAGCCCAATTTTGGGTACCTTACTGTTTGAAAATGGTTTAACTAATAACATAGGGTTGTAGATAATTCTTTTAGCTTCGATTTGATATAAGATAGAGCTTCTAGCTCCAAACGAGCGCGAAGTTATGATGTTTTGATTATTCATGTACCGGGAGACGAGTATCGACACAATCCGAAGTTGTTGTCGATATTTGGATCGAATCTCGAGGACTATATAATGAGTTGTGAAAATGGTCAAGTTCTGATGTTTGGTTCTAAACTAAGGGTTGTGAGTCTATTTTGAAACCCAAGTGTCGAATTTGTAAACGGGGTTGTTTAGAATGGTCAAAATGGTTGTACGAGTCGGTGACGTAAAACTGTCCGGTTTTTGTAGTTCAAAGATGTGTCGGGCAGGGAACTTTAAAAGTAAAATATTTTGATGGGCTTTTAACTGGTCTTTCTATATATAGTAAGTGAGATCTCTGATTAGTATCATAAGTATTTGACATGTTTAAATGGGGTAAATGAGCCCGTACATTTGGTATGTACCGGCAGATTTTTATCGAAGGGATTGACTAATAAAGTAAACATATAGAATAAAGTAATAGGTCACTTGTATTGTTTTTATTTTGGGTTTGTTGTGATTTCATGATTTTGAGTTTGATGTTATTAAGTATGGATTTTATTCGAGTTTATTATTGATGAACGCGCCTTATTTGATAGGTTGCGGTTTTTGTGTTTATCGGACATCAAGTATCGTCGAAGATCGTCTTACTACTGCTATTACTCCAGGTGAGTCTATAGCCTCGCTTTTGTAATTGTTTTGAATGATTTTAAAACCCACGAGGGGGATACATGCCATTTGAAAGTAAAATGAACACAAGTCATGATTGATTGTTTGGACCCGAATGTTCCCTTTGTTGCCTTTGTTGATTTGAATTGTATAAGTACCTATGTTGCAAAAGTCCCTAAATTCATGAGCCGTTAACTATCTTCTGACTTGATGTTGTGAGTTGGGAATAGCCGCTTATTCTAATAATAGTACTATTGGGCTGACGACCCTATCTGAGACCAGGGCTTTACGCTGAGTAACCCGCTGGGAAGGATAATTTTACGAGAATGAGAATGTGGTATACTTGCAACTGATACCCTAGTAGGGGCACTGGAATTCATCTAGTCATGCCAGCTTTAGGCGTGGGTGACTAAGTTAAGGGGTCGGTGTCATGAGCTTCATACAATTCAATAGCTATTGCTATATGCCAGAATGCCTGATTAATAGATTGTATACGTAGCAATTCTATTAAATGATCTTGATTGATTTTTCTCTTGTGTTCAAATGATGATTTGTTAAACCTATAGACTCGCTCAACCGTTGTGTTGATGATTTTAAGCATGTATTTCAGGTGATTGAAGTTGATGATTTGTGGAGCTTGCTGGAGAAGGATTGCGGATTGCTTTTGTGATGATTGGTCTAAAACAAATTTCTTTCCCCTTTTGTCATAAAAAAATATAATGTACGGTCACGTACTTTGGTAAATTGTTTGTTGATTGATAAAATCTTTGGGGGACCTAAATGTACTCTGACATTATTTCTAAAATTGTTTTGCTTGGGATCTAAAGTTTTAGACAATGGTTAAATTATTTCCTTTTATGTTCCAAACGTACCATTTTGAGATTGTTCAAAGTGTCTTGTATAATGATGTTTGTATTTAGCACCCAAATGTGTATTTCCGCTGCGCATTATAATTTGGGGGTGTTAAAGGTGGCCCCTCGTCGAGCTTCGCCGTGGCTCGTCGCCACACCGACCCCCCCCCCTATTCGCTGTGTCAATTTCACAAATGCGAAATGTTGACGACGAGGCCACATGGTCAAATATATCCGTTGGGTTTGATTTTAGAGCCGTTTGGCTTGAAATTTTTATTTTTTTTTCTTAATCTTTATATAAACTCTCCCCCATTTAACAATTTTAACAATCATATTCATTCCTTAAAATCAAAAAAATACTACTAGAATGGCTTGATCGGCTCCACACACTTATGATCAAATCAAAAATTAGTTGCTAAACTAATTAAGGAAGACAACATTCGACAGAAAGCGATTATGGATTTAGCCCTCAAATTTGAAAGTGCATCCTCTTCAAAATTTGAACTGCAGGAGGCATGTGAAAAATGCAAGGATATTCCAAAAGAGTGGCGTGATCTGATAATCGAATTTTTGAAAAAAGAATCGAACAAAGACGATGAAATATATGATGCTTTGGTTGAAGAAGGCGTTAAAATCGAAAAATAGATAGATTCTAAAAAAGAATGGATTAGAGAATTTTAATTTCGGTATTCTAGTTCTAATTTAAATAATGTTATTTTAATTTCAATAATGTGGTAATTTTAATTTCAGTAATGAATTTTCCAACGGCTATGTTTAAATTTGAATTTTCCAACGTCTATAATTAACACGGGTTCCAACGGCTATATTTTCACTATAAATACTACTTCCATTTAGTTTTTTTTCTCACGCCAAACCATACTCTAAAACATGTCTCAAGGAAACACTTCTGCAAATAAGAAACAAAACAAACGAAAAGCTACTCGAAGTAACCCATCGACACCAGAAAAGATACCAGAGGCAATCCCTCCACAACCTTACCCAAACACGATGGGTGAATCATCCGTTCCTACTATTCATCAACCATAGAGCCCTGTTGAAGAATACTAGGTACCTGCTGAGTTCCGTCTTACTGAGGAACAAGAATATCAACTGCTTAATGATGAAGAAGCATTACGTGAAGCATTAGCAGAAGAAGAACTGGAGAAACAAGAGTTGGCGAAGCAGATCAAGTGGGAAAAGACACGCGAGTTCATCAATAGATCGTGGGGTATTTCATCGGAATCTGATTTGGATCCCGAAACCGATTAAATTCCGTCGAACCGTACCGTATCGTGTCGTATCGTTTTTAATTTTGTTCCGTATATGTAATTTTTATTTCCGTATTTATAATGTTTTATTTAAGTGAAATAAATTTTAGTTTGTGTGAAAATGAAAAAAAGAAAAGTAAAAGATAGTGGTGAGGCCCAAATGAAGATGGGTTATGTGTGTTGTGAGTGAAGGGGTATTTTGGTTAGTTGTGTTGGTGTGATGTGGCGCTGAATTGGCAGGTGACTAGGCAAAATTTTGAGAGGTTGGCTCTTCACCACATCCTCCTCTCTAATAAGAACTAGGATTTGTTACCCGCGCTCTGTTGCGGGGAGCACGGGTGTTTTACGATCGACCCATGAAACGTTAATATTTATATTTATACATTTAACATGCAATTTATTTAGGTAATATCACAAATCGCTCTTATATAAACATTATCAACGGTTATTGAAGGCTACGTCAATTTCACAGGTCAATAATCGAGTCTTTTATACACAACCAAAGAACAGAATGAATAAAAAGAGAGAAGTTTAAACAAAATCATATTAAGAATATGCACGGCGCATCGTAAAGGAATGTGATCCTCGACGCTCTTTGCCTCATATCTAACCACACTCCTATTCTAAGCTGTTTTACACAAAGTTGTTTTCATTTTGTTGGAATTAAGAGATCTGTAAAATTGTTCCAATTTGATCATTTTCCATGGATGTCCCAAAACTACGCAAGATAGTCAAATACATCAACATCCACAATTCCACATCAATTGGTAAAGCTATTTCATGCTAGAAGTTTATTTTTTCTGATACAGCAGTCACCAAAGCAGTTTTTCCGAACACCTCTATGTCAATATCATGAAATGCAGGTCGTGTAAGTCGACTGTTACTATTCCACAAATCAGTACTATCAATGATTTGATCCTACCCGACACTGATATATAGAAAAGCAGTTAACTATTGGTGGAACTTTGGCTGGCTTTTGGTGGAGCACCTGCACAACAAAGTATGGTGTCTCTGGTCCGGGAAGCAGAGGTCTTTTAACAGCTTTGTGCTAGACAACAGCGGGTTTGTCTTTCGAAGATGTAGCTACTGCTGGTGGAACTTTGGCTGGAACGGGTTTTGGTGGAGTGCCTGCACAACAAAGTATAGCGTATGAGTAAACTTAAAACCTGGGCATGCATGCTTAGTGTTCCAAATAAGGGAAAAAAATGACCCAAAAGATATGGCTTTTTTTAAACAAAGGGTAACTGTTTGATGGGAGAGTGTATGTAGTGAGCAAGTGGTGCAAATTGAAAGAAAGAGTATATTGCTGAAAAGGTTTTGAAGGTGACATCTTTGTCTTAAGCAATATGTGGATATTATTATGGTGCTATTATTTTTGGCTACTTTGGGTAAGGGGTAGGCTAGGTGAGCTCAGATGTCATGTGCAGGTGTGTTTCCAAGTTGGAAATGAACTAAGGTGGTCAAAATTAGTGGGGAAGTATGAGCTAAGTTTAGTTAGCCATTTGACCTAAAATGTAACTGGAATCTTTTTTGTAGCAACAGTGGAATGGGATGAGGCTGGAATCTTTTTTGTAGCAACAGTGGAATGGGAAGAGGCTCTATTTAAGGGCATGTATGCATTTGGTAATCCCATACAAACCTCTCACCTACTTTAAAAAATCTAAACAAACAAATAATGGCATATCTTCCTAGGATTTGGGCATTGGAAGCTGAGAGCGGTAGCACGGACTTGGGCGGTTTGTTTGTTTGGTATCTGGAGAAGGATGTGGTGGCTGACAAAGCATGGAAGCGTAAGGTGGATGCGGCTAGGCAGGCAGTTTTCAAAAAAGTTGTGGATCGTTAGCATTTCATTCAAGAGATCTAGCAGGTGCAGACCTTTCCAGCCAACCCTATGATCTCGATGATGGTAGCCATATTGGACAGAAAGTAGACGGAGGACATCGCATTCATTCAGACCTTGAACACAGAGGCAGCCAGATTCCAGACCATGATCGACCTAAAGGAGGCTTTTGCTCAGAAAATTTTGGCCAACGGGCCTTGGTGAATGGATGTTGTAGGAGTTGGCTTTGGTCTGATGTTTTAGGCCTGAAAATAAAGCTCCATGTTGTCGTCTGTTTGGTTTGTCCACCGTCGAGTCTCTAGGGTTATGTGTTTGTGCTTTAGTTGTTTCTTTTTTTAGTTTTATCTTGTGTCTATAAGATCAGTTTCAATGAACCACGTGGAATGCATGGTACTTTGCTTTATATTGTTTTTTTTTCGACAGACGTTTCGATAAAATGCCAGATTATAAGTTATAAGAAAAGACTGTGCACCTGTTTCTTTTTGTTCACCTATTTCTGAGACCTTGGTTGATGCACTTTCTGTGCCTGGCCCTTTGGTTTGATGTACCGTCTTGTTCAATGTTTGCATCTGCTATTGGTGTCGGGCCTGGGCCTATCCCTTCAGTTACACAGGGAATATGAGCCTCAGATAGGGAAAGAATGAAAGAGCTGTCCTTCTTGCAGATCGCTGACAGCGGCAGTAACACGGTTACAACGACCTCAAAAAACGATCGGCCGAAACAAAGTTCCATGATGATAAGGAGCAGAGGTTTCGGGTGGGTATAATATGGATCTGGTTCAAACTGGGGGGCGCCTTCTCCTACAAACGAACATGGACATGCACCAAAAGTTATTAAAACTACACCAAAACATAGTAACTGTTGAAAATCCAGCTTTTTAGCAATAGCAATCATACATACTTGTTAAGGTAATATAGCAAAACAACATGTGGTACAGCGATAGAAACGGCATGCGTGAGATGTCTTTTTCGTTACCTTTAGACACAAACAAATTTGATACTAACACGGCAAAGCTGTTGTGTTGGTACCAGTTGTATAAAATGAATTTTGACACCATCATAGGTATTTACTTTTAAATGAAGGTCGCTTATTCAATTTTGTTCTAAAATGCAGTTCCAGTTTTATGGTTTGTACGAACCAACGACACCTTCTTTTTTAAATAAGGAAGAAAAATAAATGAATAATCAAATCAAGTATAACTATATTTGGATCATGAGCCACATTCACATCAGCTATAAGACAACTTACATGTATGGTTGGGGTTGGAAGTCCATCGTCTGCATCTGGTTTAATTCACCTGCCATCGTATTCTCTGAATCCTTGGTAGACTGTTGCAGAACAGATACATTTAGTGAGACTGATAAAATATAAAAGGAGACCATACAGCGACAAATACCAACCGCATATCTGAAACATGAAAATCAGTCTTGGGGAAATCGTGAAGCAGGTTTCAACGCATCCATAAAGAATGACCATCGGCTAATGAATTGGAGGAGATCAAGATGTCGAAACTATGAATTATTGTATTTGAGGTTCAGATATGGAGGCATGGAAGGCGAACTCAGAAACCCAGCATGGGTGCGACCAAATGGTCACCTTGCGAAGTGCACGCGTGCTGGCAAACAACCGGCAAATCCAAAGGTAACGACCATTAAACTTTATGACAGTAATTAACTTGCAAAAGCCGAAAAGGCCCGTCAGAAACATGACTAACCAAAACTGGCAATCGTTATGGGTGCGATCACAGGCTCACCTTGGCAAGGAGCCGGTTCGGTAAAGCGCGTCTACTAAAAGGTCTCCAGTTTTCCCGGGGTATACCATAGCCTCAGATAAGACGCTATATGGGAAAAACAGCTATAACCCGGCATGGCTGCGACCTCGCAAGGTCGCCACGCCAAGAACCGAGGTGTGGTATCCTTAACAGCGGCCGTTTACCCTCATTATAGCCCTAAACTAACCTTTACATAAAAGTACACCAAAATTTATTAACTGTTGGAATTCCAGGTTCTCAGCAATAGAAACCATACATGCCCGCTAACGTAATATAGCAAACCAACATGTCCTACAGCGAGAGAAATGTAATGCGTGAGATATCTCTTTCGTTACCTTTAGACAGAAACAAATTTGATAACAACACGGCAAAGGTGTTGTGTTGGTAACATTTGTATAAAATCAATTTTCACAGCATCATAGGTATTGGGTTTTAAATGAAGGTGGCTTATTCAATTTTTTTTTAAATGCAGGTCCAGTTTTATGTTTGTACGAACCAACAACATCTTCTTTTTGGAATAAGGAAGAAAAAGGAATCAAAACTCAAATCAAGTATAACTATATTTGGATCATGAGACACATCGACATCAGCTATAAGACAACTTACATGTATGTTTGGGGTTCGAAGCTCATCGTCTGCATCTGGTCTAATTCACTTGCCATCGTATTCTCTAAATCCATGGCAGACTGTTGCAGAATAGACACATTTAGTTAGACTAATAAAATAAAAGAAGATACCATACAACGACAAATACCAAATGCACAGGTGAAACATGAAAATATATGTAGTGGTACTATTCGTCAAAATAACACTATAACCGTAGAGAATGAACTTTACCTTTTGCGAGAGGTAAAGAACAGTTTTAGGGAATTCGTGAAGCAGCCGTGAACGCATCCATAAACAAAGGCCATAGGCTAATGAATTGGAGGAGATCAACATGTTCAAATTATGAGTCATCGTGTTTGAGGTTCAGAGCTGGATGTATGGAAGGCGAACCCACAAACCCGTCATGGGTGCGACCAAATGGTCGTCCTGGCAAGATCCGCGTGCTGGGAAACAGGCCACGGATCCAAAGGCAACGCCCATGACAGTAACTAACCAGAATAAAGGCGAGAAGACCCGGCAGAAAGCATTAACCACAATTCGCAATCGTTATGTCTGCGATCAAAGGGTCACCATGGCAAGGCATGGGTTATGTAAAGCGCGTTTACTAAAAGGTTTACACTTTCTTCGGGGTATACCATAGCCTCAGACAAATCGGTATATGGGAAAAACACAAATAACCCGGCATGGCTGCGGCCTCGTAAGGCCGCCACGCCAAGATCCGAGATGCAGTATAATAGGTGTGAAAACACCCATCCTTTTACCACTTATTTCTTGCTAAAACAAGACCAAAACGCGTATTTAATGTCATTTGTTTGGAATTATGTGTGGTTTGTGTGTTTGTTGTGTTTTCTGAGCCAACTGGATAAATATTGAAGAAAACATGGGATTGCACGGGTTTTATCGAAGAAAAAGACTCAAGACGAAGTCTATTGTCCAAGAGATGCAAAAGATTTGAAGTCAATGGGCCTATTTGAAGATTTATCGAAGAAAAGGACCAAAGATGGAAGATTTACATATGTCGAAGGAACTCAAGTCTATTAAACGAAGAAATTAAAAGACGAGTTGAATTTAATCGTCGACAAATCCTGAATTAGAATCGAAAACGTCAACTTTACTGAAAAAACGAGAAGAAGAAAAGAAAGGAAGAAAGCCCACTCACCAACCAACTACACCTCCTATAAATAGGACATCCCTCCCACACATTAGACTAGTTTTTCATTCCAGTTTCTTTTCTTTTCTTTCGTAGGAAGCCAACACCATTAAGGTGTTGGTGATTTTTCATTTTTGTTGAATCTTTAATCTTGTAAGTTTTTAATCTTTCCTTTTGTTTACTCTACCTCAATCAATCAATATAATCTTTCCATTAATCTTGTTCATCTTCATCTTTTTGATTTAAAGTTTAAAGTTCTTATTTGGTTGATTTTAATCTTCAAAAGTAAGTGGGTTTTATGTTTTTAGTGTTTTGATTTGATGTTTACCATTAGTAGATGATTTGTGGTTAGTTTCGTTAAAAGTTTTGGTTAAAAACTTGGTGATTTTAGTCAAAATCGTCTTTTCTGTTACCTACTGTTCTTCGTCTTCAAAACCTTGCCCAGATTCCGAATCAACCACTTTTCTTAATTATTCCGGATCAGTTACTTATTCCGAATCAAGCACTGTTTACTTTTATTCCGAATCAAGATTGTTCATCCGGAATATTTTATATTCCGGATCAAAGCCTTTCATCCGGAATAATCAATTATTCCGGATCAACTCTGTTATTCCGAATCAACCCTTATTCCGGATCACCAATTTTATTCCGGATCAATTCGTTCATCCGGAATAATCAATATTCTGGATGAGTAGAAACATTCCGCATCAAGGTTTTTAAGGAAATATTCCGAGTCAGTTTTTAAACATTCCGAATAAAGCTTTTTCAGTTTTTATTCCGCATGAGCGTATATTCTGAATCAAGCTTTTTCCCCTTTTATTCCGAGTCAGCAAAGATATTCCGCATGAAGCAAAGATATTCCGCATGAGTAGGATTTTCTGAATGAAGGATTTTTGTCTGATTTATTCCGAATAAAAGTTATATTCCGGATCAAGGTCTACATTCTGAATCAAGCTTAAATTTTAGTAAGGGTATTTACTGTCACTGTTCTATTTTAACTCAAGTTTTATTTTAATTCAAGTTCTATTCTTATTAATTGCTTTTAGTTTATCTTTATTTACTTTACGAATTTAATCCTTTTAAGTAGATTAGAAAACCAACCCCTTTTTAGTAACCAAGAAAAACTATTCCACTTTGAACCGTGATCAATTCGAGAAGATTCCGAGAATATAAATCGAACCCTATGCAAAATCACTTGTATCAAATGGCGCCGCTGCCGGCTCTTCTCGTAAAGATTAATAGTTTTTTGTGAGAACTTGGTTTTGGGATCCGTTCGCCGTGAACGTTACTTTTTCATCATCAAAAATTTTCAAAAATCCTAAAAAATATAAAATTTTCAAAAATACAAAAAAATTAAAAAAACATAAAAAACCAAAAAAATATTTCTTGCTTTGTTCGTTCTTTTGCAGGTGTATGCGCACTTGATTAATGTCTTATCAAGAGCCCGAGACTCTGGATAACTTAGACATGGCCGGTGTACACAACAACAATAACAATCCACCTCAAAACAACATGAATAATAACAACAATGAACCTCTACCGGACAATCGCCCTATGATTGAACTTTTGCAAGCACATGTAGAGGGCAACATTGATCCAATTGTCATACCGCGATTGCAGCCAACAACTTTGAGCTCAAATCCGGCTTTATTCAGATGGTCTCTGCTCAACCATACTTGGGGCGTACCATTGATGATCCTCATGACCATATCAAAAGGTTCTTGCAACTCAAGAATACGGTCAAATTCAATGGTGTTCCACAAGAGGTAATCCGTTTACAACTTTTTCCTTTCTCCTTAGAGGGACAAGCCTGTCATTGGCTTGCAAAGGAACCGCCACAAAGTATTCTGACGTGGACGGACTTAGAGACCAAATTCATAAACTACTTTTTCCCACCCTCTCGTACTACCGCTTTGCGGAATGAAATCATTAATTTTGAACAAAAGTCCGATGAGACTTTTAGTGAATCTTGGGACCGTTTTAAAGAACTTTTAAGAAAGTGCCCACAACATGGTTTTACCAAAGTGCACCAAATTAATACTTTTTACAATGGTTTAAGCATAAATGACCAAGATTCACTAAACAGTGCCTCGGGGGGTAATATTTTGGTTAAGAGTTCTAATGTCGCTTGGGATATTATTGAGAATAAGTCTAGAGTGCAAACCAAGAGTGTTCGGACCAATGCTGCTAGTGCTAGTACTAGTGACAACGACAAGCGACTTGACAAAATTACTTCGCTTCTTGAATCGCTTGCTACCCAAACCACTAGCAACACCAAAAGCATCAACGCTCAAAATGCTCATGTCAATGCTGTAAGCCAACCATGTGAAATATGCGGGGGTCCTCACTCTTACACTACTTGTACCTCCACCCAAGACTATCCTTCTGAGAATGTTAACGCATCATACGGTACCTATCCTCCGGCCGCTTATCAAGCACGTCCTCAAGGTGACCGCAACTTTCTTAGATACCGCTCAAACAACTTTCTTTCCCCGCCCGGTTTTCCTCCACACAATCAAAACCAACAACAAAACCTTAACCGACCCAATCAAAACCAACCTCGAGCACCTTACCAACCACCTCAAAGACAACCATATCCACCTCAAAGAAACAACCAAGTTTACCAACAACCTGCTTATCAACCACCCGCCTACCATGCTCCTCCTCCCAACCAACCTACCGCATTACACCAAGATGTTGAAACCTACATGAGGACTAATGATGTGATTGTGGAAAATCTCCAGCGGGAAATGGTCAACATGAAAGCAGATATGGTGAAGCAAGGGAATGAGCTTCGAGCTGATATGCGACACACTTTGGCAAGTCAAACGAATGACTTAAGGAACATGATGGCTGGTTTCTTCCAAGGTAATCAAACCTCTTCTTCGGGTACTCTTCCGAGTAACACCGTGGCTAATCCAAGAGGGGAGATGAAAGCAATCACCACTCGCAGTGGCAAAGGTACCAAGGAACCCGAGCTTCCTATACCTCCACCGGTGATTGTGACTAAGGAAAACGAGTCACCTACTCATATTCCTCAACCTTCTACTTCCCCAATTCCTCCACCTCTTACTTCTACCCCTCCTCCACCCAAGGATGTGAGTGATCCTTCGATCCCAAAGCCTTCCTCTTCTTCCGATATACCTTATCCCTCAAGGTTGAGGAAAGAGAAGCTCAAAAGCAAGGACGATATTCAAGTTTCAAACTTTCTTAAAATGTTTAAACAATTGAATTTTAACATCTCCTTCGTTGAGGCTCTCACTCACATGCCTAAATACGCGAAGATGTTTAAACATCTTCTTAGTGACAAGGAGAAGCTTCTTGATATTGCTAATACCCAACTTAACGAGAATTGCTCTTCAGTGCTCTTAAGGAAATTGCCAACCAAACTTGGTGATCCGGGTCGCTTCTTAATCCCTTGCAACTTCCCGGGAATAGAGAATTGCATGGCCCTAGCCGATCTAGGTGCCAGTATTAACTTAATGCCTCTAAGCGTTAGGAAGCAATTATCTCTCCCTGAGCTAGTCCCCACCAAAATGACTTTGGAATTAGCTAACCGTACGGTTGCTTATCCAGTGGGGATAGCCGAAGACGTTTTTGTAGGAGTCGACAAATTCACTTTTCCTGCCGATTTCGTCGTGGTCGACTACGAGATGGACCCTCGTGTTCCATTGATCGTTGGACGTCCATTCTTGAGGACCGGTCGCACTCTCATCGATGTAGAAGCGGGTGAGCTTATCATGAGAGTTGGTGACGAAAATTGTCTTCAACATGGGTAAGATTTCTAAACAGCCTTATTCATACGAGAGTGTTAATTGTATCGACGATCTTGATGAGGCTTGTGAAGAGCACTTTAAAGATGCTTGTAAAAGTATTCCTACCTCTCCTCCCAATGTTGAGACCGTTGCCTCTATTGATTCATCACTTACTCTATTTGAAGAAAGTGATTTCCTTTGGAAAGATTTTGAAACAACCATGGGAGATGTGAACTTAGCATATGACGATTCTCCCACCGATTGGGATGAAGACATTCGTCTCATTGAGAAACTTCTCAAAGAGGACCATATTTCTCCACCATCTCCCAAGGCTATTGCTATCGATGAACCGACTTTGAATACGCCTACCATCGAAAATCCTCCGGATTTAGAGCTTAAGGAGTTACCGTCCCATCTCGAGTACGTGTTCCTTGAAGACAAGAAGAAGTCGCCCGTCATCATTGCTAAGGACTTGAAAGAAGAAGAAAAATCTCGCCTTATCGCCGTGCTTAAAGATCATAAGAAGGCAAAATTTCCAATATCCGCGGAATTGATCCAAACTTTTGTACTCATAAAATTCTCATGGAAGATGACTTTAAACCCGCAATCCAAAGCCAAAGAAGGGTTAATCCTCGCATTCATGACGCCATCAAACAAGAGGTTATCAAACTTCTTGATGCCGGCTTGATTTACCGTATTTCGGATTCGCCATGGGTAAGTCCCGTCCATTGTGTGCCCAAGAAGGGCGGAATAACCGTTGTTCCCAATGAACACAATGAGTTGATTCCTACTCGTCTCGTTACTGGGTGGAGAGTTTGTATCGACTATCGCAAACTCAATGATGCCACGAGAAAAGATCACTTTCCTCTTCCTTTCATGGATCAAATGCTCGAGCGTCTAGCGGGTAATGACTATTAGTGCTTCTTAGACGGTTTCTCCGAGTATTTTCAAATTCCCATCGATCCCAAGGACCAAGAGAAAACCACATTCACTTGTCCCTACGGAACATTTGCTTACAAACGCATGCCTTTTGGTTTATGCAATGCTCCGGGGACGTTCCAAAGGTGTATGATGGCTATCTTCCATGACATGGTTGAAGAAACTATGGAAGTTTTCATGGATGATTTCTCGGTTTATGGCGATTCTTTCTCTGCTTGCCTTGCCAATTTAGAACGTATGCTTAAACGGTGTGAAGACACTCGCCTTGTTCTTAATTGGGAAAAATGTCATTTCATGGTAAAAGAGGGCATAGTGCTAGGACACAAAATCTCCAAAGCCGGTCTTGAAGTGGACCGTGCTAAAGTCGATGTTATTGCTAAATTGCCTCCACCTTTAACCGTGAAGGGTGTGAGAAGTTTCCTTGGTCATGTGGGCTTCTACCGGCGATTCATCAAAGATTTTTCTAAAATCGCTCGCCCGATGACCCACCTCTTGGAAAAAGATACTCCTTTTATCTTTTCCAACGAGTGTATTGAAGCCTTCAACTTGCTTAAGGATAAGCTAACTAAGGCACCGGCCTTGGTTACCCCTAATTGGGAGCTACCCTTTGAGTTGATGTGCGATGCTAGCGACTTCGCTATTAGAGCGGTTTTGGGCCAAAGAGTTAACAAACACTTCCAACCGATCCATTACGCTAGCAAGACAATAACAGGGGCTCAATTGCATTACACGACAACCGAAAAGAGCTTTTAGCTCTTGTCTATGCTTTTGAAAAGTTCCGCCCCTATCTTGTCCTTTCTACCACCATCGTATATACCGATCATTCCGCATTGAAGTACTTGTTAACTAAACAAGATTCTAAACCAAGACTTCTTCGCTGGGTTTTGCTACATCAAGAATTTAAAATCGAAATTCGTGATAAGAAGGGAGCTGAAAACCTAGCCGCGGATCATCTCAGTAGACTTGAGGATCCTTATCAAGGGGATCATCCGAACAAAGAGATCAATGACTCTTTTCCCCTAGAGACCTTAATGTCTATCAATTCGAATCAAGATGAGACCCCGTGGTTTGCGGACATTGCAAACTACTTGGCGGGTGGAATTCTCATTGACGGGTTAACATCCCGACAAAAGAAAAAGTTCTTCAAAGATATTAAGACTTACTTTTGGGATGACCCGTATCTCTTCAAACAATGCGCTGATTTGATTATTCGCCGATGTGTTGATGGACTGGCAGCGGTACAAATCCTTGACGCTTGCCATAAAGGACCCACCGGTGGTCACTTTGGTCCCAACTTCACCGCTAAGAAAGTGTTTGACTCGGGATTTTATTGGCCCACCATTTATCGTGATGCTCACGAGATGGTTAAACATTGTGATGCTTGCCAAAAACAAGGCAAGATCACACATAAAGATGAGATGCCTCAAACTTTCATACAAGAATGTGAAATCTTTGATGTATGGGGTATCGACTTTATGGGGCCATTCCCTTCATCTAAAGGAAACAAATACATCCTTGTAGCCGTTGACTACGTTTCTAAATGGGTTGAAGCCAAAGCTTTACCCACTAATGACGCAAGGGTGGTTTGTAACTTTTTGAAGTCGCTATTCGCTAGATTCGGTGTGCCTCGTTCCATTATTAGTGATCGCGCAATGATCAATTCGCAAGAGTCATGGATAAGTATGGTGTAAATCATCGTCTTTCCACCGCATACCACCCACAAACTAATGGGCAGGCTAAAATCTCTAACCGAGGGTTAAAGCGAATTCTTGAACGACCCGTGGGAGAGCATGTGCCTCATGGGCCGATAAACTTGATGATGCTTTGTGGGCTTTCCGTACCACATACAAGACTCCGATTGGTTGTACACCATATCGTCTCGTGTACGGGAAAGCATGCCACCTCCCCATTGAGTCGGAGCATAAGGCTTACTGGGCCTTGAAGTGGGCTAAATTCGACATCAAGAAAGCCGGTGACCTACACAAAATCCAACTCAATGAACTCAATGAACTCCGGAATGAGGCTTATGAAAATTCTTTGATCTATAAGGAAAAGACTAAGCTCATTCACGACTCTAAGATTAAAAACCGAGAATTCCAAGTTGGAGAAAAAGTTTTACTCTTTAACTCTCGGTTGAAAATCTTTTCGGGCAAGCTGAAATCTCGTTGGTCCGGCCCCCATTGCCCAAATTTTTCCATATGGTACTCTCGAGCTCGCTCAACCTAATGGACCTAATTTTAAGGTGAATGGCCATCGAGTGAAGTTGTACTTTGGTGAGGACATCTCTCATGAGATGATTCCATCCCTCACCACGTTTCCCATGAACTAATTTTGGGTCGAGTCAGGCTCGTGACTCGGTTATAAAAAATAAGCGCTCCTCGGGAGGCAACCCGAGTATCTATCCTTTTCCGTTTTACCTCCTAAGTGTAGGGGGACCTATATAGGTTGTTTGTGTTTGTGTGGTGATGTGATTACAGGGATGAATGCACTTTTGGAACCTTTGAAGAACCGTGCTCCCGTGTTATCCGAAATCCGGTTCTATCTCTCAACTATCGTGATTCAATTTTCTTCATACTCACATTTGAAATTGATCACATTAGTCGTCTCTTCCTTAGCTTAATTTAACCAACGTGCACAATGTCATAAGTGTAGGGGAGACTTTTCCCACATGCTTAAACATTAAGGACAATGTTTATATTAAGTGTAGGGGGACTTCTATCGAAGTTGTAAGTGTACTTTTCCATTAAAATGCCTTCATTTAACCGGAAAATCATCTTTTTCAGCATTTTTCAAATTTTTAATTAACTTTGGCCATATAGTCGTGATTTTTAAATTTTTATCGTTGCTTTCATATGTATATATCCCACAATAAAGTCAAAAATATTAATAAAGTGGTGTAGCTAGTTTTGAAGTCTTTGACATATTAGGCCCGTTGCGATTATTTTGACTCAACATGAATAGACTTATCCAAGTTTATTCTAGCAAGTATCCTTAACCATGTAGACCTTAATTGGTTTATTAGGCTAAGCATCCACGAGTCTCATTACTTGAGATTTTAAATTGTGGAGAACGAGAAATGATAGAGTCAATTATAAGTCGGTATTCTTGCACAAGCACACTTGGTGTGATTATTTGCCTATTCTCCCATCACTTGCTAATAATTTATCTGCAATAAGTAAGGTCGTACGATTTGAAAAGTTACTTAGCTTCTAGCCCAAGATCGTTTAAAAGTTGCTCGGTAATGATAAGAGTTCATAGCCAAGGCATAACTTATGAAGCGGGGCGCGAAGATTGGCGAGTCCGAAAAGGCCCTAACAAGGCATGAGGATTCCATTTTATTGCTAAAGATCCAAGGTGATGTGAAAAGTATTATTCCCAAAATCAATATGAAGGATCAAGACTCACGACGAAAAGCAATCAACTCCCATAAAGATCATGGAGAAGTCTATCCGAAAAGACCCTAACAAGGTATGAGGATAAATAGATCCAAGTCCGAAAAGGAGGCGGATCGTTGTATCTCAAAATCCCAAATAACGATTGAAGAAATAATGATGAAGTCGTGGTCAACAAAGTTGGAGTATCCCTCAAAAGTCTCCAAGTGAAGAAACTCTATTAACGAAGAGAAGATCATTATCTCATGAACGTCTCTCAAGATATGAAGTATGAAGTACATGCCAAATATCGGCCCGAGAAAGGTCTCAAATCATGAAGCGAGTTATGCCAAGATATGAACTTTTTGATATCCCGAGAAGCAGTTTTAAGAGATTTTGTCCTTTAGCTAACTATTAATCAAATCGTCCTACTTTGCTTTCAGCCTAAATAAACTATCGCAATAAGTTCAAAATGCATCTTCATGATCATTCTAAGACAAAAATAAAGTATAAAAGATACACCTAGGAATAAGGGAGTTTAAGCATATAATTAAGCCATGTGTGTAAGTGTTTGATTTGCTAACTTATAATAACAATGATCTCGTTTTTAAGCTTAGTTTGGGGAACGTGAAACTTGAGGGTGATAAATCTTCGCAGCACCAAAGCCCTAATGTAAGTCCTTAATCTCTTTGCAAGTTATTTCCATGTAGCTATTTTCTAGTGAAAATGGTTTTCTATCCTTTTGCTTCCTTTAAAGTTTTAATTTCTCTTAGTACTCTAAATTTTGTTTCATTAGTATATCAATAAGGCCAAGGTTGATTGATTATGAGAAAAGTGTAAAATTGCTTTATCACTAAGCATTGCATGAGGGCATGGCAATGGTTAAGTGTAGGGGATTTGATAGGTGTGAAAACACTCATCTTTTACCACTTATTTCTTGCTAAAATAAGACCAAAACGCGTATTTAATGTCATTTGTTTGGAATTATGCGTGGTTTGTGTGTTTGTTGTGTTTTCAGAGCCAACTGGATAAATATTGAAGAAAACATGGGATTGAACGGGTTTTATCGAAGAAAAAGACTCAAGACGAAGTCTGTTGTCCAAGAGATGCAAAAGATTTGAAGTTAATGGGCCTATTTGAAGATTTATCGAAGAAAAGGACCAAAGATGGAAGATTTACATATGTCGAAGGAACTTAAGTCTATTAAACGAAGAAATTAAAAGACGAGTTGAATTTAATCGTCGACAAATCCCGAATCAGAATCGAAAACGTCAACCTTACTGAAAAAACGAGAAGACGGAAAGAAAGGAAGAAAGCCCACTCACCAACCAACTACACCTCCTATAAATAGGACATCCCTCCCACACATTAGACTAGTGTTTCATTCTAGTTTCTTTTCTTTTCTTTCGTAGGAAGCCAACACCATTAAGGTGTTGGTGATTTTTTATTTTTGTTGAATCTTTAATCTTGTAAGTTTTTAATCTTTCCTTTTGTTTACTCTACCTCAATCAATCAATATAATCTTTCCATTAATCTTGTTCATCTTCATCTTTTTGATTTAAAGTTTAAAGTTCTTATTTGGTTGATTTTAATCTTCAAAAGTAAGTGGGTTTTATGTTTTTAGTGTTTTGATTTGATGTTTACCATTAGTAGATGATTCGTGGTTAGTTCGTTAAAAGTTTTGGTTAAAAACTTGGTGATTTTAGTCAAAATCGTCTTTTTTGTTACCTACTGTTCTTCGTCTTCAAAACCTTGCCCAGATTCCGAATCAACCACTTTTCTTAATTATTCCGGATCAGTTACTTATTCCGAATCAAGCACTGTTTACTTTTATTCCGAATCAAGATTGTTCATCCAGAATATTTTATATTCCGGATCAAAGCCTTTCATCCGGAATAATCAATTATTCGGGATCAACTCTGTTATTCCGAATCAACCCTTATTCCGGATCACCAATTTTATTCCGGATCAATTCGTTCATCCGGAATAATCAATATTCCGGATGAGTAGAAACATTCCGCATCAAGGTTTTTAAGGAAATATTCCGAGTCAGTTTTTAAACATTCCGAATAAAGCTTTTTCAGTTTTATTCCGCATGAGCGTATATTCCGAATCAAGCTTTTTCCCCATTTATTCCGAGTCAGCAAAGATATTTCGCATGAAGCAAAGATATTCCACATGAGTAGGATTTTCCGAATGAAGGATTTTTGTCTGATTTATTCCGAATAAAAGTTATATTCCGGATCAAGGTCTACATTCCGAATCAAGCTTAAATTTTAGTAAGGGTATTTACTGTCACTGTTCTATTTGAACTCAAGTTTTATTTTAATTCAAGTTCTATTCTTATTAATTGCTTTTAGTTTATCTTTATTTACTTTACGCATTTAATCCTTTTAAGTAGATTAGAAAACCAACCCCTTTTTAGTAACCAAGAACAACTATTCCACTTTGAACCGTGATCAATTCGAGAAGATTCCGAGAATATAAATCGAACCCTATGCAAAATCACTTGTATCACGGTATCTTTACCTGCGCTTGCTTACGCGCATCATAGCCCAAAACTAACCTTTACATAAAGGAGGAGATGCACGGATCCATAAGAGTATGCCATTTTTTTTTCTGTTTTTCCAACGCGTAAGGCCTGAGTTCTCACAAATCCAAAGGCAC
Organism: Glebionis coronaria; assembly: GCA_025667525.1. NCBI lineage: Eukaryota > Viridiplantae > Streptophyta > Magnoliopsida > Asterales > Asteraceae > Glebionis > Glebionis coronaria. The sequence goes on along the minus strand of JANFOE010000092.1, from coordinate 341,644 downwards.
TTGGCATCACAACAGTTAACCACCATAGAGGAGGAAATACCCGGCATACGAATCATTGACCACATCTGACAATCGTTATGCCTGCGACCCCATGCTCACGATCGCAAGGCCCAGGTCCTGGGAAGCAAGCTAACCAAAAGTTTGTTGGTTTTTCCCAGGGTATCGCATAGGCTCAGATAAGGCGCTATCCGGGGAAAACAGCCATGACCCGTGATGGCTGCGACCTCGCAAGGTCGCCACGCCAACCATCCGAGATGTGGTTTCTTCACCCGTACCTGCTTACCCTCATCACAGCCCTAAAACAACCTTTTTTATAGAAGCGGAGAAACACGCATCCACAGGAGCAGTGATTGTCCTCACAAAACATTTTTTATAATACTATCCCCCTCTATCACAAACAACAACGTCAAGAAACATGGAAGTTGTACGAAGAACCCACCATAATCTAGGTTTCACATAGCCGGCAAGTGCATGCTAAATGTCTTAAGTGAAGCAGATGTGGGCTTATCCATAAAGAATGACCATCGTCCAATGAATTGGAGCAGGTCGGTAGGTAGATACAATGAGTTATTGCGTTTGAGGCTCAGATCTGGAGGTATGGAAGGCGAACCCAGAGACCCTCCATGGCTGCGACTGAATCGTCGCCCTGCCAAGATACGGACGCTGAGAAACAAACCTTCTAAAAATGTCCATCCACAGACTTTTCATCATTGCCCATACTATTTTCAACCTGCCTTACTGTCGCGACCAACCCGGTAGTTTCGTTTGGTGAACTTGGTTAACACGAACCATCTGACACCCGCACATTCAAAGATCATACGCCTCACATGAAAAGAGGTCATCCACACAGAATAACCTAGTCAACTCCCCACGAACCCAGTAAATCCTTTTAAATAACCAGACCAACAGAATGCACAAATGAACAATAGACCAATTTAAGTAACCATGTTATATAAACCGCCATAAATGGAAAAAATAGAACCTCATCCAACTGTATGAACTAAGCATCTTATATAAAGCCACAAATAATAAAAAAGCCAGAAATTAACCTTTATATAAAGAAGGATCCCTCCCCCACAACCAAAATCCCGTCTCACAACCAAAAAACACACCGGGACGTACAACTTTCCGCTACAAACAATGCCGGAAAGCAGATTTTCAGAGGCTCAGATCTGGAAGAGAAAAAAGTATGAAACAAACACGATAAGACCGCCATGGCTGCAAAACACCAACAGTGAATTACCCCGCCAAGGTACGACCAATCTGAAAGTTTGTTCAAATTAATCAACGCAAAATTCATTCATTAATATCATCACTGCCCCATATATAAGACCGTAAAATGGTGAGAAACAGCCCTTGTAAAAATGTCCATCCACAGACTTTGCATAATTGCCCATACTATTTTCAACCTGCCTTACTGTCCTGACCAACCCGATTGTTTCGTTTGGCGAAGTTGGTTAACACGAACCATTTGACATCCGCAGATTAAAAGATCATACGCCTCAGACGAAAAGAGGTCATCCACACAGAATAACCTAGTCAACAGGCAGAAACAATGAGTTAACCCATTGTATTTTCGGCTAAGAAATATTCATTCCAAGGTTTGTATCCGTAGGGACCCAAAAATCATTTTAAATAACCAGACCAACAGAATACACAAATGAACAATAGACAAATTTAACTAACCATCTTATATGAACGGCCATAAATGGAAAAAATTGAATCGCACCCAACTGTATGAACTAAGCAGCTTATATAAAGTTACAAATAATAAAAAAGCCAGAAACTAACCTTTATACAAAGGAGGATCCCTCCCTGACAACCAAGATTTCGTCTGACAACCAAAAAACACACCGGCACCTACACCTTTCCGTTACAAACAATGTCGGAGAGCAGATTTTGAGAGGGTCAGATCTGGAAGAGAAAAAAGTATGAAACAAACACGATAAGACCGCCATGGATGCAAAACACCAACAGTGAATTACCCCGCCAAGGTACGACCAATCTGAAAGTTTGTTCAAATTAATGAACACAAAATTTATTCATTAATATCATCACTGCCCCATATATAAGACCTCTCTAGAACTACTGTAGCACCACCACAAATAATGGAAACCCAGATGCAACTATGTGGTGATGGTGGTATATATATGGATGTTAAGAGGCACATCATCAACGGACACCACCGCGACACGGATTAATTGCAACGGTTAAGATTGGGTTTCTGTAGCCACTACGATTCCTGTAGCCACTACACAACAGACAATCGCAATTAATGGCAAGGGGCCATCTTGCAATGGACATCCAATTAACCCCCAATATTTAATTGGCGAAAGGCCAATTAACCCTCAATTAAACCAACAACTGGACAATTGCAATTAGAGTAATGCTAAATCATCCTACCAAATATGCCTACATATATGCCTACCCATGCAATCATATAACATGTGTAGTGCACTAGTTCTCTCTCTTAATTTCATTCATTGATCTTTCCACTTGTCTTAATTTCATGAGTAGGAGGATATGTAGGAACAAAAAGTAGGAAGAACGATCATTTCTCTTGCAATTAATGGGAGGGGGGAAAACATCCAATTAACCCCAGCGAAAGGCCAATCAACCCTCAATTAAACCAATAACCGGACAATCGCAATTAATGGGAGGGGGAAAACATCCAATTAACCCCTAATTATTTAATCGGCCAAAGGCCAAATTAACACCTCACAAACCAACAACGGGGATCAATGAATGCATAACGGGGTCCGTAAAATCAAATAACGGAAAGGTGTAGGTGCTAGTGTGTGTTTTGGTTGTGAGAGGGTTTCTTGGTTGTGAGAGAGGGAGATAGTATTATAAAAAGCGGTTTGTGAAGAGAAACACTGCTTCTATGGATGCGTGATTCTCCTCCTTTATATAAAGGTTAAAGGTTAATAGAGTGATGGTAAAAAGAAAGAAAGAAAAATAAATTGACCGACTTTTGAGTGAGTATGTCTGTATCTATATATGTCTGTCTGTCTGTCTTTTGTGTTCCCTTTATTATTGGCAGAAACACAAACCCTTCCTTTTTTTTTAGCTTTCTTCTTCTTCCCCCGCCTCCCTTATTCCATTCCATGTCAGGTTTATATAATAATCCCAATTTTTCTCCAGCAAGAGCTGTTTCTCCACTTATTAGAACTAACACAGATGTTGATAGGTTTCTTTCTTTCTTTTTCTTTATCATCTTTTTGTTTATTATTGCTCTTACTTTGTTTCTGATCTATTTTATGCTTTTGTTTCAGTCAATATTTGACTGAACTTTTGGAGGAGCATCAGAAGCTTCAGCCTTTTATGCAAGCTCTCCCGATATGTAGCAGATTACTCAATCAAGGTTTGCTTTTTTTTTTTGGGATCTTTAGTTTCACTTTATGTTTATCTGCTGCTAAGAATATTCTCTCTTATTTTTATGTACATCCCTTTCTACCCTTTTCTACCAATAACTGGAATTTTAACCTTTTTCTTTTCCAACTTGTCAATTTTGCTTTCTTTCAACTTTATTACTTGCAATTTTTCAAGTCAATTAAGCTTTCTGGGGGTACATTCGTTCGTTACACTCCTACTTCTTGTGGCGTCACTTCACTTGTAGCCAAAATCGATATTTTATGTTAGCATCATCATTATTTTTAGCCCTTGATTATGTTGCCAGTAATGTGTATTCAAACATGTTATCTTGAATTATATATATTCAGTACATATGCTTGTAAAATCACGATTTGTAAGTTTGTTTATCGTTTAAGTTATTTTTATTTACGAAAGCCACTTCCCCAATGTGATTTTGATTTTTTACTTTAAACTAATGAGGTACTCCTCCTATTCGTTTCTAACCAGAACAAACACATCTCATTTTTTTTTTAACTTCACAACTAAGCATTATAATTCCATGTTGCTATAGAGATTTTGAGGGTCTCCAGTATGCTGCCCAACCAAGGTTTTAATGAGCTGGACCGATTACGGCATAGAAGTCCAAGTCCTATGGCATCTTCAAATCTTATGTCGAATGTTCCGGGCTCTAGAATTAGTGGTTGGAATGGTCTTCCGCCAGAGGTACTTATGGATTTAATTTCAGATTCATGTATATATCTTCTTCTATGGCTATTGCTTCAATAGGTCTGGTGTTATTCTTAGTTTATAATCCCATACACTGTAACATATTTAGATCAATTTAATTAATTTTTTTGACTGTTTTGAGACAGAGAATATATTATAGAAATGTTGCCTAAATTTGATCGAGATGTTTCGAGTTTATCTTAACATAGGATGAGTAACTTCCACAATGAAATTTCAGGCATTCAGCTAATAGTCCTTCACTCCCTTGCAGTAGCTAATCGACTTTTATTTGTAACTTCTCCTTCAACTTGAATTAGTATTTTTTTTCCTATCAGGCTTTGTTAAAGGATACAGTAGTAATTAGTTTTAGATAGAGGTAGAAAGGCTGGCAGGTTAGGGCTATAGGTTGAAGGGTGGACTCAAGGTACAAAGAAACAGGAAGTAGATTATCGCCGATTGGGGCATGCCGCGCCAACCTATTCTTTGTCCATAACTCATTGTTCATTTTTTGATTAATTACTGTGTCAAATATTTGGCATTGTTGTTTCTTTTTTACATTAATCTAAAAGAGGCTCTAGTTGGGGAAGGGGTAATGTCCTCCCAATCCATAGGTATCACTGCACAATTATATCCAAATATACCTATATCCCTTCCAAGTTCTAGAACTCAATTCTTTCACATCTATACTCCTTATAAAGCAAATTGGTATCTCTCTCTTCAATAAATATAAAAATTTTAAGTAGTACAACAAATAAAACATAATGTACAACTTATTAATGCAAATAACAAACTAAAAATTGAGTAATAGATGTCAATTCGGCGGTTCGTTAATGCATATGTACAACCACAACAAGCATAAGAACTTTTATAACACATTACATTTAAAACTATCATTAAAATGTAATTAATATTATAATTAAAACACTTCCTTACCAAAAGTTACAAATAAAATAACATATTGTACAAAACACCAAATGTCATTACATCTTATTTTTTCAAAATTAATTAATAACAATAAACATATAATTAATACACCCCATTACTCAAATATACAATTTTATATTCACCTTACTAAACAATTTAAACATATATATTTACAATTTTCAATATCAAACCAGATTAACTGGTTCAATTGAGAACCAGAGCCACCATCGACCCGGTTAGACAATTAGATAAAGCTACATAAATTTTAAATTTTCGCTTTTTGAAATGTTGTTAATAAAACGTAAAGTTAAAATATTGTTCACCGCAGCCGCATCGCGCGGGTACCCTGCTAGTATCTTTTAATCATCTCACCCCTAATCAAAATACTCTTCCAACTTGCTGCCATCTTCATATATTCTCCAACGCCTCCATGTCGGTTGCTGTTCCTCCAAGCCAACATCATCAACTAATTTGAACTAGTTAAATAATTTTGTTCAAATTAAATTGCATTGATTCGCACATGGGTTTCTTCAATTTTGCATCTCGGTGTACCAAAAATGCATTGATTCGAAAACTGATTAAGAAGTTCACTATTTTTTTAGGCTATTTATCAACATGGGTTGTTTTTGGTTTGCCAAAAATCAATGTTCTGGGTTTCTTTTATTTTTACAGTTATAAATGAGATGATGAAGTTTTATGTAATGTTTATTTTGAGGAAAGGCTAAAACAGTCGGTGATCATATTGGTGCAATTTGTTCAGTGTAAAAGAGAAAAGTAACCAACTGAGCTAGCTCAGTTGGCCACCAAGGGTAACCTTGGGGAGGTATTGTTGGAGAGGTCTCAAGTTCGAGTCTCACTAACGACCTTCAGGGGCCCGAATTAAACAGAAGCAGGAGTGGGGTTTATCCCTAAGGAGAAGGTTCGAGGCTTGCATACTGCCCAATTGGATGTCACTGTAAGCTCGAATCACTAACTACTAACTCGCCGTTCTAAAAAAAAAATTTGGGACGACCATGCATATCAAAACAAAGTCCCTCCCAATTTACACTTAATATTAAAAAAAAAAAAAACAAAAAAAAAACAGCCCCTTTGAAGGTGTTATGCATATGCATGCATATGTTAAATGACTTCCCAGCCATTTTAATAGGGACATCATGGTCTATCTCGTTTAATTATGCAATAACTTTTGTAGCATATCTGAATTTTACAGGTATGCTGCAATAGGTAGGGGTTGGTCTAAATGTTTATATAAAGATCGGAGTTTTACAAATTTCACCCACCTGGCATAAGTATAAATTTATGTTGCTCACACTGAGGTGAAGGTTCTGCAAGTCGGAAGTTGGAACATATATTTTGTCTAAAGAAACATATACTTATATGGTTGGATCTTATACTTGTTTGTGCACATTATTTGACAATCATAAATTTACCAGACGTTATACATCTCATTGCAGAGGTTTGGTGGACCACCGGGAACGACAATGGATTGGCAAGGAGCTCCAGCTAGTCCCAGTGCATACACTGTGAAGAGAATTTTGCGATTAGAGATACCAGTTGATACTTTTCCAAATGTATGCTGTTCTGGCAATCATTTTTAGCATTCTATATGTTTTGGTTTTGTTATCTGCTGAATTTAGTTCTTGTCGTTTCGGATTCTAGTTTAACTTTGTTGGAAGGCTTCTCGGTCCCAGAGGCAATTCACTAAAACGGGTAGAGGGTACAACAGGTTGTCGAGTATTTATAAGAGGAAAAGGGTCAATCAAGGACCCAGAACAGGTATTTATAATTTCAATGTTATAGGCCTTTATTTGTGCTAAATTTTGTTTTTGAACATACTGTTTGCTGGCTCATGATCTGTGGCTATACAGGAAGATAAGTTAAGGGGAAGACCAGGGTATGAACATTTAAATGAGCCACTCCACATATTGATTGAGGCTGATTTACCAGCAAGTGTTGTTGATATCAGGCTGAGGCAGGCACAAGAAATAATTGAGGAACTGCTTAAACCTGTGGTATCTTTCTTTACTATCAATACTCCTGTTTGTCCAGTTTTAGAGGTGCAAATGGCGGCTTGGTTAACTAGTCAAAATGGGTTTGGGTTAAAACAAGTAGTTTTTTGGTTTAGGTGAACAGATTGTGTTGGATTTAGCCGACCAACATACACTTATTTTGTTGTTTTTTTATTAGCCATATATATAATAGTCGGCGAAATAGTAATAATCTAATATAGACCATTGACGATTCACTAATTTGCAAATGGAAGAATACGGAATGCAATGTAGTCATCTTTTTTATTCTCCGATTTGGAAGAGTTGATCTTGCATTCAACTGAACCAGAAGTCTTTCATTAGTGATTAGAGACGAAATTGAGCAAGCTTCTCGACTGCAATTTATTGTTCTGTCAATGAAATACCAAATAGGTGAAGGTGGATACTAATTCATCCGAAGATGAAAACACTGAATTTTTACGAGGCAGCACGGTGACAAAGATGTCTGCTTTTTCAAGAGACGGTGTCTCTCGATGTTATTGTCGTAAAAGAGATGTTCAACTTTCTAGTTTAGTTTGTTCCACACAGAATGCTCATTCCAAATCAGTATCTGATGTCACTCGTTTCCCCTTTAATTATCCTTTATCACAGAACTGCATAAGTTTTAGATCGATAGGAATCATAGGATATAATTAACATTTAACTTCATATAAGAAATTAATAATACAGTTGTAAGAATGCGTTACTTTTTCTTATAGGCACTTATTTGGGACGTAGATAGTGTAGAAAACATATTTGTAATAAGACGGGCTGTAGAAGATAGTGTATGGAAAAGCTTACCAAGTTTAAAGTGTTACAAAACTCAGATATAGATGGTCTTTTGAGCAAGTTTATTAATAAATTGCTAAAGCTACATCTTTTGTTATAATTAGGTACTTCCAATAGATGTTTTGTGAATAGGAGTAAAATTCTCCTTTTTGATTTGTTGAAAGAAAGCAGAAATAGATAGCGTCATCAGCTCTGCATATATAGTATAAAGTTTGGTCAATGAACAGCCTATATAAGATAATTTGAAGTGAAATCTGTTTATCCATTCCAAGTATCATAATATTATTCATCAATGACGTCAAACCACAATAGTAGAAATAATTATACACGCAGATCCAAAACACAGTTGCAAACATCGCCTATATTTGTCGTTTCCGAAGCTAAAGCGCAATGTGCGTAAATATGGCATACTTGACTCAAAAGTTAGCTCAGTTGGTTGAAGTCATTATTGAGACACAAATTACGTTACATTGTGGTGTGAATCTTTCTCTTTGTAAAGGACCTGGCAGTGTTAACGATGGTAATTTCCAGATATGACAAAAAATAAAAAATCGGCGAAGTTTTGTAGTCAATGGGTGAAATAAGTAGAGTTCAATAAGTTAGCAAATGGTTTGATCTTATTTCCCCCCCTTTGGATATATCTAAATGCGCACGTGACTAGAACTTATGGTCATGAAAAGACTGTAAGTTACTAAATTTGTAAGACATGTTTCCGTTGACTTTTGTGTTCATTGTAAGACGGGTCTTTTTAAAATTCAAAACAGAGATGCTTTTGTTCAGAGTTAGCATCAAATATATGTGGTATCTAGTATCTGTAAATGAGCCGAGCCCGAGCTAAGCCAGGCTAGAGAAGCTCGAGCTCGGTTTGTTTAGGTTAGAGAAGCTTAAGCTTGCAGCTCGATAGTTATTCACAAGGTTCGAGCCCCCTTTTTAGATTTTGTTAATATACATATAAAAAATGCTTTAAAGGTTAACTCGTTTAAAAATGAAGCTCGAACTTGAGCTCGTCAGCCTAAACGAGGTTTTTTTTTTTTTTTTTTTTTTTTTTTTTTTGGCTAAAGAGCCTAAACGAGCTTGTATATGAAGCTCGTTCTCGGGTTCGTTTAATAAATGAGCCTAAAATTAGGCTCGAGTTCGGGCTCGTTAAGGCTCGGCTCATTATAAGCTTTTATCGAGCCGATTCTGAGTAGCTTGGCTCGTTTACTACTCCTATCTGTTATAACGGGTAATTTGTGTATAGTATTGACAATTCAAAGAGCCTATCAATTGTGGATATCAAAACTAGTAGGCGTGACCTCATACGTCAAATGTTTACCTCTTTTGTGGAATCCGTTCAGAAATACAAATTGTTTAGTGTTAAATTCATGCCAACACAGTTATTATCTGAGTCAAGTTTGTTTTAAATACAAAGATCAAGGTTAATATGACTTCTCTTGCCACATATATCTTTATTTAGATTGCGTTTTAGCTTCTGAAAATTGATGTTCGTATAAAAACAAGGAAAATGATAATGACATTCCTAAGGCTGTCAATAAGGTATTAGAGAAGCCATTATTTTTTTTGTACATGTGAATTATCCCAATCAACTTCATGTACAACTATTGCATAAAACTACATATTTATGGCTATCATTACCAAAACATTAGAAGAAATATGTTCTAAAGTTATTGAAACTAAAAATTATTGATTGATAATTAGTTAGGGCATAAGAAACTGGGTGGATCCTGGAAGGCTTAATCAAGTGTAAAAACAGCAAGCAGCTCCCTCCCCTCGGTCCACTCTAAACATGGGGCTGATAAATTACTAAGTCTTTTGCCATAGGTTTGTATCAATTGGTATCAGAGCTAGTTTCAAGGTTCCAACACTCGGAGTGTTGGCTTGAACCCAAAGGGAGTGCCAACCGTGACCAACACAGCCGTGACCAACGAGGATGTTGGTTCTTCAAAGGGTGGCGTATTGTTATGATCCCACATCGGCCAGTTATGGGATTGGTTGATGGTTTATAAAGCCTAAGTGTCCCCTCATCAAACAAGCTAGTTTTTTGAGCGAGTTCTACACTTGGAAATTTTGAACCGATACAAGCCAGTATGGGATAGGTTCGTATCAATTCGTATCACAGCTAGTCCAACCTTTCGAGGTCCCAACACTCGTAGTGGTGGCCTATGGAGTGATGGCTTGGACCCGAAAAAAGAAGGGTGCCAACCGTGACCAACATAGCCGTGACCAACGAGCACGGAGTGGTGGCCTATGGAGTGGTGGGTTGGACCCAAAGAGGGGTGCCAACCGTGACCAACATAGCCGTAACCAACGAGGACGTTGACTCTTTGAAGCGCGGGGTATTGTTATGATCCCACATCGGCCAAGTATGGGATTGGTTGATGGTTTATAAAGCCTAGGTGTCCCCTCCTCAAACAAGCTAGCTTTTTGAGTGAGTTTTACACTTGGGACTTATGAACCAATACGAGCCTAGTATGGGATAGGTTCGTATCACCTTACTTATTAAATCCCATCTTCTTAATGCTAGGCAAGCATGTGGGAGCGGGTCTGGCTGGATAGGTTGACAAAATACACTTATATTCGTGGCTATTTGGTCTTTGGAAATCTATCAAGTATGAGATATGATTGCAGAAGGGTTGTCTAAAATTGCCCTCATAGTTAAAGCAAACGTATTAAATAGTTTACCTAGTTTGACCTTGCTTTAGATACAGTATTATTATTCAAGGAGATTTATTTTTCAGTTTAAATGAGGCTAAAATTGGTAGACTTACGAGTTTACTCAATATTATTAATGTTCAATAGTACAATATTTATAATTTATGTATGAAAGTTTTAAGTGATCTGATTCCCACAGAATTTAGAAAAACCCTTGTAAAAACTGTACTAATTCAGTATCTGATACAATTGAATAATTCAGGAGGTTTTTTCCGTTGAAAAAGCACTCTAGGTAACAATCATCCCCTCAGACCCCTTTGACTTGTCTGAACCATTTATGCCATATACCTGTTTAACCCTCTTTATATGAAACACAAATCAACTCATTTTAGGTGAATGATTCTCTAATATCAGTTTTATTTGACGGAAAACGTCAAGTTGTAGGTTTTGAAACATCTGCGAACATGCATGCTTTCTCAAACATATCTTATCATATATGCAGGATGAGTCCCAAGATTATATTAAAAGACAACAATTACGTGAATTAGCCATGCTGAACTCTAATTTCAGAGAAGATAGTCCGGGTCCAAGTGGCAGCGTGTCACCATTTAACACCAGCAGTGGAATGAAACGTGCAAAAACTGGGCGTTAAAATTCATGTTTGTATGGAACATTCTGCAAAAACTTTGAAGATGATAAAACCACTGGGCCGGGCTTCAGAAACGTATATGTGTACACAGTACTTTTGCCTTCAACAGTCATGCTTTGGTGTTGCACCTTCCTATACGCCTTCGTATATTTAATGGATTTTAAAAACGCGAATTAAAGTATAGGGAGTGGAAGTTGTGGCTGGCAAGTCTTTTTTTTTTGGAAATTGAATGATGGATATATCAATGAAGTACAAAGCGGAAAAAAGTTGTCCTTTGTTTCTTGGTTCGGTCTTATTTATATTCTTCTTTTGGTGTTTATAGGGTGATGGGTGTGTTGTAAACTTTGATTCATTCGATTTATTCTTGAAATTAGTAATATTTTGACATTATGATAAACTACCTATATATTTATATACAGTAATAGATTGATGAATATCAATGTGTTCTCTTGGCAGATGCTTTGCCAGGCATTTCTGTTGGTAAAGCCATAACCTTTGTGAGATTGTTCAAATTCATACGCTGTTATATGTGATCTGTAAACTTGGTTTGGAGTTTGGACTGGTTTATATAATTATATTTTTTTGGTATTGATAAGTCTTCTGTTGGAATCTTATATTTAGGGGTGGAGACTAGCTGAGCTGAGCTGAGCCCGAGCCTCCGAGAGCTCGAGCTCGGTTCATTTAGGTTTCATGAAGTTCGAGCGTGACTTGTTTAAGTTTCGAGCTTAAGCTCGGCTCATTTAAGTTTTATAAAGCCTGTTATATTCAGGTTCTTGCAACTTGCAAGTAGTATTGAACATCCAGATCGTGCATTTAGTGACGTTTAACATTGTAAACAGGTAAGTTTTTGTGTCGTTAAATGGGGGAATATGGGATTGCGTGGTTATTATTGCTTAGTTGGTGCTACATCAACAACATTGGTCCAAAATACATTAATCCAAAATACATCACATGCATTTATAGGGGGAGAGGTCTTTCACACACCTTTATGGGTAAAAGTTATTAAATATCCACGTGTTTTATGTTTTGTCCTATATTAACCCACGTACTCCATTAAATACTTGATTGCCCTTTGAAACCTGCTAAGTTGTTCCATATTTACTCGTTTTACCGGATAAATGCCATGTAGGTGACACGTGTGTGCCATGTTGGAAAAGTTGTACACATCATATGTATACATCATACAGTCACCCACGTTTTTCCCTCTTTCTCCTTTCCATCATTCATGATCTAGGTTTTCTGCCATTAATCCATCACACAGTCCACATTAAACAAATGGCTTCATCATCTTCATCTTCCCAATCCATTCGACGAAGAAGGCAAATAATTCCAACAAGATACAAATGCAATCTGCCATTGAGGACGCATGTGTCTTGGACTGCGATGAACCCATCTAGTCGATTTATGGTTTGCCCTAATCGTTATGTAAGTTAAATTATAACTCCATTCTAAGTTAAATTACCCAATTAGTTTACTTAACTTTCCCCCAATTTTTTGGGTCTAATTTAGAACCCTAATTAGTTGTAATAGATAAATGGTGTCCAAAATTGTACTCGTTGGTTTTGGAAAGATGCTGAGCTAGACAGTGATTGGTATAAATCAAATCTTTGTGAAATGTACTTGATCCTTAACCCAATTGAAAGGAAGAACTTCAAACTGAAATGTCAGTCAGAGAAGAACTTGCTTTAATGGAAGCCCAATTTGGAAGTGCTCAGACTGAATTGGAGGTTTTAAGGAATGATTTGAAGAAAAAAGAAAAAGTCCTTGCTTTTTGGAAACTAGTTGTGATTTGCTTCATAATCTGCTTTGTAATTGTTCTTGCTATGAAATAGGTTTTAAGCTTTATTAGATTATGTATCGTGGTTATGTATTACGTATTACGTATTTACATTTCATGGCTTAATAGCCACTAAACATTTGTGTAATTTTCCTGCCTAGGCTTGCCTTTGAAATGAAATATTTAGTTTTTACATTTGCCAAAGTGATTTGTACATGCATGTATATGCACAGCCTTAATATGTCATCCTATGTGTTTGTTTATATTTTGCAAACACCCATCTGCTTTGGAATTGTTCTTGCTATGAAATAGGTTTTAAGCTTTATTAGATTATGTATCGTGGTTATGTATTACGTATTACGTATTTACATTTCATGGCTTAATAGCCACTAAACATTTGTGTAATTTTCCTGCCTAGGCTTGCCTTTGAAATGAAATATTTAGTTTTTATATTTGCCAAAGTGATTTGTACATGCATGTATATGCACAGCCTTAATATGTCATCCTATGTGTTTGTTTATATTTTGCAAACACCTTTTGTATACCATCTACTTGCACAGGGGTCAATTGACCATAAAGTCCAAGCATTTAGTTTAGGGGTCTTGAGCCTTGAATGCTATTGTGTTAAACTCCCAACCACCAAGCTGCCACAGGCAACATAAATGTGGGTCTTTTGGCTAAAAGGCTTGCCCTAAATTCATCTTATCCGGAAAAAACAATCAAAAACCACAGCTACACTCACTAACATGGATAAAGGCGAAGGCAAAGGTTTGTTTATCTTATTCAATGTTCATTACCTTTAGCAAATCTTGATCTTGTGCATGTTTTAACCTATTTTTGACAGAGATCATATGTATTAACAGTGACAATAGCATAAGCAGTGACAACAACACTAACTCTGGAAATGACACTAGCACTTACTCTGTAAGCCACACCAGCAGTGACTCTGATAGTATGGAACCTAACCAAGGGATACCAGCTAGCCTGCTTAGGTGGTATGAGTATGATAGTCTTGAAGCATACATGGCAGACAAGGACTTTGATTCAAAGGAGAACAACATAAACACCTATATCAGAAACACAATTGGTGTTTCTTAGAAGAGGAATCCCGAGGATGACAACAAATACATACCAATGAGTAGGTTGGCAAAAAAACAGGTGATGAAAAAAGCCTAGTTCCCATTCAAAATGTTGTTATTGGTCTTCCATGTAAGAAAAAATGGGACCATATACTTCAACAAGCTGTTGCTAAAGGTTCTGGCAAAAAGAAAGGTTTGAAATATTATGGTTAATGTCTAGTTTTCTCATAGCCTAAAAAATGGCATATGTTATCAACTTTGTTTAAACTGTGTATTTGGTACTAGTGTCATGCCTATGTGTTGGCTGGTTTATATACTCAACCTTGTGGGATATTGTTGCCTGTAAAATGGCTTGTTTTAAGTAGGGGACCAATTAGTATGGGACCAATGTCTTTGTTATGTATGTTGCATTATTTCTGTGACATGTTTCTGGTCAACAAAGCGAATTGGTATGGGACCAAAGCCAGTAGGACACAGTTGCACAAAACACAACCACATGGGATACCAAAAATTTTCATATTCCCCAAACAACTTCACATGGTGAGCTGGCGACATATGATAAACAATAACAAAGGCAAGATTTAACAAAAGCATAATAATTTCACCATTCATCTAGGGCACATAAGCCATTGTTTTACAGCACACACCATATACAAAATATGTGCTTTTTAAGCCACATGAACACTGAAATCAGATTTCTGTTCCTAATAGTTAAGTTACAATAATAGAACCATCAAATGATGTTTAAGGAGAGACATCAAATGCCAAATCTGGTGTAAATCCTGTGCCATTTGCATCAAAGTTGAAAATCTTTTTCTGGTTTGTAATTCTTTCAGATCTACCTCTTTGTTTGACAGCTCCTAAGTGGAGGTGCCTCATCATCCATTCTCCTTGAAGCTTGCGGTGTGATTTTTTCATTCTGATCACTTGCAGGTGACTTTCCTTTATCTAAAGATGAAGCAATAGTTGACTCATCAACCCTTTCAGGCATTGGGGTATCCAAATCCATATCATGAGCATCAGTTTCTTGTGTCACTTTGGTCTGAGTACCTATTGCTTGGCTTCTTGATGGTTCTTCTTCCATCGGTGACTTTCCTTTATCCAAAGATGAAGCAAGAGTTGACTCATCAACCTTTTCAGGCGTTGGGGTATCCAAATGCATATCATGAGCATCAGTTTCTTGTGTCACTTTGGTCTGAGTACCTATTGCTTGGCTTCTTGAAGGTTCTGGTTCCATCAACTCTTCATCTGATATCCAATCAATCTGGGCTTCATATGCTTCTTTGGCTTGCTCAGCCAAGTCTGCATCCAGATACAGTTCTCTAGCATTGCTTCCTCTTCTAGGTGTTCCCTAAGTGCTTCTTCATCTTTTCTTAGATAATATTCCTGTAGAAGGGATTATATAGTCTTAGCATATTATCCTGAACTAATAGTATTATGACAAAATATATTATTAAGTCATTGATTTACCTGCTCATCAGTTAAAGGGAAATTCCAATTACCAACACTAAGACCAGTACCATCATTTGTGACATTACCAACCCTTCCACCTCTTCTACCACCCTATTAGACCTTCCACCACCTCTATAAGTTGATGAACCACCACCAACTCTTCCACCCATGCTATCTATACCACCTCCTCTATTACTAGCACACTGAGGTCTCAAAGGAGTTGGCTTCCTACCAGCTGGTCTAACAACCCTTTCAGGTTGAGGTACAGTTGGGTTTTTACAGCTTTTGTTATTGTGACCAAGTTGTAAACAGTTACTACATGTCATTCTTCTTCCTACCCTACTAACCTGTGAACCCTGAGTACCTTCCTCAGTTTGTGACCTTATCCTTTCTTTTTTAGGTCTACCAGGCATTCTTTTAACAATTGGTGGCAAAGGTGGGGTAATAAGTGTGTAAACACTTATCTTTTTACCACTTAAAACAATGGACAACTAGACCAAAACGTGTAATTAATATCGTAAATGTTGGAATTATGTGTGGTTTATGTTTTTGTTGTGAAATAGGTACAAAAGATCAAAAGGAAAGAAAACACGGGATTTCACGGTCATTTATCAAAGAAAAAGTCAAAGATAAAGTCAAAGGACCAGAAAGTACCAAAAGAATGAAGTTTGGAAGGCTAAAGATGAAGATTTGATGAGTATTTTACAACAAGGACCATTTTTGCCAATCTCCAAAGTTATCCACTAATAAACTACATTGAAGAGCACAAAATTACGACGCCAACGGTCCCGACCTCGCGTCGTAACTCCTTACGGGTTGTTTTCTATGAATTTTTTAAGTTTAATTAGTTTTTAAATTAATTAGTTTTTAAATAAATAAATAATTTTTAATTAAATAAATAAAATAAATAAACTTTATTTTCGGAAATAATAAAATAAAGTTTTTTTTATTTATAAAATAATTTCGTATTGTAATTATAATTATTTTTATTAATTATTATTATAAAAAATAATAAACAAATTGGCTGGTCAATGGAGTCAAAGTGGCCAGGGTTCTGAACAGGTATATGTTAAATATAAAATTTGCACTATAGTTATTAAAGGGAAGCCAGCCCAGCTGGTATTCCCTTGTGCCTTAGGATCTGAGACAAAGGGCGTAGGTTCGAGCCCTGCTTAAGCCAAATGCTGGGGACTTTTTACCAACGCCACGTGGCACCACCTCAGTGGTCCACATGGCAACCCAGCTGGTATTCCCTTGTGCCTTAGGATCTGAGACAAAGGGCGCAGGTTCGAGCCCTGCTTAAGCCAAATGCTGGGGACTTTTTACCAGCGCCACGAGGCACCACCTCAGTGGTCCACATGGCAGACCCGATCAGACCGTTGACACAGTTTAGACCGCTGACCGGTCCGGACCAGACCCGGTTCAGCCTTAGGATCTGAGACAAAGGGCGCAAGTTCGAGCCCTGCTTGAGCCAAATGCTTGGGGACTTTTTACCAGCGCCACGTGGCACCACCTCATTGGTCCACGTGGCAGACCCGATCAGACCGTTGACCCGGTTCAGACCGCTGACCGGTCCGGACCAGACCCGGTTCAGCCTTAGGATCTGAGACAAAGGGCGCCGGTTCGAGCCCTGCTTGAGCCAAATGCCTGGGGACTTTTTACCAGACACGGTCGAGACCCGAACTAGACCCGGTTCAAACCGGTCCAAAAACGACCTAGACTAGCTGATGTCATGCTGACGTCAGCATCCACGTGGCGGCGGCTGGCCAAGGCCAGCGCGCCACGTGGCACTGACAGCTCATAAATGTGCAGGTTTAAGGTTGCAGTGGCAGCGCCTGACATGTCTTTCCTAGGTTGCAGAGGTTGCGGCTGGCGGTTGACCAATCAGACGCTGACACGTGGCGGCGGCGACGCCATGTCAGTTCGAGGTGGGAGACGAGTCAGATTCTGCAGAGCGGTTGGCCAGTGATATTGCGACCCGGTTCAGACCAGCCGGTCCAGACCTGGTCGAGACCCGAACCAGACCCGGTGCAAACCGGTCTGGAAACGACCCAGACTAGCTGATGTCATGGTGACGTCAGCGTCCACGTGGCGGCGGCTGGCCAATGCCAACACGCCACGTGGCACTGACAGCTCATAAATGTGCAGGTTTAAGGTTGCAGTGGCACCACCTCAGTGGTCCACGTGGCAGACCCGATCAGACCGTTGACTCGGTTCAGACCGCTGACCGGTCCGGACCAGACCCCGGTTCAGACCTGGTCCAGACCTGGTTCAGACCAGCCGGTCCAGACCCGGTCGAGACCCGAACCAGACCCGGTTCAAACCGGTCCAGAAACGACCCAAACTAGCTGATGTCATGCTGACGTCAACATCCATGTGGCGGCGGCTGGCCAATGCCGACGCGCCACGTGGCACTATCAGCTCATAAATGTGTAGGTTTAAGGTTGCAGTGGCGGCACCTCAGTGGTTCACGTGGCAGACCCGATCAGACCGTTGACCCGGTTCAGACCGCTGACCGGTCCGGACCAGACCCGGTTCAGACCTGGTCCAGACCCGGTTCAAACCGGTCCAGAAACGACCCAGACTAGCTGATGTCATGCTGACGTCAGCATCCACGTGGCGGCGGCTGGCCAATGCCAGCGCGCCACGTGGCACTGACAGCTCATAAATGTGCAGGTTTAAGGTTGTAGTGGCGGCGCCTGACATGTCTGTCCTAGGTTGCAGAGGTTGCGGCTGGCGGTTGACCAATCAGACACTGACACGTGGCGACGGCGACGCCACGTCAGTCCGAGGTGGGAGACGAGTTAGATTCTGCAGAGTGGTTGGCCAGTGATATTGCGACACGTGGCATTTCTTTGATTATAAGAAAAAGAAAGCGTGTGTCTTGCATGATTTGGAGTGTGGTAGGCCAATTATATACGCATGATCTAAGAATTTAACAGCTCACCACACTTTGCGTTAAAAACAAGATAAAGAGAAGGAGTAAATGACGATTCTACCCTCCAATATTCAGCTTATAAATACTCCTCCCTTTCATTTGAAGAGTTAGCTTAGTTTTTAAATTTTATTTTCTCTCTAGTTTTCTTTGTATTTTCACTTTCAAAAATAGATGTAATTTCATTTCAAGTTTTGTAATCTTCCATTTTAATAAAATTCAAGTTTTAGTTTAATTGTTTATGTCTTACTTTAATTCTCATTTACCTTTCTTTTACTTTAAATCATAATCTATCTTATTATTTTGGGATAAGTTTATATAACTTTTCCCTAATAAGTTAGATTTATATACAAGCTTATTTTAAGCTTAATGTTGCCTTATTTTAGTAGATCTAGCTTATTGTGGAGTAATTATTTAATTAGCTTTTTAGCTTTTTAAATATCATAAGTTTTAAGCTTAGGCTTACAACTTATTTATAAGCTAGCTTTTTATTTAAGCACTTTTAACTTTTTATTAATTAGTTATTTAGATCTATTAGATTTAAGTTGTAAAAATTAAAAATACTTTCAAAAAAACAAAAAAATAGTTAGATCTATTAGTTTTTTATATTAAAAAGTTTAGATCTATAAGTTTAGAGTTTAAAATTTAAAGTATTTTTATAAAACCTTAAAAATTAGTTAGATCTATTAGGTTTTTAAAAATATTAAGTAGATCTATAATTTTTAGCTTTAAAATTTAAAATACTTTTATAAAACATCAAAAATATTTTAGATCTATTAGTTTTAATTAAATCTCTTTATCATTTAATAATTATTGCTTATTATTCTAACCTTTTATGTTTTCTTTGATCTCGGCGTATCAATCAATCATTTTTGAAGAAGAGCTTATAGTTGATTAATTCGGTTCAAGTTGATATGGTTTGATTGATTTGGTTAGAGATTGATTTGAGAGGCCGTGTACTTTACGGGCCAAATTTGGGTTTTGCTTTTGATAGTTTTGGTATTGGGAGGCCGTGTACTTAACGGGCCGAATTTTGTTGATGTTGTAGATGTTGTTTGTTTAGAGCGTTTTCTAGGGACTACGGGTACTAAAGTTCTCCTTTTTATTTTTCTAGCTTAATCGCCTTAATTTTATTAATTAGATCGTTATAGTTTAAATTGTTTTTAATAAAGTTATATTTTTCATAAAAATCGGTTTAACTAATTTTAGTTATTATTATTTGTGTGAAAATACAGATTTAAAAGTTTTAAAAATTAGATTTCATTTAGATAAGCTCATATTAGTAAAAAGTTTACACCTTTTTGTGTATGTTAAGCTTATTAGTATATAAAGCTTGTAGCTTTATCATCTAAAAAGGTTAATAAGTTTAAAAGGTTGGAGCTTAATGCTTATTTTTTAAGTTTATCTTTATGAATTCATTTTTCGTCACTATTACTTGATATTACGTGCTTGCATTAGATTAATTTCGCAATTAGATTTATTTTTAATTATAGTTTATTTTGTTGCATCTAGATTTATATTTGTAGTTTAATTTTGTATTGCATTTAAAATAAATTTACGTGAATTAATTGTGCTTTTACTTTTATATAGTCCTTAGCCTACATATTTTTTCCATTTTTCGCTTAAATAGACATAGATTACCAAACTAGTATTATTAACCAAAAACAATTAATCTTGTGTTAAAATTAGAAATCAATTCGAGTCGAGTCGAGGAAAAAACGATATAATAAAAAATGCTATATTATGGGGTTATCCCAGTTTTCTTCCAAATGTTAGTTCCTGACACAAGTCTGATAGTGAATTGGTAAGCATTAAACCACATATCCTGACTATACCAATAACTTACACCATCATCAGAATCCTTGTTTAAGTGCATGTATGCTGCCATTGCATGCACACAAGGACTCCACTTAATTCCCATAGCCTACACTGACATATTTTGTGAATTAGGTCCACACCATAACTGAAATCTCCCTTTCTCACCTCTAGTTCTTGATAACCACTTGGATATACAATCCATTCTCTATAAAAAGGTCAACATAATTTAAAAAAATTGAAATCATGAAATGAATAAAATAAATTAATGTTAATGATTAAGGAACTTATGATTATACCTTTGATCAACTTTGAGATTTTCCATCAACTTCCTAATAGAAGGAGTTATGGTATCTTCTAACCATAATTCCTTGTTTGTCATTTCTACCAACCTCTTCATAATATAGATTCTAATCTCTTCAAGCATGGTTATTATTGGTCTATCTCTTGGTATCAATATTGCTTTGTTAAAGCTCTCACTTATTCCATTCTCAAAAGCAGCACATCTTCTATCCATTTCAAAGAAAGCTCTAGACCAGCTGTTGGGATTCCTTGAGAGTAGATAATTATAAGCTTCTTCATTCAATAGTCTCATCTGATCTATGTATTGGGTAAATTGTAGTTCTAATGTACTTGTAGCAGCACCTCAAAACAATCTTTTAAAATGAACACCACTGTGCTTCTTCTTAAAGTTTGCATAGATATGCTTTGTGCATTTCCTATGATTTGCATTTGGTAGCCAATCTGCCACAACATCAATAAGACTCTGTAGGAATAAAACAGATAAGAATTATATAATATGAAGGATGGTTAAGGTATTCAAAGCTATGTGACTTAACAAGAAATTACCTTATGAGATTCAGATATGATATTTATCTCTTGTCCATTGTGCAAATTCAGGTCTTCTTGTAGAAGGGATAGGAACCAACTCCAGTTCAATACATTTTCAACTCTTATCGCTGCCCAAGCAATAGGATACATCTGATTGTTTGCATCCCTACTCATTGCTGTTAACAACTCCCCCTCCATGTATGCTTCAAGAAGCATCCATCTAAACCTATAACCTTTCTACAAACAACCAACTATCCATCCTTAACACCTTTAAAACAAACATACATCCTTTTGAAGTAATCCTTCCCAGAGTTGGTGTGTTCAACATCCAATACAACAGTACTACCTGGATTTGAGTCCCACAAAGCTTGTTTGTAGTCCCATAACTTCCCATAATGATCAATAAGTCCA
Organism: Glebionis coronaria; assembly: GCA_025667525.1. Classification (NCBI taxonomy): domain Eukaryota; kingdom Viridiplantae; phylum Streptophyta; class Magnoliopsida; order Asterales; family Asteraceae; genus Glebionis; species Glebionis coronaria. The sequence continues at coordinate 320,223 of JANFOE010000092.1, read as the reverse complement.
CCTTCATGATAAAACAAGGTTACTTGTTTAGCTCTTTTGCACTGACCTAAACTTACATCTATATAATATTTCTTCCTTATATCTTCTTTCATTTTCCTCAAAGGAATGAATGGATCTTTTATAATCTCTGTGGCATACTGTGTTGCTATCCATTTGTAAGTAACAAGTGATCCAAGGTTGTAATTCCTTGAGCATTTGTGATCACTAATTAGAGATTTGATTTGAAAAGAGTTCTGTGAGGACATCCAAGATGCATACAACCTAAAGGGACATTGAGGTTTTTTATCATTTAAAACTGATTTCTTTGTCCACTTCTTAGTAGGGCTATAACAAGGACTTACAACAAGGGTATTACTTGTTTCATCACTAGTATCAGCAAGAACAGGTTTTTTAAAGGTCTGCTTCTTAGTAAACAATCTTCTCTTATGTAGCTAATTTTGCTTTTTTAGCTTCTTGAGCTTTTTTGCCTTTTCAGCACAACAACCACCTTTAGATGTCTCTGGCATATCACAACTAGGCTTTTTCATGCCATCTTTAGATGTCTCAGGCTTATCACAACTAGGATTTTTCATGCTTTTTCATACCACCTTTAGGTGTTTATGGCTTAGAAACTTTAGGCTTTCTACCCTTGTTAAAAACTCTATCCTTGTTACCTTTCTTCCCTGCTGATAACTATGTTTTTGCTAGGTTCAATTTAATTCGGTATCTCTTCGAATTGATTTCTGGTTCAAAGTATGACTCAATTGTTTTTGGTGAAACAAATAGTTGTGTCGTTGTAGTATATTAAAAAGTGCAAGACGTAAATGAAAATTGACGTTAATTTAAATCTAAAACTAATTTAAAATAAATGGCGAGAATTTAAAAGCGTGACGAGAAGTAAATGGGCACTAAACGTAAATAACGCAAAATTAAATCTATCTAAGGCAAACTTAAAATGCAACTAAAACTTAAACTAAGGCAAGGCTAAAATAAATTTAAGGCAAGTAATCTAAAAGTGCGACTAAGGAAAAAGGCGGAAAAAATAAAGCTTGAAAATTAAAAATTAAAAACAAAAACTAAAAAGAACCTGAAAACAGCTCATTCGGAATAATCCTTCGTTCGGAATAATCACTCATCCGGAATGTCACATTCGTTCGGAATATTTACCAAAATCCTTGATCCGGAACAAATTCTCTATTCGGAATATGTCACTTATCTGGAATAAATCCTTCGTTCGGAACTTTTACTGATTCGGAACTTCAATTGATTCGGAACTTCCTAAACAAAAGCCTTGATGCGGAACTTCTTGATTCGGAACCCTTCATTCAGAACTCACTGATTCGGAACTTTTGAATGTTCCGAATGAAACACCTCTTCCACTGATCCGGAATACTTCCGAATGAACAAGCTTGATTCGGAACTTTGAAATGTTCCGAATGAAGGTGTTGATCCGGAATAATTAATTATTTCGAATAAAACTCCTTGGTTCGGAACTTCTTCTTGGTTCGGAACTTCTACTGGTTCGGAATAGGTTTCGAATGAACAAGCCTTGATTCGGAACTTTGAATGTTCCGAATGAAGGTGTTGATCCGGAAGAAGTTGTCTTGATCCGGAACTTTACCTGGGAATCAGATAACAGCGAAGAACACGCAAGAAAGGAAAAAGCACGAATCTAAACAAATACTAATAAAATCAACCAAAAGATTAAATCAAACTAAACAAATAACATCTACTAATCATAAACAATCAATCCAAATCAATAAAACTAACCAAACTAATCAAAATAATCAAAACCCACTTTAATCAATTTAATAAAAACTCAAAAACATAAACATGAACATAAACATAAAGATCAAAGATTGAAGAAAGGTAGATAGGAGATTGACAAGAAAAGTAAAGATTGACAAGAATTAAAAAGGAAACTTACTTGAAATTAAAGGTATTTAAGGTGCAAGACAAGTATTTAAATTTGACATGAAAAGTAAATGACAACGTAATTAAAATTGGAAGAACTAATTGTCACTATTAGCCAACAAGAGAAAAATGAATCCTATCTAATCTATTTATAGGGGAGGATTAGGGAGTGCTTAGGAAGTTTCCTCCCCTCTTTCATCTTTCCTTAATTGCACCATTAAGTCCTTAAGTCTTTAATCTTCTTAAATCTTGGACTTTAATGACTTTGTCTCGGGATTTCTTTAAACTCGTCTTGAAATTTCTTCATAAATAAGACTCGAGTTCTTCGGCTTTTAGTAAACTTCCGTCTTTTGACTTTCTCTTCGATAAATCTTCAGAATTGGTCTTGGACTTCCGTTCTTTTTTCACTCTTGACTTCTTGACTTCGTCTTTCGTCTTTTTCTTCGATAAAAGCCCGTGAATGCCCGCGTTTTCTCCACTTTTCACCTTTTCGTCCTAAATCACAACAAAAACACAAACCACGCATAATTCTGACATAAATGACATAAAATACACGTTTTGGCTCGGTTATTATTGTAATTAAGTGGTAAAAAGGATGGGTGTTTACACACCTATCAAATCCCCTAGACTTGACCATTGCAATGTCCTCATGCAATGCATTAGTTACAAAGCACGTTTACATTTCCCATCATGATCAATCCACGTTGGCCTTTATTAAAGAGATAGAAAATTATAAACATTCAAAGTAAAGAAATCAAAAACATACCTTGGGTTTTGAAAATGTCATGAATGATCATCATCCTCAAGTTTTCACTTTCTCCAAACCAAGCTTAAAAACGAGATCATTGTTATTATAAGTTAGCAAACTAACACGAACTCATGTGGGCCAATTATTCACTTAGACTCCCTTATTCCTAGGTGTATCTCTTATATTTTATTGTTGTCTTGAATGATCACGAGGATGCATTGTTTGACTTATTTCGATAGTTATTTAGGCCGAAAATAAAGTGAACGATTTAATCAATAGTTAGCTAAAGGACAAAATCTTTTAAAACTGCTTCTCGGGACCTCATAAAGTTCATATCTTGGCATAACTCGCTTCGCGATTTGAGACCTTTCTCGGACCGATATTTGGCAGCGACTTCATACTTCAAATCTTGAGAGACGTTCATGAAATAATGGTCTTCTCTTCTTATAGGAATTTCTTCACTTGAAGTTTGAGTGATTCTTCATATTTGGACCACGACTTCTTCATTTTTCTCCAATCTTTATTTTGGACTTTGATATACAACGATCCGCCTCCTTTTAGGACTTGGATCTATTTATCCTCATACCTTGTTAGGGCCTTTTTGGATAGACTTCTCCATGATCTTTACGGGAGTATTTGCTTTTCGTCGTGTGTCTCGATCCTGCATATTGATTTTCGATAAATGATTCTTCACATCACTTGTGATCTTTAGCAACAAAATATAGCCCTCATGCCTTGTTAGGGCCTTTTCGGACTCGCCAATCTTCGCATCCCGCTTCAATAAGTTATGCCTTGGCTATGAACTCTAATCCATACCGAGCAACTTTTAAACGATCTTGGGCTAGAAGCTAAGTAACTTTTCAAATCGTATAACCTTATTTATTGCAGATAAATTTATGAGCAAGCGATGGGAGAATAGGCTTATAATTAACTCACATAAATTCACGAAAGGATACCTGTAACACCCCACTTGGATAAGTGGACCGTTACGTGTATTTATGGCGTGTCATCAAAGCATAAGGTAAATGTCCTAAAACATTAACTGACCCTAAAGGAAATACCGGAATCAAACTTCGGCAATCCAAACATAAGCCCAAAACATGAAAATAAAATACTGAATGAAAAGGAGTAAACAATGTCCAAATAAGCAGAATAATGTAAGGATGCATAAAGTAAGAAGTCTGGATAGCTTCCATCCACATGCACTTGCTCTTAGAATCCTAAAAGCATCCTGATGTACCTGCCGTTAGAACATGAAAGGAACTACGGCTGAGCATAACGCTCAGTGAACGGATATAAAGCATGATAAGGAAATACTGAAATGAAACAAATGATGAAATACTGGATCTGTAAGACTGATAAGTAAAGTTGTAGCGGAAATCTGTGTATAATCTATAAAGGCTGATTTATAATTAATAAAGCTGAACTGTTATCTGTTAAATCTGAAAACAGGCATTTACTGTATTTTAATTGCCAGATATTATATAGGTCATGTGCTGTAACAACGGTGCATGAATAACTGGAGGGGTGACCTCGTCATGCTGTAGAGGGGTGACCTCTAAATAACTGTGCTGGGTGGAGGGATCAGCTCCAATGTGAAGGATGTAGAGCACACACCACATTCACCTGCTAAACTGTAAACTGTAGCCTAGGATGCATCCATACGCCCCACTAATAATAATACTCATAAAATGGCCAAGCTGAGCTGAGTGGGACGATGCAGGATATCACTCTCCTGCATGTGAGTCACGACACCGGTGCCTCTAGTGCCGTGGTTACGGTACCTCCGTAACTAGTACATAAACTAATCATGCTTGTATATAATGCTCAGGCAATTTATTTTATTCTTAACATAATTACTGATAAGTTTAACATATACTAGGGAAAACATTTGGCTGCAGACGGGGAATCCTAATCATGCATAGGAAAGAAAGTCCTTACTGAAAGGACGAAAATCCGTACCTCGATAAATCAGAAAGCTACTTGACCTCCTTATTATTGTTTCTCCGACAAAGTCTACATAAATTATGAAGTATACCATATCAATAATATCTCTAGCCATCCTTCAAAAAAAATATCTCTAGCCGATAATATTATATGTCTATCTTTAATTCTACTACTACATTTGTCGCTAATATCACATATTGGTACATAGCTATATTTTCTTATTTTAGTCAATGATGTTCTTTTTTTTTATCTTTTTTTTTCGATTCATTCATGCGAATCCACCTGTTCATATATAAAGCTTGTTACCCATTTAACTGAAACAACTAATTATAAACATGTAACAGTTTGGCATAAAGTGACGATTTAACTAGTTGCTAAATAAAAAGCCAAGACATATGTTCGAAAATAAATAAAATAAGAACACAGTACGTTTATGATAAAAAAAACAGATTAGAAAATCCTTTAAGTATATTCGATTTTTGAAACGACATTAGCTAAATCGATTTAGGAGTAAACTTTCAACTGTAAATTATTATTATGCATCATAGTTAAAAGACCAACAAAACAAGCTTTCACTTTGGTTTGCTTTAACGTAAAGATCAAGTTTCCATTTTACTATTGAAACAAACATTTAGTTTTTCCCATCAAGGATTACATATGCTTACATATAATCTATTAGTTTTAATTTCATAAAGTCAAAGCATGATCTTAGGCTTATACATGTACCAAGCATTATATCAGTTTATACAAAGATCTAACATGGTACATATGGTGTATCGATTTACTTCTTATGTTGCAAGACTACAAGTTTTAGATATACCTGTAGGAAAGACGATGACGATCGAAACCGAACATAAGAACATGAATGCATGATTCTGCGAGACACTTTATGACCTACAGCCAATGCGTACTGATCGATTTAAACTCGAACAAGACTACGATCATGAGTGACATCGATGCGAACCGCAAACGAAATCGATAAACACTCGAACCTATGTGTTTTATTTGCCTTTGGAGCAGCGACAAAAGTGTTATGTTTGTGTGGACTAGCGACTTAAAATATTGGTTTAGAAATGGAATGATCTAATGAGTTATGAAACTCTTCATATGGCAAGCGTGTGCTGTAATTCCGAGAGAAACGAGATTTAAGTCAAAAGAAATGAAAGGTGACTACAATTTAGGATATTATATAAGTTAATTCATATCTCCTATTATTTTATGAAAATGTTGACGTGATTAATATCTTTCAAAATGTCAAATACGTATAGCATCTTTGATGTCTAACGTTTTGTACATTGTTATGATCATCAGATAATTTTAGGGTATTATGATTCTATCAATATTATAATCTAAAGTCTTAGTATTAAATACTTATTATTTAAACTCTATATTATATTCAAAATGATGAAATAAAAAATTCAAACCAAATTTTTGGGTTTTACAACTCTTCCCCTCTAAAAACAATAATTCGTCCCCGAATTAAAGATACGACTATACTGGGTTTTACAATTCTTCCCCTCTGAAAAGGAGAAATTCGTCCTCAAATTAAAGGTAATAAGCTGATGAAGTTATAAGAACTGAAGGAACACGTAGACTGAAAAGACAATTAAGCTGAAGGATGAATTGTCTTCTAATTAAGACATAATGCGGCTGATAGGTATAAACCTGACATGACTGAAATTATCATGTAACGTGACATGGCTAAAGAGAACATGGAACGTGACATGACTGAAAGAACTTAACTGGATTTATTGAAGGAAAGGGGATGAGAGGTCCGGATGGAATCCTCTGTTTCGAGTGGCCTCCCGCTCGAAACGATTTCTACAAAGGTCTAAACATAATAAAAATCTTGGTCCTGATGACTCTTTCCTGATGATGCTGAATACTTTCAGGTTCCATACTTAAGATGGATTTTCTGAACCTGAATGGATAAGCTATAGCATGTAGTATACATGAAACGGTACGTACAATGATCCTGAAAATATAACATTTATATCCCTGAACAAGCTGTTGAGAATATATATAGGGACGAACTACGTGAACAATTGTGAACATGTTAAGTGAGCAATTGTGAACGTGGTTCGTAATTATATGAGGAACGTTGTGCATGAAATATATCATGAATGTGATACATGAAGCATACTGTGAATGTGATACTAAAACATATCATGAATGTATGCTGACTGAGGGATGAATGTCAAACGTTACGGCCTGAGATGTGAAACGTCTGCCTGGTTATGGAATAGTTGTGCTAAACTTGAGTCTAATTTCTCAATCTTTCTGTAACCGTACTCGGTAATAAACTGAGAAACGTGTATCGTGAAATGGCACACATCTTGAACGTGAACAACGTTATGGACGCTAACGTGAGTTTAAATCAGGAGATAGCATAAACGATGAACTGAAACAGCATCATACTGCGAATGAGACGTAAACGTGAAAGTGGAACTAAACATGAACTTAAAGTGGACGTAAACATACACTTGATCGTGAACATGAATTCTGTCTGATATGATGGTCAATGGAATGCCTTGAATTTGTACGATTTACTGCTGAATTTCAAAGTTTTCTGCAGATCTGCTGCTGCGTGATCCTTTCGGATGAAAGAAACGCGCAGGCTGATTACATGGTTGACGATAACTTAGATAGTATTATACTTTTTCTGAGTTTGTGGTAACTGATAAAATTTCGTAGAATTTCGTCTCATTCCTGCTCAGCAATTTCTAAGGATTATAGTAATTCACTGACACAACGGCGTTTTATCTTGGACTTGCGCTATGTCAGGCATCTAGGTATAAACATAGCTGCATCAATGTGTAATACGGTTTCTATCAAAATTCCTCATAGGCTTATGGGATATTCTGGTGTGAATCTGGTTGAATAGTCACAGCAGAATTTATGCGTTAGCCTAGGCTTTAGTGATGACTGTCACCAATTTCTGCGTTAGTAGTTAATTGAGTTCTAGAAAATTGTACTTCATTCACAGGCGTCAGTCGGGACCATCAGGTGATGGCCTTCACCTTCGCAGGATTGTCTGAAATTTCTTTCTGCTGAAGTAGGATGGCTCAGAAATGCCACCTTGTTCTACTGGGAGTCATATTTAGAAAGCTGCGTATATAATTTTTCTCCTATCGGGGAATCTATTCCACGGTGAGAAGATGATTATCTTGTACCTCTCTAGAATTTAGAAGATCAGAATGTTATTAATGAATATACTGACGATTTTGTCTGAGAATTCATGGGAAAATTTTTCTTAATAAATTTCATAAGATAGCTGTAGCATTAGGGAGCTCTGGAGTATGGATCAAAATTTTTTGAGAGGCTATGGTATGTGTAACAACAGCCTAGAGAACAACACGTTCTTCCTCTCACCACTGATGGCAGTATGATCGGGAATTTTTCAGAAATATTTAAGACATCGTAGCAGATCGGATAAACTTCTATGTGTGGAATGAAACATTGGTTAAGAATGGTGATGTATATAAAAATATCTTGTGGTCGATACATGGTGTCATGATACCGGCCTTCTTTCTGCTAAGCCATAACACGGTGCACCTTCTGGTGGTGCGATAGGGCGAACAAAGCCTCGTTCCGGTAACTTTTGCAGCAATTGATGCAGCTCTTGTAACTTAGCTGAAGCTCTGTGATAAAGAGTCCTGGAAATAGGTTCTGTTCTTGAGACAAGCTTGATGTAGAATTTGTTTCGTGGTCAGAGAGGAATTTCTGAAAAACTTTCTGGAATTATGTCTGGAAACTCTAAAGTAATCTGTTGGTCATGAATTTAAAGAATTTCAAAAGTGGACTATAACAGGTGGCCAGAAGGTCTTCGTAGCTATGGACTGATAAGTCACGCGTTTGTAAGGCAGAAACAATTTGTATTGATTTTTTTTTCCTGGCAGAAAGTATAATGAATATATTTGGGATTTTGTAAGACGGATCTTGTCGTTAACTGAAAATAAGGCTTTAATAAATATGGTGATACTGTTGGGTCCTTTCTAGCTGGGAGGCAGGTAACTACTTGATTTAAGATAGAACTGGCATGTGAATACTTGAAGTAAACGTGGCAACTTTCATTGATTGTGTTCGTTTGTAACCTCACAGAATGAACACTGTGTGTCTAACCGGAATAGTTCTCTAGTGGTGATGACTGATTTTTTTAATGATCTGATTCATGCCTGGCATAATAGAATGGGTATACCCCTTTCTGAAAGATACCCTGAATTCATGAGGGCCTGGTTTAGAACATACTGGAGTTATGAGTTCTGACTCGTATTTTTATAAAAGATTCGTATGACGTATATCGTAACTGGGGTCCTGAAAGGCCTTCCGAAATGACACCCAAGACTTATGTCTTGGCTGATTTCTTGACATGCGTTTTAGTGGATGAATATGAACAAGGCTAAAAATTTTTGGTAACTGCTAGGATTGGCGGACCGGTTAGACTGCTGACCTCTGTATTTCTGGTCACGTCCGTGCCGGAGTTCCGATGGTTACTGACTGATTAATTATAAGTACGATGGTTGTCACTACTGCTTTGTCTGTCAATTTATGACGGTCATTATCATGACTGTGATTCATGTGACTATTCTGCTGAGTGGCCGGTTGGTTTCCGGTTCCCACTCTACTGACAGAAGGATTAGTTGAGTGATGTGTGACATCTGACTGAGGAAGTAAAACATAAAATAGAATGGTAGTGTCTGATGGTTGAATTTATTCTTGTCAGAAATTTCAAGTTTATAGTTTTCGTCCTCATTCCGCGGCATCAACATCTTGAGAAATCTCCAGAGTTCAGCAGCGTCAGCATCTGTGTGGTCTTCAGAGTGTTAGCGGCATCAACATTTGGTAAAATCTTCAACTCACGAGCAGCATCAGCACCTGGTAGAATATCGACAAGTGGAAACGTCCGCGATGATTAAGGATCGATTAGCAATATCCATGGAGTAGAGTACCTGGAGTACACGTGAAATATTATACCTGGAGTATAACTGAGACACTGTACATGAGGTACATCTGGAATACTGTACATGGAGCTGGTGGAAATTTTATGGGATGATCGATACTGGTGTCGCTTGTCTGATATTATCAACGGAAAATAATTTGATTTAACTGATTAGCAACTGAACTGAAACAGTTAATATGATGGGCTGCAAATTTCTGTATGGACTTAATGCTGGTTGTATAGAGGCTGAAAAGTATGATTAAACGGAGTTTTATCAACGTTCGGTATAAAGACATGATTGATGAAAACCAGAACATAATTTATCATGAAATAGCATTATGCTGTAATCCTTCTGTATTTTAGAGTGAAAACACTATCACTTTGCTGAAAACATAATCCTCATAAAGAGACATGAAACTGAATCATCATGTAGACGACATCAACGTGAGGGTTGAAATTTGACTGATATAAGGAACACAAAATTTAGATCAACTGAGGTGTAATACTAACTGATGTGGACGGCTATGGTTCAGTCCACGTACTTCAAAGAAGAAAACATGAGACTAAGGATGGGCTATTCTGGTTCGACCCATACTGGTCAAAATTTTCGGAGAACTGTCATGTATAGAAATTTATAATCTCAGATTAAATATGGATGGCTGAAGTTCAATCCATACTTGTCAAAATGTATAGAATGTCATGATATGACCAATGTGAACAACTATGGATCGGTTCACAAAACAACATTTGACTGAAAAGCATGAAATTCGACTTGCGAAAAGGTGAACGTTTATGGCTGGTTCACCAAGTGATATTTGACTGAAAACATGAATCTGTCATGAGTAAGGGTAAACGCCTATGGTCAGTTTACCAATACAAAATCTGAACGGCAAGGTGAACGCCTATGGTCAGTTCACCAAAACGAAAGCTCGCTAAAAGCACATGCGACTAAATATGGCCAGTTCTGTACCAACCTTTTACTTAGTCAAAACGTTAAGAAAACTGACTTATAATGAAGAAAACTGACTGAATAATCCATGAGAAACATGAAAGATAACGACGCCAAAATCTGAGAAGTTCCTGGTGACTACCCACTAGTCACAGGTCAAGTTTTAGAGCCTACATGTCGAACCTTGCGCTCTGATACCATAATTGTAACACCCCACTTGGATAAGTGGACCGTTACGTGTATTTATGGCGTGTCATCAAAGCATAAGGTAAATGTCCTAAAACATTAACTGACCCTAAAGGAAATACCGGAATCAAACTTCGGCAATCCAAACATAAGCCCAAAACATGAAAATAAAATACTGAATGAAAAGGAGTAAACAATGTCCAAATAAGCAGAATAATGTAAGGATGCATAAAGTAAGAAGTCTGGATAGCTTCCATCCACATGCACTTGCTCTTAGAATCCTAAAAGCATCCTGATGTACCTGCCGTTAGAACATGAAAGGAACTACGGCTGAGCATAACGCTCAGTGAACGGATATAAAGCATGATAAGGAAATACTGAAATGAAACAAATGATGAAATACTGGATCTGTAAGACTGATAAGTAAAGTTGTAGCGGAAATCTGTGTATAATCTATAAAGGCTGATTTATAATTAATAAAGCTGAACTGTTATCTGTTAAATCTGAAAACATGCATTTACTGTATTTTAATTGCCAGAGATTATATAGGTCATGTGCTGTAACAACGGTGCATGAATAACTGGAGGGGTGACCTCGTCATGCTGTAGAGGGGTGACCTCTAAATAACTGTGTTGGGTGGAGGGATCAGCTCCAATGTGAAGGATGTAGAGCACACACCACATTCACCTGCTAAACTGTAAACTGTAGCCTAGGATGCATCCATACGCCCCACTAATAATAATACTCATAAAATGGCCAAGCTGAGCTGAGTGGGACGATGCAGGATATCACTCTCCTGCATGTGAGTCACGACACCGGTGCCTCTAGTGCCGTGGTTACGGTACCTCCGTAACTAGTACATAAACTAATCATGCTTGTATATAATGCTCAGGCAATTTATTTTATTCTTAACATAATTACTGATAAGTTTAACATATACTAGGGAAAACATTTGGCTGCAGACGGGGAATCCTAATCATGCATAGGAAAGAAAGTCCTTACTGAAAGGACGAAAATCCATACCTCGATAAATCAGAAAGCTACTTGACCTCCTTATTATTGTTTCTCCGACAAAGTCTACATAAATTATGAAGTATACCATATCAATAATATCTCTAGCCATCCTTAAAAAAAAATATCTCTAGCCGATAATATTATATGTCTATCTTTAATTCTACTACTACATTTGTCGCTAATATCACATATTGGTACATAGCTATATTTTCTTATTTTAGTCAATGATGTTCTTTTTTTTTATCTTTTTTTTTTCGATTCATTCATGCGAATCCACCTGTTCATATATAAAGCTTGTTACCCATTTAACTGAAACAACTAATTATAAACATGTAACAGTTTGGCATAAAGTGACGATTTAACTAGTTGCTAAATAAAAAGCCAAGACATATGTTCGAAAATAAATAAAATAAGAACACAGTACGTTTATGATAAAAAAAACAGATTAGAAAATCCTTTAAGTATATTCGATTTTTGAAACGACATTAGCTAAATCGATTTAGGAGTAAACTTTCAACTGTAAATTATTATTATGCATCATAGTTAAAAGACCAACAAAACAAGCTTTCACTTTGGTTTGCTTTAACGTAAAGATCAAGTTTCCATTTTACTATTGAAACAAACATTTAGTTTTTCCCATCAAGGATTACATATGCTTACATATAATCTATTAGTTTTAATTTCATAAAGTCAAAGCATGATCTTAGGCTTATACATGTACCAAGCATTATATCAGTTTATACAAAGATCTAACATGGTACATATGGTGTATCGATTTACTTCTTATGTTGCAAGACTACAAGTTTTAGATATACCTGTAGGAAAGACGATGACGATCGAAACCGAACATAAGAACATGAATGCATGATTCTGCGAGACACTTTATGACCTACAGCCAATGCGTACTGATCGATTTAAACTCGAACAAGACTGCGATCATGAGTGACATCGATGCGAACCGCAAACGAAATCGATAAACACTCGAACCTATGTGTTTTATTTGCCTTTGGAGCAGCGACAAAAGTGTTATGTTTGTGTGGACTAGCGACTTAAAATATTGGTTTAGAAATGGAATGATCTAATGAGTTATGAAACTCTTCATATGGCAAGCGTGTGCTGTAATTCCGAGAGAAACGAGATTTAAGTCAAAAGAAATGAAAGGTGACTACAATTTAGGATATTATATAAGTTAATTCATATCTCCTATTATTTTATGAAAATGTTGACGTGATTAATATCTTTCAAAATGTCAAATACGTATAGCATCTTTGATGTCTAACGTTTTGTACATTGTTATGACCATCAGATAATTTTAGGGTATTATGATTCTATCAATATTATAATCTAAAGTCTTAGTATTAAATACTTATTATTTAAACTCTATATTATATTCAAAATGATGAAATAAAAAATTCAAACCAAATTTTTGGGTTTTACAATACCAAACTTATAATTGACTCTATCATCTCTCGTTCTCCACAGTTTAAAATCTCAAGGAATGAGACTCGTGGATGCTTAGCCTATTAAATCAAAGTTTTGGGTTTTCGAGTCGTCTATAGGATCTTGCAAACTCTTAGACTTTTTCAAGTTTAGAAATCGTGTTTTAAAGTTCCCTTGATAAACAACTCTCTAGGATCAATTATAGGAACTTGCGAAAAGTTCTTGTTCTTAACCAGTGGGAGTTAAGACTTTTGCGTTTTATAGCTCCCTATATAAAAGCCTAGCAAAACTTGACTTAAACACGTTAAGGATACTAGCTAGAGTAAACTTAGATAAGTAAACTTGGGTTGAGTCAAAATATTCACAACGTTTGAAATTAAAACCACTTTATTAAAAATTTATTCTAGCAAAGAAAGAAAATAACTATACAAATGGAAAAACTAATGGGCCAAAATAGATCAAAAATTTTGACAAATGTCGAAAAACTGATTTTCCGGTTAAAATGAGGACACATACAAGGGAAAGAGCCACTTAACTTCGATAGAAGTCCCCCTACACTTAACATAAACATTGTCCTCAATGTTTAAGCATGTGGGAGTAAACTCCCCTACACTTAGGACATTTTGCACGTTGTTTAAATCTTGCTAAGGAAGAGACAATTAAAGAGATTCCTATTTTAATATTGAGAAATATAAAATAGTGAATCAAAAAGAGTTTAGGATAGAACCGGGAAGAAGGGAACACAGAATCACGGGTCGTCAAAAATCATCAAGAGTGGATTATTGAGCGCTCGAATCCCTGAATAGTAGAAGAGAGGAAATAGCAAACACCAACGGGTCTCCCCCTACACTTATGGTAAAAACAAAGAAAAAGATAGATAGATAGTCGGGTTGCCTCCCGAGAAGCGCTTGTTTTTGTTAACAGAGTCACGATCCTGACTCGTCCCCGAATTAAATGGTCCATGGGGAAGCCTCAAATGTAATACCAGGATCAAAGACCTTGTCCTCGTTCCCGAGGGAATATAATAAAGGAGAGGCAGGAGGATAAGTCATGAATGGTAGGAAGGTCCTTTCAACATACGAGAAGTATGTGAAATCTTGATCCACGGGAGGTGGGGTGGGTAAAGGAATCACATTGTCATCCTCCAAAGATAATGGATGCTGACCAATTGGCAAAGCCGTAAGGTTATCAATCATAGAATGGTCATTTTCACCTACCGGGTCAAAGCACTCATCCTCATTTCCCGGAGAGTGAAATTGGTACATCACCCACTTGGGCGTGCACGCAGTAGGATGAGGGGGCAATATAGTATGAGAAGTAAGAGAAGAATTACCTTCCACCTGCGGTACCTTTCCAGTAGAGTCAGAACTCTCCACCTCGGCGATAGAAGGGGGCATGGCTAACAAAGTATGCTCATCAATAGCAAGAGAAGCATAGCTATCAATGTCCTTAATCCCTTCGTGAAAGAGAGGATTCACCTCACTAGATATGTAAGCGTCATCAAAATCAAATAAAGGGTTCGAATAAATCTTGAAAGTTTCCTTCGGAACGTCTTCATCAGATAGTGACTCGTCATCACTAGAAGTAAAATCATCATCTTGATCAAAAAGAGGATTAGAGAAAGCCAAAGAATCCTCTCCCAAAGTGTTGGTGGAAGGAACATCATCAGAAGAAAGTGCATCATACTCATTGTCACTGTCGGATGTCAACTCAGATTCACTTGGAATTGGGACAAGGTTATCAGCACTAGACTTTATGGATTCGACGGATTCCTTTGCAGGAATTGTGCTAATATCCTCATCCCTTAGGATGGTTGAATCCTTAGGCTCCAGAGCCGGAAAGTCGGGCGAAGGAATAGATTTATCATCGTTTCAAGAAATAGGACTCTCATCATCATCACTATCATAATAATATGGAGGCACAAGAGGAGGAGTATAAGCATTAAGGTTAGATACTTGCTCTTGTTGCTGATCCGCTTGACATTTCTCCATGATCTTGTTGCAAGCTTCTTGAACTTTGTGAAAGTTGTCAAAAATTGTGGCAAGTTGCTCAGGAGGAAGTGCACAAAAGGGTTGATGAGTGACGGTGTGACGTGGGGGCTCAAAGTTATACACACTGGGATGATAGCACGGAACTTTCTCAAAGACCTTCGACGGATCACAAGAAGAAGCATCGTGAGGGCCCCCACAAATATAACACCACGGGTATGGAGAAAAAACCGGTGCATCTTGAGGATAAGGATTGTCATAGACGGGAGAAGGTGAGAAAGTATTGTAAGAGGAGAAGTATGAATTTGTTGAATTGCAAAATGGACAAAATCCAAATTATGTATCGTCGATATCAAAACCACACCGCTCACAAGTACACCATTGACATGTTTGAAAACCATGCCATGGTCTCCCACACCGTACACAAGACGAATCCATGAAGAATTATAAATAAGAGGGGTAAAGAAAAGAATTAAACATAATAGAGGATAAAGAGGAATATTTTTGGTGCAAAACTTTTGAAAAAGAAATGCTTTTTATGATTTTTCAAATGTTTTTGGGATTTTTTGAAAATTTTTGACACGAAAAATAACGTTCACGAGTGAACGGATCCCAAAAAGCAACGCGTCTTTCACAGAAAACCGTTAATCTTTACGAAAAGAGCCGGCAGCGGCGCCATTTGATAACTTAAGATTTTGCTAGGTTCAATTTAATTCGGTATCTCTTTGAATTGATTTCCGGTTCAAAGTATGACTCAATTGTTTTTGGTGAAACAAATAGTTGTGTCGTTGTAGTATATTAAAAAGTGCAAGAGGTAAATGAAAATTGACGTTAATTTAAATCTAAAACTAATTTAAAATAAATGGCGAGAATTTAAAAGCATGACGGGAAGTAAATGGGCACTAAACGTATATAACGCAAACTTAAATCTATCTAAGGCAAACTTAAAACGCAACTAAAACTTAAACTAAGGCAAGGCTAAAATAAATCTAAGGCAAGTAATCTTAAAGTGCGACTAAGGAAAAAGGCGGGAAAAATAAAGCTTGAAAATTAAAAATTAAAAACAAAAACTAAAAAGAACCTGAAAATAGCTCATTCGGAATAATCCTTCGTTCGGAATAATCACTCATCTGGAATGTCACCTTCGTTCGGAATATTTACCAAAATCCTTGATCCAGAACAAATTCTCTATTCGGAATATGTCACTTATCCGGAATAAATCCTTCGTTCGGAACTTTTACTGATTCAGAACTTCAATTGATTCGGAACTTCCTAAACAAAAGCCTTGATGCGGAACTTCTTGATTCAGAACCCTTGATTCGGAACTCACTGATTCGGAACTTTTGAATGTTCCGAATGAAACACCTCTTCCACTGATCCGGAATACTTCCGAATGAACAAGCTTGATTCGGAACTTTGAATGTTCCGAATGAAGGTGTTGATCCGGAATAATTAATTATTCCGAATAAAACTCCTTGGTTCGGAACTTCTTCTTGGTTCGGAACTTCTACTGGTTCGGAATAGGTTTCGAATGAACAAGCCTTGATTCGGAACTTTGAATGTTCCGAATGAAGGTGTTGATCCGGAAGAAGTTGTCTTGATCCGGAACTTTACCTGGGAATCAGATAACAGCGAAGAACACGCAAGAAAGGAAAAAGCACGAATCTAAACAAATACTAATCAAATCAACCAAAAGATTAAATAAAACTAAACAAATAACATCTACTAATCATAAACAATCAATCCAAATCAATAAAACTAACCAAACTAATCAAAATAATCAAAACCCACTTTAATCAATTTAATAAAAACTCAAAAACATAAACATGAACATAAACATAAAGATCAAAGATTGAAGAAAGGTAGATAGGATATTGACAAGAAAAGTAAAAATTGACAAGAATTAAAAAGGAAACTTACTTGACATTAAAGGTATTTAAGGTGCAAGACAAGTATTTAAATTTGACATGAAAAGTAAATGACAAGGTAATTAAAATTGGAAGAACTAATTGTCACTATTAGCCAACAAGAGAAAAATGAATCCTATCTAATCTAAATATAGGGGAGGATTTGGGAGTGCTTAGGAAGATTTAAGATTTAATCTTCTTAAATCTTAGACTTTAATGACTTTGTCTCGGGATTTCTTTAAACTCGTCTTGAAATTTCTTCATAAATAAGACTCGAGTTCTTCGGCTTTTAGTAAACTTCCGTCTTTTGACTTTTTCTTCGATAAATCTTCAGAATTGGTCTTGGACTTCCGTTCTTTTTGCACTCTTGACTTCGTCTTTCGTCTTTTTCTTCGATAAAAGCCCGTGAATGCCCGTGTTTTCTCCACTTTTCACCTTTTCGTCCTAAATCACAACAAAAACACAAACCACGCATACTTCCGACATAAATGACATAAAATACATGTTTTCGCTCGGTTATTATTGTAATTAAGTGGTAAAAAGGATGGGTGTTTACACACCTATCACCTGCACACCTACCCTCTTTAACATTCCTACCACAATAGAATGATAAAACCTTCCAGTCATTTTTCAAGAACCACAACTGGTATCCATGTGCAACACCATAGTTACATAGAGCCAATTTTAATTGTTCAGGGTCTTCATACCTCATACCAAGCATTGGTTCCATTTGGTTCCAAGGTATGTTAGAGTTAAAAATAGGATATGAAACACCTTTCTTATCCTTATATTGTAGGTCTATTGTGTGTTCATCAAGATCTTCCTCACATATGTTCACTTGCGTAGCTAATGGTTTAGGTTTACAACCTCTATATAGACCACTTTTAGAACAAAGGTTATTCAAGAAATCATCATGGGTTGAGATGTTTCTAACAACTACCTCCTCCTCACCAGTGTTATAAAACTCTACATTCTCTATTTCCTCCACATCATCACTATCATAATCATCTTTGTTAATGCAGTGATGCCTAAAAACGTTACTTGTATTTTTTGGTCTCACTTTGTTTTGATTACGACAATATGTAAAAACAAGCATTTACGAAAACAACGAAAAACGAATTCTTGAGTTCAAGTATTTTTCATTTCAACCATTATCACTTAAGCTATGTACAAACAAGTACTCATCCTAATTAAGTGATCAAGGATTTAATCTTTTCTTAAAACTCACTGTTTATTAAGTGTGACAAGTTTTTATTAAACTTTGATTTTAAGAAAATGTTTTCTTAAATTAATTATTTGAAAATTTGAAAATGGCATATTCTATCTTGGTTTAGAATATCCTTTCAGGATATTTTAATCCCCAGATTCGAACCAATCCACTAAAATACAAAAAGGAGCGGAGTCTACTCCGACGGTTCTTTAGTGGCTATAGCGTTTCCTTATCGATAAGGAACCGCGGGCTCCAATAAGGAACCGCGGGCAGATATAGCCGTTGGATGTTTGTCTTATAAATAGTGGACCATTCTCAGACTTTTACCTTACCTCTTTTGCACATATATTTCCAGATTCTTTCATACTTCTTAAATCACTCAAATCCTTGATCATTTGTTTAATTACTAGTTTAGAAGTGAATCTTTCTCCTCTCATCTTTTTCTCTCAAAGTGCAAAGAAAAGAACACTATCATCCTTGAAGTGTTGTGTCTACCTTAAAGATCCATTGAAGATCCAAACTTATTTATTCATTATTGTGTCATTGTTGTGAAGATCCAAGTAGTTGTGTCTATTTGGAAGTTGTGTATGTATTAAGGTTAATACTTGGTCCTTAAAGTATATTGGTGTAGATTGGTCCTAGAAAAATATAGGGCTCGACATTTAGTTAGAGTGGGAAATTGGATAATCGACGTTGTGTACAGTTTCTCCACCTTAAGGAGCTTGTTGATTAGTGAACTCTCGAGTAAGGAGTACTCGAGGAGTGGAGTAGGAACGAGGAGTGAGCTTTGTTGCCGAACCACTATAAATCCTTGGTGTTTGGTTTGATCTTTCCTTCCCTTATCTCTTTACATTCATTATTCTTTATACTTGTGATTATTAGTTTAGTTGCACTATACCTTGTTCATATTGTGTATAAGAAGGTTTCACATAAATACTCAAGCCTAAGTTTTTGAAAAGGATTTTTAAAAACCAATCTTTAACAAGTAAATTTTAGAAACTATTCGACCTCCCTTCTAGTTTCTACAATTGGTATCAGAGCGTCGTTGCTCAAGCGCTTTTAAAATATATTGTATTTTAAAACTTGAATCGATCTATGGATTCCAACAAGTATCTTGAAGGTCAATCCATGCAAAGACCACCTCTTTTTGAAACTGATAGTTTTATTTATTGGAAAAATAGATTTGAGACTTATGTGAAATCAAAAGATTTAGATCTTTGACATGTTATTACCAATGGTGATTTTTTGCCTTATCAATATAATGAAGTTTTAAAATCAAAGAGATAGTCACTTTTGACAAAGCTAATGATGATACTAAAAGTAAACTTGCTAAAAATAATGAGGCTAAAATGGTGATTTATAATGCTTTACTAAAGAAAGAGTACGAAAGGATTTTTATGTGTGAAACCGCTAAAGATATTTGGAACACTCTTTTAGTAACCCACCAAGGTAATAGCCAAGTCAAAGAAAGTAAAATCGATCTTCTTGTTCAACAATATGAACAATTTGTCATCTTAGAAGATGAAACTATTGATAATGCATTTGCTAGATTTAACACTATTATTACTAGTCTAAAAGCACTTGATGAAGGTTTTTCTAGCAAGAACAATGTTAGGAAGTTTCTTAGGGTGTTGCATCCAAAATAGAGAGTTAAAGTCACGGCCATTGAAGAATCAAAGGATCTCTCCAAATTATCACTCGATGAACTCATTGGTAACTTGAAAGTTCATGAGATGATAATTTTGAAGGACTCAGAAATGGTAAAAACCAAGAGTGAAAGAAAGTCTCTTGCACTCAAGGCCAAGAAGGCGCAAAGTAACCATGAAAGCTCCTCGGGTTAGTGATGATGAGGAATATGCCATGGCGGTTAGAGACTTTAAGAAGTTCTTCAAAAGATGAGGTCAATACGTGAGGCAACCAAACAATGACAAGAAACCCTTCTCCAAAAACCGATTTGCCAAAGATGATAAAGGTGATAGGAAATGCTTTAGATGTGGTGATCCGAATCATTTCATCGGTGATTGTCCTAAGCCTTCACATGACAAGAACCACCCAACAAGAACCTCAAAGATTAGAAATGTCTTATGGCTCACACTTCTAAAGAGATATGCATGTGAATCGATTTAGAGCCCGATGAGTGGATTAAGGATAGTGGTTGTTCTAAACACATGACGGGTAATAGAAGTTTGTTCTCGCACTACAAATCATATGATGGAGGTAACGTTACATTCGCAAGTAATCGACGTGGTAATATCATTGGCAAAGGTACGGTCTCTCTTGACTCTATTACTATATAAAACGTAGAGCACGTAGATAACTTAGGTTTTAACCTTCTAAGTATAGGTCAACTTTGTGACAATAAGTGTAAGGTCATCTTTTCGGAATATGACAGTGAAATCGTAAAAGATGGAAAGGTCATTGGAAAAGGTGTTAGAAAGCATGGGCTTTATGTCATGAAGGTCAATATAAAGTCAAAGGACAACTTATGTCTAGAGACTTTAGATGATAGTTATACTCTTTGGCATAGGAGATTAGGTCACGCTAATATACGTTTAATTCAATCTTTAGTCTCTAAGGAGTTGGTAAGACATCTCCCCAAGATGAAGTTTGATAGTCACTTTTGTGAGGCTTGCAAAATTAGGAAACAAGTTCACTCAAGTCATAAAACCAAGAATTTGGTTTCGACCTCTAGGTGCTTAGAGCTCCTACATATGGATCTCTTTGGACCTTCCGCCATACGGAGTTATGGATGTAACCTTTATACCCTAGTTATAGTTGATGAGTATTCTAGATTCACTTGGACTAGATTTTTGGCTTCTAAGAATGAAGCTTTCGATCATTTCGAAACCTTTATTCGAAGGATCCAAAATCAACTAGGATGTTCAATGGTCTCTCATAGGACGGATCATGGTAGGGAATTTGATAACGAAGTGCAACTTGGTGCTTTTTGTGAAGCCCATGGTATTACCCATAACTTCTCGGCTCCTCGCACTCCACTATCAAATAGGGTAGTTAAAAGGAAGAATAGTACCATCAAAGAGATGAGTATGACAATGTTAAATGTGCAATCTTTGCCTCAAAAACTTTGGTGTAATGCCGTGGACACATCGACCTACATTCTCAACCAAATTCTTATTCGACCTTTTCTAGGAATGACCCCCTATGAGATTCTTAAATGTAAGAAGCCCTCAGTGGAATACTTTAGGGTGTTTGGAAGCAAGTGCTTAATTCTCAACACCAAAGATTATCTTACTAAGTTCGACCCAAAGTATTACGAAGATATCTTGTTAGGTTATTCTCAAACTAGCAAAGCCTACATAGTCCTCAATAGAACCTCGGGTGTAACTGAAGAATCACTTAACGTGACATTTGATGAAACCCCTCCTTCATCTAAGACACCACCTTTGGTAGATGATGACTTGGATGAAATAGACATAGTTAATGCCAAAGATGTTAGAAACATAGGAGTTGAAGACCTTAATGTTGAAAAGGGAGTAAACATTAAGCAGTCAAAGGATCATGCTCTCGATAACGTCATAGGAGAATTAAATCAAAGGACCCTAAGATCTCAAGTCCAAAATCAAAGTAACTTCTTTTGTTTCGTCTCCTTGATTGAACCAAAGAATGTTAAAGAAGCTTTGATGGATGAGAGTTGGGGCATCGCTATGCAAGAAGAATTGAATCAATTCATTTCTAATGACGTTTGGGAACTTGTTCCTCCACCTAGAAGTTCGACCATCATAGGAACCAAATGGGTATATAGGAATAAGCTAGACGAGAATGGTGTTGTGTCTCGTAACAAGGATAGACTTGTAGCTCAAGGCTATAATCAACAAGAAGGTATTGATTATGACGAGACATACGCACCCGTAGCAAGATTAGAATCCATTAGAATCCTTTTAGCTTACGCTTGTGCCATACACTTTAAGCTTCAACAAATGGATGTAAAGAGTGCATTTCTTAACGGTTTGATCAATGAGGAGGTATATGTGGCTCAACCTCCCGGCTTCATTGATTTTGAGAAACCGGATCATGTTTACAAGCTTAAGAAAGCTCTTTATGGTCTCAAACAAGCACCCAAAGCTTGGTATGATAGACTTAAAGTTTTTCTTATAAAACATGAGTATACCATGGAGATGGTAGACAATACGCTCTTTACAAAGAAGAAAGGTTCTTACCTCATTATCTTATCGTACAAATATATGTTGATGACATTATATTTGGTTTAACTTGTCAATCATTGTGTGATGACTTTGCCAAAATCATGCATGACGAGTTTGAAATGAGTATGATGGGAGAACTTAACTTCTTTTTAGGAATCCAAATTAAACAAATGGATGATGGTATTTCTTTAATCAATCCAAGTATGTTAAAGAAATGCTAAAGAAATTTGGATTAGAAGACTCTAGACCAATGAAGACCCCTATGGCCTCAGATACTAAACTCACCGTAGATGATGATTGTGATTCGGTAGACAACACCAATTATAGAGGTATGATTGGTAGTTTGTTGTACCTAACGGAAAGTCGACCGGATATCATGTTTAGTGTTTGACTTTGTGCTCACTTCCAAGAGGATCCCAAAACCTCTCACCTTGAAGCGGTTAAGCGTATCTTCCGATACATTAAGGGCACTATACATTTAGGATTATGGTATCCTAAAGGGACCGGCGTGGAAACCATTGTCTACGCGGACTCGGATCATGCGGGAGACTATGTGGACTGGAAAAGCACTAGTGGAGTTTGTACCTTCATGGGTTGTTGTTTAACTTCTTGGTTCTCCAAGAAACAAACCGCTCTTGATATATCCACTACGGAATCCGAGTATGTGAGTGCTGGTAAAGCTTGTCAACAAGCTCTATTGATGAAGCAAGCGCTTTTTGATTACGGGATTTCTCTTGATGATGTTCCCATCACGTGCGACAATAAGGGTGCAATAAACCTTAGCAAGAATCCCGTGCAACATTCGCGAACTAAGCACATAGAGATTCGCCACCATTTCCTTAAGGATAATGTTCAAAAGGGGAATTTCGATTGAGAAGGTGCCCTCGGTAGAAAACTTAGCCGATATGTTCACTAAGCCACTTAAGAGGGAACCTTTTATTTTTTTGCGTCTAGGTCTAGGTTTAATGGGACATATTCCTTAATTGCGCATTTTAATTAATCGAGTCTTTTTCTCTTTTGAGTCTTTTCTTTCTTTGAGATTTTGAGTATCACAAACTCTTTTTGGAAAACTTCTCTTCTCTTTTTCAAAATTCTCAAAGTCCTTTCGAAAATGGCCGAGAAATGTTTTTGCATTGTTAATTCAATCTAAAAACGTTTTTCATAGCTTCTTGCTATTCATAATGAGCTTACATAATTCATATTTATGTGTCTCTCAAATATAGCAAGAACAAAAGAGAACTATGGAGGATCATTGTGTCATGACTATTTGTCTAGTTCTACACACCTCCTACATTAATTTTATTTAAAATCCATATATTTTGGTCAAAACCTTGTTTGGTGAGTTCTTGTGTGTTTTCTTTATCTATCTTTGCTTCTTAGCATATCTCCGTGATTAGTTAGACTAGAAAAATAGGATTTGCTGAATTGGAAAATCCTCACTCATCACCAAATTCAACCCACTGCGGGCGGTTCTCTATTGAGACCACGACTCCTTATCGATAAGGAACCGCCGGTGGAGAAAAGGAACCGCGCACAATACCTTACTTTTCGGGTATTCCTGAAACTCCAAATTTGTTCCAACACTTTTTGGAATCTTTGTTTCAACCCTTTGACCACCCCCAAAATATCTTGGGCTTTCTCTATTTAACCTTAAGCATTTTGCATCCTTTCTCAAATCAAAATGTCTTATTCCCCAAATGAAAGCCTTGATACTCTTCCATTTTCTCCAATTGCTTTCAATCCCAATTCACCCAAGAACACTCAAAATCACATCTCTACTTCTTCTAAGAATGTTGATTGTGGAACTTCTTATCTTCCACCACTAGCCTTTAGTGTTCTTCCTCCTTCACATGATAATGCTGCATCATGGAACATGATAGGTGTGAAAACACCCATCCTTTTACCACTTAATTATAATGAAAACGAGACCATAATGTGTATTTTATGTCGTAAATGTCAGAATTATGCGTGGTTTGTGTTTTTGTTGTGTTTTAGGAGCAAAATGTGAAAAGGAAGGAAAACACGGGCTTTCACGGGCTTTTATCAAAGAAAAAGACAAAAGACGAAGTCAAGAAATCGAGAGTGCAAAAAGAACGGAAGTCCAAGGCTTATTCTGAAGATTTATCAAAGAGAAAGTCCAAAGATGGAAGCTTAATAAAGCCGAATAACTCAAGTCTTATTTATGAAGAAATCTCAAGACGAGTTTAAAGAAATCCCGAGCCAAAAGTCGAGACTTTAAAGACGAGACGGAAGAAAAGAAAGAAGGGAGAAGCCACCAACCACTCCCCTCTCCTATATATACCACCCTCATTTGTTAGGAGAGGGTTGGTTAGTTTTAGGAGTAGATTAGGATTAGTTTAATTTTATGCTTCTCTCTCTAAACTTATGTTTTCTCTCTCAAGAGTTAATAGGTAAGATTTAATCTTTATGTTTTTAATTGTTGAATCTTTACATTTTAATCAAGCTTTTAATTAATCTTCTTCTACCTTTCTTGATTAATCTTTACATTTGATTGTGTTATGTTCTTGAAGTTTTTATGGTTTTTAATCAAGTAGGTTTTGATTATTTTGGTCATGATTGTTAGTTTTGTTGATTTGTTTTGATTGATTATTGTTAGTTGATGTTTATTGGTTAATTTGGTTTAATCTTTTGGTTGATTTTAGTTAGATTTGATTAGATTCATGCTTGTTTATTTGTTCCATGTTCTTCGTATCCTTCATTTGCCCAGATTCCGAATCAACTTCTTATATTCCGAACCAAAGCCTTTTCTTTCATTTATTCCGGATGAACATAGATTCCGAATGAGCATTTTCTTTCATTTATTCCGGATCAGTTTAGATATTCCGAATCAGTGTGATTCATTCGGAATAATTAATATTCCGGATGAGCACATACATTCCGGATGAGTGATTTCTTTAGATTATTCCGAACCAAGAGTTTTTTTATCTATTTTGTTCCGAATCAGTGAATTCATTCGGAATAATCAATATTCCGGATGAAGGCAATGTTCCGAATCAAGCTTTCATTTTAGTTATTCCGAATGAGCTTATTATTCCGAATGAAGGGTTGTTTTAATTATTCCGGATGAACCATTATTTATTCAGAATGAATAATTTTATTCCGGATGAGCCATTTTATTCCGGATGAACCACTTTATTCCGGATAAAGGAATTTGTTCCGAATGAATGATTTTATTCCGAACCAAGGACTTTATTCCGGATGAAGGGATTTATTCCGAATGAAGGACTTTATTCCGGGTGAAGGAATTTATTCCGAATGAAGGACTTTATTCCGGGTGAAGGAATTTATTCCGAATGAGTGTTTTTAGTTTTTTGTGATTTTATGTTTTTAAGTTTTAAACTTTATTTTTCCCGCCTTTTTACTTAATCGCACTTTTACTTGCCTTTAGTTTAAGTTTGCCTTATTTAATTCTTGGTATCTTCTCGAATCGATCACGGTTCAAAGTGGAATAGTTGTTCTTGGTTACTAAAAAGGGGATTGGTTTTCTATTCTACTAAAAAGTAAATGCGTGAAGTAAATAAAGATAAACTAAAAGCAATTAATTAAAAGCAATTAATAAAAATTAAACTTGAATTAAAATAAAAATTAAACTTGAATTAAAATAAAACAATTAAATACCTTAACTCCGAAAACTGATTCGGAATAAAATTCTTGACCCGGAAAAAATTAGTCAGAAACCTTCATCCGGAATATAACTCTTCATTCGGAATAACTAACTCAAAACTGTTCATTCGGAATAATTGGACTCATGCGGAATATAATGGTTCATGCGGAACATATGCTCATTCGGAAGATTTGCTTTATTCGGAAGATTTGCTCATCCGGAATAATCTGATGAAACTTTGGTTCAGAACATTTTGACTCATCCGGAACATATGGTGATTCGGAACATTTGCTCACTCGGAATAAAAAATTGACTCGGAATAATTTAAACAAAAAGCTTCATTCGGAACATTTAAAAAGAACTGATTCGGAACAATTTTCAAAAAACTTTGATTCGGAATATACATACTCATCCGGAATATTGATTATTCCGGATGAACTGCTGGTTCGGAATAACTGAATGAAATCTGCTGATCCGGAATCTTTTGCTTGACCCAGAATATATGTTGGTTCGGAATAAATGCTTCACCCGGAATATTGATTATTCCGAATGAAGACACTGATCCGGAATATTTAAACTGAATTGCTGGTTCGGAATATCTAGCTAACCCTTCATCCGGAATAAGTATTGCTCATTCGGAATCTGGGCTGATGAAGGATGCGAAGAACAGGGAATCAATAAAGCAACGAATTTAACCAAAAATCAACCAAGTTTTTAACCAAAACTTAAACCAATTTAACCACTAATTATCTACTAATCATAATCATCAAACCAAAACAATAAAAACACAAAACCCACTTACTTTTAAAGATTAAAATCAACAAAATAAGAACTTAAGGCTTTGAATCAAAAAGAGAAAGATGAACAAGATGAAATGAAAGATTATATTGAAAGATTAATGTTAAACAAATGAAAGGGAAGATTAAAGCTTACAAGATCTTGGATTGAAAAATGAAAATCACCAAACACCTTAAGGGTGTTGGTTCCTACGAATGAAAAAGAAAGAACTGGAAAAAATAAAAGCTCGCTTAAAATGTGTGAAGGGACTCCTATTTATAGGTCTTCCAGTTGGTTGGTGAGTGGGCTTTCTCCCTTTCTTCTTGTCTTCTCGTCTTTTCAAAAAAGTTGACGTTTTTTATTTCGATTCGGGATTTGTCGATGAATAAATTCAACTCGTCTTTTAATTTCTTCGTTTAATAGACTTGAGTTCTTCGACATATGCAAATGTTCCATCTTTGGTCCTTTTCTTCGATAAATCTTCAAATAGGCCCATTGACTTCAAATCTTTTGCATCTCTTGGACAAAAGACTTCGTCTTGAGTCGTTTTCCTTGATAAAACTCGTGCAATCCCATGTTTTCTTCAATATTTATCCGGTTGGCTCTGAAAACACAACAAACACACAAACCACGCATAATTCCAAACAAATGATATTAAATACGCGTTTTGGTCTTGTTTTAGCAAGAAATAAGTGGTAAAAGGATGGGTGTTTTCACACCTATCAAATCCCCTACACTTAACCATTGCCATGCCCTCATGCAATGCTTAGTGATAAAGCAAATTTACACTTTTCTCATAATCAATCAACCTTGGCCTTATTAACAATAACCACTACTACTAAAGAGATATATAAAAGCTTGAATGAAACAAAAGAGATAGAAAACCATTTTCACTTGAAAATAGCTATATGGAAATAACTCGCAAAGAGATCTAAGACTTACATTAGGGCTTTGGTGCTGCGAAGATTTATCATCCTCAAGTTTCACGTTCCCCAAACTAAGCTTAAAAACGAGATCATTGTTATTATAAGTTAGCAAAACAAACACTTACACACGTGGCTTAATTATATGCTTAAACTCCCTTATTCCTAGGTGTATCTCTTATATTTTATTTTTGTCTTAGAATGATCATGAAGATGCATTTTTGGACTTATTGCGATAGTTTATTTAGGCTGAAAGCAAAGTAGGACGATTTGATTAATAGTTAGCTAAAGGACAAAATCTCTTAAAACTGCTTCTCGGGATATCAAAAAGTTCATATCTTGGCATAACTCGCTTCACGATTTGAGACCTTTCTCGGGCCGATATTTGGCATGTACTTCATACTTCATATCTTGAGAGACGTTCTTGAGATAATGGTCTTCTCTTTGTTAATAGAGTTTCTTCACTTGGAGACTTTTGAGGGATACTCCAACTTTGTTGACCACGACTTCATCATTATTTCTTCAATCGTTAATTGGGATTTTGAGATACAACGATCCGCCTCCTTTTCGGACTTGGATCTATTTATCCTCATACCTTGTTAGGGTCTTTTCGGATAGACTTCTCCATGATCTTTATGGGAGTTGATTTCTTTTCGTCGTGAGTCTTGATCCTTCATATTGATTTTGGGAATAATGATTTTCACATCACCTTGGATCTTTAGCAATAAAATGGATCCTCATGCCTTGTTAGGGCCGTTTCGGACTCGCCAATCTTCGCGCACCGCTTCATAAGTTATGCCTTGGCTATGAACTCTTATCATTACCGAGCAACTTTTAAACGATCTTGGACTAGAAGCTAAGTTATTCAATAAAATCGTACGACCTTACTTAACGCAGATAAATTATTAGCAAGCGATGGGAGAATAGGCTTATAATCACACCAAGTGTGCTTGTGCAAGAATACCGACTTATAATTGGCTCTATCATTTCTCGTTCTCCACAATTTAAAATCTCAAGTAATGAGACTCGTGGATGCTTAGACTAATAAACCAATTAAGGTCTACATGGTTAAGGATACATGCTAGAATAAACTTGGATAAGTCTATTCGGGTTGAGTCAAAATAATCGCAATGGGCCTAATATGTCAAAGACTTCTAAACTTGCTACACCACTTTATTAATACTTTTGACTTTATTGTGGGATATATACATATGAAAGCAACGATAAAATTTTTAAAAATTACGACTATATGGCCAAAGTTAATTAAAAATTTGAAAAATGCTGAAAAAGATGATTTTCCGGTTAAATGAAGGCATTTTAATGGAAAAGTCCACTTAAAACTTCGATAGAATTCTCCCCTACACTTAATATAAACATTGTCCTCAATGTTTAAGCATGTGGGAAAAGTCTCCCCTACACTTATGACATTGTGCACGTTGGTTAAATCAAGCTAAGGAAGAGACGACTAAAGTGATCAATTTCAAATGTGAGTATGAAGAAAATTGAATCACGATAGTCGAGAGATAAAACCGGATTGCGGATAACATGGGAGCACGGTTCTTTAAAGGTTCCAAAAGTGCATTCATCCCTGTAATCACATCACCACACAAACACAAACAACCTATATAGCCCCCCTACACTTAGGAGGTAAAACAGAAATGGATAGATACTCGGGTTGCCTCCCGAGGAGCGCTTGTTTTTGATAACCGAGTCACGAGCCTGACTCAACCCAAAACTAGTTCATGGGAAACGTGGTGAGGGTAGGAATCATCTCATGAGAGATGTCCTCACCAAAGTACAACTTCACTCGTTGGCCATTCACCTTAAAATTAGGTCCATTAGGTTGAGCGAGCTCGAGAGTACCATATGGAAAAATTTAGGCAATGGTGAATGGTCCGGACCAACGAGATTTCAGCTTGCCCGAAAAGATTTTCAACCGAGAGTTGAAGAGTAAAACTTTGTCTCCAACTTGGAACTCTTGGTTTTTAATCTTAGAGTCATGAATGAGCTTAGTCTTTTCCTTATAGATCAAAGAGTTTTCATAAGCATCATTCCTGAGTTCATGAAGCTCATTGAGTTGGATTTTGCGTAGGTCACCGGCTTTGTTGATGTCGAAGTTAGCCCACTTCAAGGCCCAGTAAGCCTTGTGCTCCAACTCAATGGGGAGGTGGCATGCTTTCCCGTACACGAGACGATATGGTGTGCAACCAATCGGAGTCTTGTATGCGTCACGGAAAGCCCACAGAGCATCATCAAGTTTATCGGCCAATGAGGCACAATGCTCTCACACGGTTCCTTCAAGAATTCGCTTTAACCCTCGGTTAGAGATTTCAGCCTGCCCATTAGTTTGTGGGTAGTATGCGGTGGAAAGACGATGATTTACACCATACTTAGCCATGACTCTTGCGAATTGATCATTGCAAAATGAGTCCCGCGATCACAAATAGTGGCACGAGGCACACCGAATCTAGCGAATAGCGAATTCAAAAAGTTACAAACCACCCTTGCGTCGTTAGTGGGTAAAGCTTTGGCTTCAACCCATTTTGAAACGTAGTCAACGGCTACAAGGATGTATTTGTTTCCTTTAGATGAAGGGAATGGCCCCATAAAGTCGATACCCCATACATCAAAGATTTCACATTCTTGTATGAAATTTTGAGGCATCTCATCTTAATGTGTGATCTTGCCTTGTCGTTGGCAAGCATCACAATTTTTCACCATTTCGTGAGCGTCACGATAAATGGAGGGCCAATAAAATCCCGAGTCAAACACTTTCTTAGCGGTGAAGTTGGGACCAAAGTGACCACCGGTGGGTCCTTTGTGGCAAGCTTCAAGAATGTCTAAAGCTGCCGGTCCATCAACACATCGGCGAATAATCAAATCAGCGCATTGTTTGAAGAGATACGGGTCATCCCAAAAGTAAGTCTTAATATCTCTAAAGAACTTTTTCTTTTGTTGGGATGTTAACCCGTCAATGAGAATTCCACCCGCCAAGTAGTTTGCAATGTCCGCAAACCACGGGGCTTCATCATAATTCGAGTTGATAGACATTAAGGTCTCAAGGGGAAAAGAGTCATTGATCTCTTTGTTCGGATGATCCCCTTGATAAGGATCCTCAAGTCTACTGAGATGATCCGCGGCTAGGTTTTCGGCTCCCTTCTTATCACGAATTTCGATTTTAAATTCTTGAAGTAGCAAAACCCAGCGAAGAAGTCTTGGTTTAGAATCTTGTTTAGTTAACAAGTACTTCAACGCGGAATGATCGGTATACACGATGGTGGTAGAAAGGACAAGATAGGGGCGAAATTTTTCAAAAGCATAGACAACAGCTAAAAGCTCTTTTTCGGTTGTCGTGTAATGCAATTGAGCCCCTGTCATTGTCTTGCTAGCATAGTGGATTGGTTGGAAGTGTTTGTTCACTCTTTGGCCCAAAACCGCTCCAATAGCAAAGTCGCTAGCATCGCACATCAACTCGAAAGGCAGCTCCCAATTAGGGTTAACCAAGACCGGTGCCTTAGTTAGCTCATCCTTAAGAAAGTTGAAGGCTTCAATACACTCTTTGGAAAAGATAAAAGGAGTATCGTTTTCCAAGAGGTGGGTCATCGGGCGAGCGATTTTAGAAAAATCTTTGATGAATCGACGGTAGAAGCCCGCATGACCAAGGAAACTTCTCACACCCTTCACGGTTGAAGGTGGAGGCAATTTTGCAATAACATCGACTTTAGCACGGTCCACTTCAAGACCGACTTTGGAGATTTTGTGTCCTAGCACGATGCTCTCTTTTACCATGAAATGGCATTTTTCCCAATTAAGAACAAGGCGAGTGTCTTCACACCGCTTAAGCATACGTTCTAAATTGGCAAGGAAAGCAGAGAAAGAATCGCCATAAACCGAGAAATCATCCATGAAGACTTCCATAGTTTCTTCAACCATGTCATGGAAGATAGCCATCATACACCTTTGGAATGTCCCAGGAGCATTGCATAAACCGAAAGGCATGCATTTGTAAGCAAATGTTCCGTAGGGACAAGTGAATGTGGTTTTCTCTTGGTCTTTGGGATCGATGGGAATTTGAAAATACCCGGAGAAACCGTCTAAGAAGCAGTAATAGTCAATACCCGCTAGACGCTCGAGCATTTGATCCATGAAGGGATGAGGAAAATGATCTTTTCTCGTGGCATCATTGAGTTTGCGATAGTCGATACAAACTCTCCACCCAGTAACGAGACGAGTAGGAATCAACTCGTTGTGTTCATTGGGAACAACGGTTATTCCGCCTTTCTTTGGCACACAATGGACGAGACTTACCCATGGCGAATCCGAAATAGGGTAAATCATTCCGGCATCAAGAAGTTTGATAACCTCTTGTTTGATGACGTCATGAATTCGAGGATTAACCCTTCTTTGGCTTTGGATTGCGGGTTTAAAGTCATCTTCCATGAGAATTTTATGAGTACAAAAGTTTGGATCAATTCCGCGGATTTAGGAAATTTTCCAAGCAATTGCCTTCTTATGATCTTTAAGCACGGCGATAAGGCGAGATTTTTCTTCTTCTATCAAGTCCTTAGCGATGATGACGGGTGACTTCTTCTTGTCTTCAAGGAACACGTACTCGAGGTGGGACGGTAACTTCTTAAGCTCTAAATCCTGAGGATTATCGATGGAAGGTGTATTCAAATTCGGTTCATCGATAGCAATGTCCTTGGGAGATGGTGGAGAAATATGGTCCT
The DNA here is from genome assembly GCA_025667525.1 of Glebionis coronaria. Classification (NCBI taxonomy): domain Eukaryota; kingdom Viridiplantae; phylum Streptophyta; class Magnoliopsida; order Asterales; family Asteraceae; genus Glebionis; species Glebionis coronaria. The sequence goes on along the minus strand of JANFOE010000092.1, from coordinate 287,784 downwards.
CATTGAGAAGTTTCTCAATGGTACGAATGTCTTCATCCCAATCGGTGGGAGAATCGTCATATTTTAAATCCACATCCCCTAAACTTGCTTCAAATTCAGTCAGAAGGAAATTACTTTCTCCAAATGGAGTTAGTGATGGAGCAATAGAGGCAACGGTCTCAACATTGGGAAGAGAGGTACAATTACTTTTACAAGCATCTTTGAAATGTTCTTCACAAGCCTCATCAAGAACGTCGATACAATTAACACTCTCATATGAATAAGGCTGTTTAGAAATCTTACCCATGTTGAAGACAATTTGATCGTCGCCAACTCTCATGATAAGCTCACCCGCTTCTACATCGATGAGAGTGCGACCGGTCCTCAAGAATGGACGTCCCACGATTAATGGAACACGAGGGTCCATCTCGTAGTCAACGACAACAAAATCCGCCGGGAAGGTGAATTTGTCGACGCCAACGAAAACATCCTCGGCTATCCCCACCGGATAAGCAACCGTACGGTTAGCTAATTCCAAAGTCATTTTGGTGGGGACTAGATCGGGGAGAGATAATTGCTTCCAAACGCTTAGAGGCATTAAATTGATACTAGCACCTAGATCGGCTAGGGCCATGCAATTCTCTACTCCCGGGAAGTTACAAGGGATTAAGAAGCGACCCGGATCACCAAGTTTGGTTGGCAATTTCCTTAAGAGAACCGCGGAGCAATTCTCATTAATTTGGGTATTAGCAATATCAAGAAGCTTTTCCTTGTCACTAAGAAGATCTTTAAACATTTTCGCGTATTTAGGCATGTGAGCAAGAGCCTCAGCGAAGGAGATGTTAAAATTCAATTGTTTAAACATTTTGAGAAAGTTTGAAACTTGAATATCGTCCTTGCTTTTGAGCTTCTCTTTCCTCAACCTTGAGGGATAAGGTATATCGGAAGAAGAGGAAGTCTTTGGGATTGTAGGATCACTCACATCCTTGGGTAGTGGAGGGGTAGAAGTAAGAGGTGGAGGAATTGGGGAAGTAGAAGATTGAGGAATATGAGTAGGTGACTCGTTTTCCTTTGTCACAATCACCGGTGTAGGTATAGGAAGCTCGGGTTCCTTGGTACCTTTTCAACTGCGAGTGGTGATTGCTTTCATCTCCCCTCTTGGATTAGCAACGGTGTTACTCGGAAGAGTACCCGAAGAAGAGGTTTGATTACCTTGGAAGAAACCAGCCATCATGTCCCTTAGGTCATTTGTTTGACTACTCAAAGAGTTTCGCATATCGGATCTAAGATCATTTCCTTGTTTCACCATGTCGCCCTTCAAATTAATAATCTGGGTCTGCAGATTCTTCACCAACACATCATTCGTCCGCATGTACGTTTCGACCTCGTGGTTGAAAACGGTGGGTTGAGTAGGAGGAGGTGCTTGATAAGCAGGTGGTTGGTAAGGAGCGGGTTGGTAAACTTGAGTAGGATTTTGAGGTGGATATGGTTGTCTTTGAGGTGGTTGGTATGGTGCTCGAGGTTGGTTTTGATTGGTTCGGTTAAGGTTTTGTTGTTGGTTTTGATTGGTTGGAGGAAACCCGGGCGGGGAAAGAAAGTTGTTTGAGCGATAGCTGAGCAACTTACGGTCTCCTTGAGGGCGTGCTTGATAACCGGCCGGAGGATAGGTACCGTATGCTGCGTTAACATTCTCACAAGGATAGTCTTGGGTGGAGGTACAAGTAGTGTAAGAGTGAGGACCCCCACATATTTCACATGGTTGGCTTACAGCATTAACTTGAGCGTTTTGAGCGTTTATGCTTTTGGTGTTGTTAGCAGTGTGGGCAGCAAGCGATTCAAGAAGCGAAGTAATTTTGTCAAGTCTCTTGTCGTTGTCACTAGTGCTAGCACTAGCGGCATTGGTTCGAACACTCTTGGTTTACACTCTAGACTTATTCTCAATAATATCCCAAGCGACATTAGAACTCTTAACCAAAATATTACCCCCCGAGGCACTATTTAGTGAATCTTGGTCATTCATGCTTAAACCATTGTAAAAAGTATTAATTTGGTGCACTTTGGTAAAACCATGTTGTGGGCACTTTCTTAAAAGGTCTTTAAAACGGTCCTAAGATTCACTAAAAGTCTCATCGTACTTTTGTTCAAAATTAATGATTTCATTCCGCAAAGCGGTAGTACGAGAGGGTGGGAAAAAGTAGTTTATGAATTTGGTCTCTAAGTCCATCCACGTTAGAATACTTTGTGGCGGTTCCTTTGCAAGCCAATGTCGGGCTTGTCCCTCTAAGGAGAAAGGAAAAAGTTGTAAGCGGATTACCTCTTGTGGAACACCATTGAATTTGACCGTATTTGTGAGTTGAAGGAACCTTTTGATGTGGTCATGAGGATCATCAATGGTACGCCCCAAGAATGGTTGAGCATAGACCATTTGAATAAAGCCGGATTTGAGCTCAAAGTTGTTGGCTGCAATCGCGGGTATGACAATAGGATCGTTGTTGCCCTCTACATGTGCTTGCAAAAGTTCGATCATAGGGCGATTGTCCGGTAAAGGTTCATTGTTGTTATTATTAATGTTGTTTTGAGGTGGATTATTATTGTTGTTGTGTACACCGGCCATGTCTAAGTTATCGAGAGTCTCGGGCTCTTGATAAGACGTTGATCGAGTGCGCATACACCTGCAAAAGAACTAACAAAGCAAGAAATATTTTTGGTTTTTATGTTTTTTTATTTTTTTGTATTTTGAAAATTTTATATATTTTTTTAGGATTTTTGAAAATTTTAGATGAGGAAAAATTAACTTTCACGGCGAACGGATCCCAAAATCCAATTTCACACAAAAAACTGTTAATCCTTACGAGAAGAGCCGGCAGCGGCGCCATTTGATAACTGGGCTTTGTATGGGTTCAATTTAATTCTCGGTATCTTCTCGAATCGATCACGGTTCAAAGTGGAATAGTTGTTCTTGGTTACTAAAAAGGGGATTAGTTTTCTATTCTACTAAAAAGTAAATGTGTAAAATAAATAAAGATAAACTAAAAGCAATTAATTAAAAGCAATTAATTAAAAGCAAATTAATAAAAATTAACTTGAATTAAAATAAAAATTAAACTTGAATTAAAATAAAACAATTAAATACCTTAACTCTGAAAACTGATTCGGAATAAAATGCTTGACCCAGAATAAATTAGTCAAAAACCTTCATCCGGAATATAACTCTTCATTCGGAATAACTAACTCAAAACTGTTCATTCGGAATAATTGGACTCATGCGGAATATAATGGTTCATGCGGAACATATGCTCATTCGGAAGATTTGCTTTATTCGGAAGATTTGCTCATCCGGAATAATCTGATTAAACTTTGGTTCGGAACATTTTGACTCATCCGGAACATATGGTGATTCGGAACATTTGCTCACTCGAAATAAAAAATTGACTCGGAATAATTTAAACAAAAAGCTTCATTCGGAACATTTAAAAAAAAACTGATTCGGAACAATTTTCAAAAAACTTTGATTCGAATATACATACTCAACCGGAATATTGATTATTCCGGATGAACTGCTGGTTCGGAATAACTGAATGAAATCTGCTGATCCGAAATCTTTTGCTTGACCCGGAATATATGTTGGTTCGGAATAAATGCTTCACCCGGAATATTGATTATTCCGAATGAAGACACTGATCCGGAATATTTAAACTGAATTGCTGGTTCGGAATATCTAGCTAACCCTTCATCCGGAATAAGTATTGCTCATTCGGAATCTGGACTGATGAAGGATGCGAAGAACAGGGAATCAATAAAGCAACGAATTTAACCAAAATCAACCAAGTTTTTACCCAAAACTTAAACCAATTTAACCACTAATCATCTACTAATCATAATCATCAAACCAAAACAATAAAAACACAAAACCCACTTACTTTTAAAGATTAAAATCAACAAAATAAGAACTTAAGGCTTTGAATCAAAAAGAGAAAGATGAACAAGATGAAATGAAAGATTATATTGAGAGATTAATGTTAAACAAATGAAAGGGAAGATTAAAGCTTACAAGATCTTGGATTGAAAAATGAAAATCACCAAACACCTTAAGGGTGTTGGTTCCTACGAATGAAAAAGAAAGAACTGGAAAAAATAAAAGCTCGCTTAAACTGTGTGAAGGGACTCCTATTTATAGGTCTTCCAGTTGGTTGGTGAGTGGGCTTTCTCCCTTTCTTCTTGTCTTCTCGTCTTTTCAGAAAAGTTGACGTTTTCGATTTCGATTCGGGATTTGTCGACGAATAAATTCAACTCGTCTTTTAATTTCTTCGTTTAATAGACTTGAGTTCTTCGACATATGTAAATCTTCCATCTTTGGTCCTTTTCTTCGATAAATCTTCAAATAGGCCCATTGAATTCAAATCTTTTGCATCTCTTGGACAACAGACTTCGTCTTGAGTCGTTTTCTTCGATAAAACCCGTGCAATCCCATGTTTTCTTCAATATTTATCCGGTTGGCTCTGAAAACATAACAAACACACAAACCACGCATAATTCCAAACAAATGATATTAAATACGCGTTTTGGTCTTGTTTTAGCAAGAAATAAGTGGTAAAAGGATGGGTGTTTTCACACCTATCAGAACATATTGTCATTGTTGTCAATATCGACATCTTGCTATGGTTCATATCTATGAAGAGTTGAATTACATCAAGAGTCTCTTAGTCAAACATCCTCTTCACTATGACTATGAGATCTCTACCAAGCCACCACCATCTCCTTCGACCACTACCTTGTCTTTCATCTAAGCATTGGTTTCTTATCTTCAAGACATCCAGTTCAAGCAAATCTTAGAGTTCTAGTTTAACTAGGATTAGATTTATACTTTTCTTTTGGCTTGTTTTATATCTCATACATCTTTGTATGATTTATTTCCTTGTATCTTTTATCATGTTTCCTTTTTACATGACTTATCTTGGATCTTTGTCTCTTCTCTTTTTTTTGTGACCTTTGCTATATCTTGTTGGGTATCTCTTCTCTACTACTAACCCCTCTATGTAGCTTGTCACCATATATCGATTCCTTGGTGCCCCAAGTAAGGGGGAGTAAGCACCAAGGGAGAGCATTTGCAAAGTCCGGTTCTTTTCTTCTTCAAAGACTTTTGCAACCTTTTTGCTTCGACAAAGGGAGAGAAATGAAATAAACTTGTCTTCGAAAATCTTGTTTTTATTGAGTGATTAAGTTTATGTATTGTCGGAATCAAAAAGGGGGGGATTGTTAATGCAATGATGCCTAAAAAGGTTACTTGCATTTTTCGGTCTCGCTTTGTTTTGATTACGACAATATGTAAAAACAAGCATTTACGAAAACAACGAAAACGAATTATTGAGTTCAAGTATTTTTCATTTCAACCATTATCACTTAAGGTATGTACAAACAAGCACTCATCCTAATTAAGTGATCAAGGATTTAATATTTTCTTAAAACTCACTTTTTATTAAGTGTGGCAAGTTTTTATTAAACTTTCTTTTTAAGAAAATGTTTTATTAAATTAATTATTTGAAAATTTAAAAACTTGAAAATGGCATATTTTATCTTGGTTTAGAATATCCTTTCAGGATATTTTAATCCCCAGATTCGAATCAATCCACTAAAAGACAAAAAGGAGCGGAGTCTACTCTGGCGGTTCTTTAGTGGCTATAGCGGTTCCTTATCGATAAGGAACCGTGGGCTCCATAAGGAACCGCGGGCAGATATAGCCGTTCGATGTTTGTCTTATAAATAGTGGACCATTCTCAGACTTTCACCTCACCTCTTTTGCACATAATGTTAATGCAATGATGCCTAAAAACGTTACTTGCATTTTTCACTCTTGCTTTGTTATGATTACGACAATATGTAAAAACAAGCATTTACGAAAACAACATGTTGGAAATACGTTTTTACGTATTTAGAAAGGATCGGTCACTCCAACGATATATACGTAGTATGGGCTTGTGATCTAATATGTAATAGTATAACCCATAAAGCCCACATGCAGGGTTGGCTATATATACCCCCTCCTAGCATGTTAGGAGGGGTTGTTCATTCTCATTTCATTTATCATACATCTTTATCTCTAATCCTATCCTTTCTCTCTCTAACTTTCTCTAACTAGTTCTTCATCTCCCTCCCTCTCTTTAGATCATTACAACACATTAACAATCTTACGAAAACGTGAACCTACACAACCAAAAACGAATTCTTGAGTTCAAGTATTTTTCATTTCAGCCATTATCACTTAAGGTATGAACAAACAAGTACTCATCCTAATTAAGTGATCAAGGATTTAATATTTTCTTAAATCACTTTTTATTAAATGTGACAAGTTTTTTTATTAAACTTTCTTTTTAAGAAAATGTTTTATTAAATTAGTTATTTGAAAATTTGAAATTTAAAAATGGAATATTTTATCTTGGTTTGGAATATCCTTTCAGGATATTTTAATCCCCAGATTCAAACCAATCCACTAAAAGACAAAAGGGAGCGAAGTCTATGCAGGCGGTTCCTTAGCACCTATAGCGGTTCCTTAACGATAAGGAACTGCGGGCTCCAATAAGGAACCGCGGGCAGATATAGCCGTTGGATGTTTGTCTTATAAATAGTGGACCGTTCTCAGACTTTCAATTCACCTCTTTTGCACATACATTTCCATATTCTTTCATACTTCTTAAATCACTCAAATCCTTGATCATTTGTTTAATTACTAGTTTAGAAGTGAATCTTTCTCCTCTCATCTTTTTCTCTCAAAGTGCAAAGAAAAGAACACTATCATCCTTGAAGTGTTGTGTCTACCTTAAAGATCCATTGAAGATCCAAACTTATTTATTCATTATTGTGTCATTGTTGTGAAGATCCAAGTAGTTGTGTCTATTTGAAAGTTGTGTATGTATTAAGGTTAATACTTGGTCCTTAAAGTATATTGGTGTAGATTGGTCCTAGCTAAGATTAGGGCTCGACTTTTAGCTTAGAGTCAGAAATTGGTTAAGCGACGTTGTGTACGGTTTCTCCACCTTAAGGAGCTTGTTGATTAGTGAACTCTCGAGTAAGGAGTACTCGAGGAGTGGAGTAGGAACGAGGAGTGAGCTTTGTTTCCGAACCACTATAAATCATTGGTGTTTGGTTTGATCTTTCCGTCCCTTATCTCTTTAAATTCATTATTCTTTATACTTGTGATTATTAGTTTAGTTGCACTATACCTTGTTCATATTGTGTATAAGAAGGTTTCACATAAATACTCAAGCCTAAGTTTTTGAAAAGGATTTTTAAAAACCAATCTTTAACAAGTAAATTTAAGAAACTATTCAACCCCCCTTCTAGTGTTTACAATTGGTATCAGAGCGTGGTTGTTCAAGCCTTTTTAAAATATATTGTATTTTAAAACTTGAATCGATCTATGGACTCCAACAAGTATCTAGAAGGGCAATCCATGCAAAGACCACCTCTTTTTGAAATTGATAGTTTCATTTATTAGAAAAATAGATTTGAGACTTATGTGAAATCAAAAGATTGAGATCTTTGGCATGTTATTACCAATGGTGATTTTTTGCCATATCAATATAATGAAGTTTCTAAAAGCAAAGAGATAGTTACTTTTGACAAAGCTAATGATGACACTGAAAGGAAACTTGCTAAAAATAATGAGGCTAAAATGGTGATTTATAATGCTTTACCAAAGAAATAGTACGAAAGGATTTTTATGTGTGAAACCGCTAAAGATATTTGGAACACACTTTTAGTAACCCACCAAGGTAATATCCAAGTCAAAGAAAGTAAAATCGATCTTCTTGTTCAACAATATGAAAAATTTGTCATCTTAGAAGATGAAACTATTGATAGTGCATTTGCTAGATTTAACACTATTATTGCTAGTCTAAAAGTACTTGATGAAGGTTTTTCTAGCAAGAAAAATGTTAGGAAGTTTCTTAGGGCGTTGCATCCAAAATGGAGAGCTAAAGTCACGGCGGTTGAAGAATCAAATGATCTCACCAAATTATCACTCGATGAACTCATTGGTAACTTGAAGGTTCACGAGATGATAATTTTGAAGGACTCGGAAATGGTGAAAACTAAGAGTGAAAGAAAGTCTCTTGCACTTAAGGCCAAGAAGGCACAAAGTTACCATGAAATCTCCTCGGATAGTGATGATGAGGAATATGCCATGGCGGTTAGAGACTTTAAGAAATTATTCAAAAGACGAGGTCAACACGTGAGGCAACCAAACAACGACAAGAAACCCTTCTCCAAAAACCGATTTGCCAAAGATGATAAAGGTGATTGGAAATTCTTTAGATGTGGTGATTAATTTAGGTTTTTTAGTATATCGTTATATATCGTTTTTCCTCGACTCGACTCGAATTGATTCACAACTTAACACAAGATTTATTTGTTTTTGGTTAATAATAATTGTTTGGTAATCTATGTCTATTTAAACTAAAAATGGGGAAAATATGTAGGCTAAGGAATTAATAAAAATAAAAGCGCAATTAGTTCAAATAAAATTACTCTAAGATGCAAAATAAAATTAAACTACAAATATAGATCTAGATGCAACAAAAATAACCTATAATTAAAAATAATAATAAATCTAAATGCAAAATTAATATAATGCAAGCACGTAATAGCAAATAAAAGTGAAAAAAAATGAAATCACAAAGATAAACTTAAAAATAAAGCATAAGGCTTCAACCTTTTAAGCTTATTAATCTTTTTAGATGATAAAGCTACAAGCTTTATATACTAATAAGCTTAATAATCACAAAAAGGTGTAAACTTTATACTAATAATAAGCTTATCTAAATGAAATCTAATTTTTAAACCTTTAAATCTATATTTTAAAACAATAATAATATCTAAAACTAATTAAACCGATTTCTATGAAAAATATAATTTTTTAAAAACAGTTTAAACTATAACGATCTAATTAATTAAACTAAAGCGATTAAGCTAGAAAAATAAAAATGAGAGAACTTTGCTACCCGTAGTCCGTAGAAAACGCTCTAATCAAAATCAATCATAAGCAACAACATATGGCCCGTAAAGTACACGGCCTCCCAAAAGCAACAAAATACGGCCCGTAAAGTACACGGCCAACCAAATCAATCTTAAGCTAAGCGTATCTCGGCCCGTAAAGTACACGGCCAACCAAATCAAACTCGAACCAAATTAATCAAACCATAAGCTTTCTACAAACTTGATGAATCAATTCGCCAATATCACAATAGCATAAGAGGTTAGAATAATAAGCAACTATTAATATTTAATGAAGAGATTTAAATAAAACTAATAGATCTAGAATATATTTTTCTAGGTTTTATAAAAATATATTAATTTTTAAGCTTAAAACTTATAGATCTAAACTAATGTGTATAAAAAACTAATAGATCTAACTTTTTTTTGGTTTTATGAAAGTATTTTTAATTTTTAAAACTTAAAACTAATAGATCTAAAAAACTAATAGATATAAACTAAAAGTACTTAATTAAAAAAGCTAGCTTATAAATAAGTTGTAAGCCTAAGCTTAGAACTTATGAGATTTAAAAAGCTAAAAAGCTAATTAAATAAATCCTCCAATAATAAGCTAGATCTAGGAATATAAGGCAACAATAAGCTTGAAATAAGATGACTTATTCCAAGCTTTTATATAAATATTAACTTATTTAGAAAAAGTTATAAAAAATAATCCTAAAATAATAAGCTAGATTATAAAAAGTAAAAAGATAAAGAAAGATAGAATGTGAATAAGCTAAGAGAATAAGCTAAAACTTGAATTTTATTAATATTAAAAGAGCTTAATAATAAGCTTAGTACAAAGTTGAAAGGAAATACATTTAAAGAAAAGAAATAAAATTAACCTTATTTAGCTACTTAAAATCTACATACAAAATGAAGAAAAATGAGGTGCTATTTATAATTGAAGCCAAGGTGCTGGGGTAGATTAGTATTTTTATGCTCTTAACCACCTTCTCTTCTTTAACTTGAGGACATCTTGGTCATTTGGTAGGTGATGATGTGTTTCCACCAATAGGATGAAAGATGCTTTTTGGATAGACCAATGGGAGCACTTCACATGGATCACCATCTTCACCTTTCAATATTCTTTTATCCAAGGTCTCTTGATTAATCTCTTTAACCAACTCCACCATCTTTAATCTTCTAGAAGCATGCACCTTATACTCACAAAAGCAACACACATGCTATATTTTTTCTTTTTAATATTTTTGTGTTAGTTTAAAAATAGATAAAAATAAATAAAAATAATACTACTAAAACTAAAAATATTAAAAAACCAAAATTAGTTATTTCAAACTTTCAATACTAAACTAACTATTATAAAATAAAAAACTTTTATTTTTATTATTTTTTATTAATTTACGAAAATATATTTTTATTTATTATTTATTTATTAAAAACTATTTATTTAATTTAAAAACTAATTAAACTTAAAAAATTCATAGAGAACAAACCTTGAGGAGTTACGATGTGAGGTCGGGACCATTGGCTTCGTAATTTTGTGCTCTTCAATGTGGTTTATTAGTGGATGACTTTGGAGATTGACAAAAATGGTCCTTGTTGTAAAATCTTCATCAAGTCTTCATCTTTAGCCCTCCAAACTTCATTCTTTTGGCACTTTTTGGTCCTTTGACTTTATCTTTCACTTTTGTCTTCGATAAATGATCGTGAAATCCCATGTTTTCTTTCCTTTTGATATTTTGTACATATTTCACAACAAAAACACAAACCACGCATAATTCTGACATTTACGATATTAAATACACGTTTTGGTCTCGTTTTTCATTGTTTTAAGTGGTAAAAGGATAAGTGTTTACACACTTATTAGTTTCACCAAAAATGGCAGATCTGGTGTTTTTCAGATCCGATGATGAATTTTTTTTATTTTTTTTTCAGATCTGTTCTCATCAACTCAAATCTTGACCAAACCCAAAAAAATAACCATGAGATAAGCCGGGTACAAAACCCTAGACATGAATATGACGAGACAAATTTTGCAGCTTAAGAAAATAGATCCGAGAGGAAGCAAAGAACACCAAGAACAGGTGAGTAGTTATTAGTTTGAGACCAAAAAATGAACGATACGACTGTAACTGTATAAAACAGTTGGAGATATAAAGAAAAAGAGATAAAATAACCCAAACAAACACAATATGACTTTTCCAGCTTAAACATAAGCATGAATTAAGCTGAATAAGCCATAAACACCATAATATAAGCAAACACAAACATAAAACACCCCCGGTTAGCTCTAATACCAATTGTTATCATATAAGATTCAAGCTAACATGGTATAGATCCGGAGGCCGGGGAGGATAAAATATATGTTTAGACATTTTAGAGAGAGAAAAAGATAGAGACTATTAAGTGTGTGTTTTATTGAGAGAGAAAGTAGAACAAGAAAAAATAACAATCCTCACCCCTCTATGGAAGTATGGAGGGGTATATATAGCTCGGGTGTATCTCACTTATAACAAGTGATGATACTAGACCCTGCTATATTAAACTATTGTAATTCCGTAAATGGCGCTCACATTTTAGGCTAACAGAATCTAATGAGCCCGAGGCGGTGAATCATATTGATGTTCTTGATGAAGGGGTGAATAACATTGATGTTCTTGATGAAGTTTTTCATGAATACTTTCATGATGCTTGTCAAAGTGGGAATTATCAGATTCCCCTTGTTGAGACCATAGCATCCATTACTTCCTCATTGAATGTTTTTGAAACTCAAGAGTTTAACATTGATGATTTTGTGATACATTCAAACCCTATTTTTTCAAACACCACTTGATAATCCACTTTTTAATGATAATGATGAAGTTAATGATGATTATAGTGATGAGCTTTCTATACCCTTAAGGTCTATGACTCATATCATCTCTACGAGTGATCTTCTTATACTTGAGCCTCATCTTGAATCTTATTGTCATACCTATCCGCCCGTAGATTTGGTAATTCTTGAGGAGGATCCTCCACCTTTAGAGATTGATACTACTTTAGAGGATATTACTTTTGACGAGGATTTATACACATTTCTAAATACATACTTTCCTATTGAGGATGAGTTTTCCTATGATTTTGATGCTTCATTTGTCTCTTCATTGAGTTTAGATGAGGACGACTCACCTACCTTGGACTTAGATGATTACTTTTACCCTCATTTGGACCTTAATGAAAAATTTTCAAAAGAAAAGGAAACCCGAAGGTTCATACCACTTATGTTTTAACACCTCTTTTTCAACCTTCGGTGTCTAATGATGTGAATTTTTATAAGGGGGAGTCTTCTAAGGGAAATACTTATTTGACTTGTCATTTTACCCTAAAGGAGAACGTTTTTGATCCTGGTATAAACATTTTTTAGCTATCTTAGTATCCATCTGATGCTAGAAAAGGAATTTTTTTTTGGGAAAATGGGGTCCTTACCTTCTTATAATACTTTTCATTGTGACCATCGTTTTCTTAAGGAAACCTAGACTATTTTACCCTTGTTTGTGATTCCCACATTGGGATTGAGCTATTATTGGGATGAAAATCATGTATTTCACCCTGGTGGACTTTCTTCGAGGTTTCCCTTTATGGGCATGACTTTTTACATTAGCATCGAATAACTAGGGTAGATCATCTAGAGTAGATGTTGGTTGGTTTGGCTTAATAAGAGGGTGTTATAGTAGAGTTGAAGTGGAAGGGTGGCCTTTCTTCGTCTTTTGGTGTTTGTTTCTTGGGTTGCTCTCTCTCATTTCATTCATGGAGCTTATGGAGGAGGCCCGTGTATCTGGTTCACTTCGATTAGTTTTTGCTATTGTGATATTCAAAACATTGTGCTTAAAATGAATTCACTTTAGTTATCTCTTCCTTAGCTCGAGTAAAGCAAGTTATTCAATGTCATAAGTGTAGGGGAGTTTACTCCAATACTCTTAAAAATTGAGGACAATGTTTATCTTAAGTGTAGGGGAGACTTCTATCGAAGTGACCTTGCCTAGACCATTGCCTTAGCTTCGTGATAATTAGGAATATTAATTATTCAAACATTTTTCAAATTTTTTATCTAGTTTGGCCACAAAAAATATGCATTCATAATTTTTTCATTAATCATTTTTATTTGCATAACACATTTCCATTGTATACATTTCTTCTTTTATTTTTAATCAAAAATATATAAAAAGGGAAAAAATATAATAAAGGATATGGTTTTTGCTTGTTTAGATGTCTTTGACATATTAGGCCCGTCATGAATATTTTGACTCAACCCGAGTTTGCTTATTCAAGCTTACTCTAGCTAGTATCCTTAACCATGTAGACCTTTATTGGTTTATTAGGCTAAGCATCCACGAGTCTCATTATTTATGATTTTAAATTGTGGAAAACGAGAAATGATAGAGTTTGAAGTAAGTGTAAAGGGCTAGATAAACCTCATATTAATTAATTGTCCTTTTATATCCCCTTTCATAACCTTTACTTTCTCGTCAGCGCATGTATATATTGATAATAAATAATCAAGAACGGTTTTAATTGGTTTGTAGTCTCTTATGCATTTTTGACTAATCATTCAGTTGGTATAAGTACATCTTAAAATTCTAAGTTAGAACGTTTTATGTGTACTAGACTTATGTCATGCTTAATACTTAGCGGGTGTTTTTTCCTTTTATACTTTTCCTTTTATTTGTAAGGAATAAAGAAAAATAAGAGCGACTTATAAAAAAAGTGAGTGGCTAAAAAAATAATAATTATACAAGACTCCCAAGAGGGGCAGTGAAGTGTTAGTTATAGTAGCTATTAAATTCCAATTTTACTCTCACAAGGGTTGTCGGGATTTAATAGTTGCTCCAATCCAATATTACCTTGACGGGTTACGGGATTGAAGATCCAAGGTCTCAAAAAGGCGGCGGATAAATTATTGCGCGAGTTTTATTTTTCTTTTCTTAGCGAGTGAGTAGCTACTTATTAATGCATGAAATAAGGATCTTACACATAAGGTGAATGACTTATTATTTTGGGTCGGACTTATATCAATTGTGGTCGTTTTTTCAAGTAATGGATATGATAGTTACTTAGGATTAAAACCGTGCTTCTTTATTTTCCGATTTTACATTTCTTATATTTCACGCTTTAAATAATGACAAATTTGCTCTCAAGCAATTTGCTCAAATAATAACCGGACTTAGAGGCAAAATAAGTGGGGGTATAATGGTAACAGAATTAATTTTTATGAATAAGTCGATGCACTTTCACTTATGAGTAACAATGATCTCATTTTTATGCTTGGTATGGGGAAAGTGAAACTTGAGGATGATAAGTATTCATGGTACCAAAAGCCCTAATCAAAGTCATTGATTCCTTTATGAGTTATTTCCATCAAATCATTTCAAGAAAATAAAAAAATAAATAAATAGAGTATATATTTTGCATTGCATTCCTAAAAAATTAAAAATCATGGATCATGTAGCATAATATAGTATATTAAATCATAAAATAGCCAAGGTGGATTAATTAAGCGAAAAGTGTAATTTCGAGCTTTAAAATACTGCATTGCATGGGGCCATGGCAATGGTCAAGTGGAGGGGAGTTGATAAGTGTGAATACACTCATCAGTTATAACCAAAAACACTTAAAACACGGCAAATTATATCAGTTTATATCTTATAATACCAGAATTACGCGGGTATTTTGTGTTTATGTGTTTTCAGGTGAAAAAGATACACTATAAAGCAAACACGCGTTTTCTCGAGATTTATCTGACAAAAGACGAAGAAAATGACAAAAGAAGGCAATGAGGAGCAAAGATGAGTGACGATAGTGGATTTATTTTAAAGAATAAGGGCTGTAAATGACAAGCTTTTAAAGTCAATACAAGATTTCACACAAACTGCCAAAATATTGGAAGCACAAGGGCCTTTTCTGCCAAGTATCAAAGATGATGATCCATGTCATTACCTAAGAACCAATCAGAACGCAAGAAGCCATATCAAATGGATCAAGCATTTAGACTAGTGTGAGTGGGGTGAAACCCACTCACCTCCACCTCAGCGCCACGTCAGTTTTTAACCAAACTCACCAAAACTCACCCAAACTCACCATAGGAGGTAATGACACTCACCCAAACTCACTTTCCATCACCCCATCTTTTTATTAAATATTTTTATTCATACATTTTATTAAAACACGGGTACATAGAAAATTAAAACACAGTACGAAATTAAAAGACGATACATAGGAAATTTAAAAACAACATTTAAAAAAAACATAAATTTAAAAATACATAATACGATTAGTCAGTTCCCGGATCTGAATCCGAAAACTGACCAGGTAATTCTCAACGTATTGTTTCTTCTTCATCTTCTTCCGCCATAATTTGTGCCTCCAGCTCCCTTCTTTCCCTTTGTTCTTCTTCCTGAGCTTGTCTCAACACTTTTTGATCTAGGTATTCTTGATACACCTCATAGTCAGTCATTCTGCCATCTGAGTCGTTTGGAATTGGAAAGGGTAGATCGGTCGACTCATTTCTGCTTCGGTGTTGTTGCCACGAAGAACCGATATGAGTTGTTTGAGATTGGGACGACGAACCCAAGTTATTCAACCATTTAGTATTTTCTTCAATTCTAGCCTGCAATTTTATCGACTTTCTAAACATAGATCTCTGGAAGGTGAAATCGATATCAGATTGATCTCTAAAATACGTGTCGAGTAACTGACGCTTTTGTGGGGAGAGATCACGGCAGATCCCACATTTCGTGCGCAATTTCGTATTTTCTTCGGACGCAGCATAGAAATCATCACCTAACTTCGTAAGCTTATTGTAACGACGTTGTTGTTGAATTATTTGTCTCTCAATCATAGCCTTAATCTCGACTTCGGTATGTGGGAATGAGCATGCCATTTTTTATTGCGATAAAGATGGAGATGAAGATGAGATGTTTGATTTTTTGTGTGAAAAATGAAGAAGAATGTGGGGTATTTATTAGTAAATTTTGGGTAATTTTTTTTTTCTTTTTATTTAAAAAAAATCGGTTATATTTAGTGGTGGAGCCCAATGGTATAAAACTCACCTGGGTGAGTTTGCCCAGTTTTTTTTTTTGTGGTTGAAAAACAACTCGCGCGCGGGTGATGATATGTGGGATGAGGGCTGTACGTGAGTATAGCCAACTCACGAGTGGGATATCTCCCACTCCCACTCCCACTCCCACTCCCACTCCCACTCCCACAAGCCTTATGGGCAAATAACTCCAGCAGCCATTTATTTCTAATCATCATCAAATGAAGCGTACTTAATGATTAACAATCATATCAGCAGCATTCAAGGGGCAATCATCAGCAGCTAATAAATAGGCCAATCATTACAACACTTATGGGCTAATCACACAGTGGAATTAAATGGCAAATAAATATCCAATAATTGGTATTAAAGATCCATTTTTCCCAATCCACCACATTTACACTACTCAACCAATTGAAATGTTTTTAAGACCTTCACACGGATTGTTAATCCCTCAAGCCCATAGAAACTTGACACATGTTACTGGTTGGAACACCTCCCCACCATTTCACTATATCTCGCCTATAAATAGGCAAATAGCCCTTCGTTCCTTCATTTTTAGTTAGTTGAGTTTTTTTCTCAACTGTGTATTTTACACACAGTAGTAGATCAGTAGAAAAATCAGTTACAATTTTCCCTCCTTTTTTCTCTGGTATTTTACTCTGTGTAGATACACACACTTATAACCGCATTTAGTTACACCTTGTAAGAAAACAGTTAACAACTCTGTTACCACCATTTTCAGTTGCAATGAAGATCATTTTCTATTCATCTCATTACTTCATTACTGAGATCATATAGCATTACAGTTTTCGATTTCTTCGATATTGGTACTATGATGATCGCTACTTAATGAAGCGTTTTAGTGAGAGTACGGAAGTGTTTTTGTTGTAGTGTGCTGTTCATGATTGACCGAAGATGCGCTGTAGCTGTCGTGACTCGATTAGAGGATGAACTTGAGTTACTATAGTTCTCTGCGGTTGGTGTTAGTTTCAAACGGTCTCGACATCGTTCTCGTTTCGTTCGCTGCTCAGCTTGGTGAGAGTAGACTTTCGAGTGATTCTCGATGATTTGGATGGCTGAGTTGTGTAGTTGCTGTGATTCATGTCGTCAAAAAATTAAACGTTTTGTTGACGATTCACATAGAGATGAGTTGATGACTCTATTCGAAATTTTTGTTTATCAGTGGACATTGCAAGTGTAGCAGAATAGTGAATAGTAGCTGTAAAGGAGAGTTAGTTGTTCGAGTTCGATTTTGATTTCGCGGAGATAATCAGTATTCATGTAGTTTACAGAGGGTCAATTGTTGATTAGTAGCGCGTTTCGATCAGTTCACCAGTATAGCATTTCATCACCAAAGGACTTGTCGCGGATTTTGTTAGATTAGTGATTTGTCGATATCGGTTCGAGAATAGTTCGTAGCTCCAATTTTAGTAACTGGTTCGAGTTCGTTTCAGCAGCGTTTGTGTGTTTCGTCATCAATCGACTAGACGACGGATGTGCAGGTTAAGCGCCACTACTACACAATATAGAATAAAGCCCTCTAAATAAAGCCCCTTTTCAATGAAAAAAGGGCTCTAAAGAGATTTCATGTTATAAAAGTGGGTATAAAGCCATGTTTTCTTTTTGAAAACCGGGCACTATCATAAAAAACATTATAGCCATGTTTACTTTGACCAAACCGGGATCTATTACTTTTTATAAAGCCATGTTTTCATCAACAAATCCGTGCTTTATTATCTCTATTTTTTCTATATCAAATTTTTAGTAAACCTTGGCGGTCCTCAAATAAATTGAAAGTCTAAAATCTTTGGGCGGGTTATTTCTTTTCCCAAGTTTCATTACATTTACAAAAGCCCAAAATTTTCCCCCCTTCACTCACACAAACCCTAACCTTCACAGCCGCTTACTTCCCCCATTTAATTAACCACCGCCACACACTACCACCATCACCACCATCGTACCTCGTTACCGTCACAAAACGCCTTTGTTACACAACCAATCCAGCAAGACTCAGCCACCCCATTTATCTTTCCTTCATCATACACCCATTTACAATCAGTAAGTGATACCCTTTCTTTCTTACATATTTAATTAACAATTAGTGTTAAGTGACTTTATTAGGCTTAATCTATGAATGTATATATGCTACTTTTTGGGTTAATGTACGTTTATTTCTGTTTAGTCTTGATTTTAGGTTTAAAATGTTTGTGTATGTATATATCTACATGTGTTAATTTAAAGAGTTAGATCTCGAACTGAAATATCGGTTATTTTATTTGTATCAAGATGATTTATTAAAAGTTGAAAATTACAAAAGATTAGGCGTTTTCTGATAATGAAATAAAGACCAATAGCAGTTGTGTGAAGAATTCCTTAAAGACTTTGCTTATATTTATACAAGTTTTTTGTGTGTTTAAATTTGTATGTGTGATGATATGTAATGATGTTCTGGATTGCTTAATGTAATGCGCTCAGGTTATTTGTCTTGATTTGTTGTCTCTTTAACTTCACCTATGAATGTGTCTTCATGTATATACATGAGTGTAGATAGTCTAAAGCCGTGGCTAATATGCTTCTATATTTTGGTACAGATTATGTAATAATCAATCAAAAGATTAACACAAATTCATTGAAAGGAGCTTACACTGAAGCAAAGGAGCAACGCAAATTCATTGTATAGCTGGTTTAATGTGCTCGAAACATGGTAAGCACACTACGGTAAAATCTGTATAATTTATTTCATATATGCTTATTGGATTGACTTATTATAATTGAAATCATTGGTTTTGAAGTGTGGTGATGTTAGCTGTGATGTTGGAACACACTAAAACAAATTTGTACTTCTATATTTATTTGAATTTCCTAGATGGCTTGTTTGTAACGATGTGACATTTTTGATTAGAGGTCTTAAAGATTTAGTGGACAAAAATGTTACCGGTTCAAACTTAGACGGGATTGTGTTCTTTTTTTATTAGGCGTCTTAGAAAGATGTATGTGTTCTTGTGATGATTGAGTTGCTGGCTTATTTGTCGGTTCTAGCTGAGATGGGTTCAATCGCACTTTGGTAAGATTTCAATTTGTTTAAACAGTATTGGTCTGATATTCTATCCAAGGAGCATAAGTATAACACCTATTTGTAATCACGTGATTTTGTTTTTGTTTGTTTCGATTGAATTGTGTTTGGGTTTAGGGTCTTACTACTTGGAAGGAATTAAGCTTTTTGCTACGGGGCTCCTCGGGCTCCTGTGAGAGTTGTGGCTCCTCTACTGACTACTATTAGCAAGATTCAACTCTCATTGAGAGTATAACTGCTTTACATTAAGATTTTCTTCAAGTCTGTTTGTCGGCTAAATGTTATAAAATTGGTTATAGTGTTTTGGAAAATGACATACAAAGTTGATAATCCCACAAACTTTTTCCTGTACTACTATTACGGGTGAGTTGATTTGATTAAATTGTTATCATCACGTCTTTTGCTTGTAAACTATTGTTTTGAGATTTTATTATGCAAGGTTTGAGGTGATACCTTATGAATATGTATATTTTCTTAACCTTTGTTTTCTATTATTTGCTAGAGGGATGATTTGCATAGGACAAGAACGTATTGCTGAAGCACTGGAGCTCTTCCACAATGTGTGTTTACTCACCTTCTCGATCCACTTGTTTTTGGGCATGCTTTTTTTATTGTACATGGATTAGGTATTTGTAAACTTGACTAACTTGTCACGTGCCCTTTCATTATCGTCTTTTTAGGTGGTAACTGCTCCTATGTACACTTTGAGTGCTAGCTGTGGAAGGATACAAGAAATACATGCTGGTTTCACTCATTCACCTTCGCCAGGTGTGTGTTCTTCTCTTGCTTACGGATATGAACTTCGAATAGATTTACATGTTTAGTACTGCTAAAGGAAGGCTGGACTTTGATAGTTCCGAGATGACTGCTGCTGATATCCCGACTTCTGTTATACCGACATCTGTTATACCGACTTCTGATATCATGACTTCTGATATACCGACTTCTGATACACCGTCTTCTGATGTACTGACTTTTGATATACCAGCTTCTGATATTCCGACTTCTGATGAGCATACTACAGGATCTCCCCCAGAAGATGAAGAGTTTGACTTTGATTTGCCTAATTAAGATCTTCTAGCAGATTTTAATTTGCATGATTTGTTGGGTGATTATAATGGCAGTGAGGGACGCAATTACTTATGCCAGACAGATAACGGATCTTCTCCAGAGTCTCTTTCAGGGTACTCACTAACTAAACTTGTTTTCTGTCTATTTAAGCAATTTCGATACTATGTGAACGAAATCTAATGCTTTTATTACTGCTTCTTTTACGCAAAACTATCAGATCACCAGACACTGTGGTTGATTGCAGCATAATAAGTGATCATGAGCTCCTCTCTGGAATGTCTTCCACAATCACAGAAATTCGATCTGAGCAAGACATGAATGCACCAGGTAACATATTACGAAATGCTTCTTTTTTGCTTTTCAAAAAATATTATCTGTTTTTTTTGTCTAAAATGGTATGTCTAACTTGGTTCTTGACTGCTGTAGCAGGACCAAATTCAGTGACATCAGTAAAGTCTGTAACAAAATGCATTAAAGTATTTAGTCCAGGTATGTTGCGTTTCTCTTTGGTTTATACTTTATACACACAACTGATTACTATCTGGTTATTGACTGATTATGATTTTTGATTTGCAGCGAAAAGCCGTAAAAGTACAAGATCAGGTTACAAGACATGTGATGCCGACCAAGAAGTTTAACAACAATAGTTGATTACTTTGCTAACATGGTGCAAGTATAGTATTTAGTGGTCTTATGATCTGATACAGTCGTAATTAGGTGCAAGTTCTTTTGTTTCTTAAGAGTAGATTCTATCCTTAATTAGGTCCGCTAACTGATTCTAGTTCGATGTTTTGAACCAATCTCATTGGTTGACCATCTCTTTTACATGAGTGTTGAAGACACCTGGTAAACTCAAAACTCTTAATTTGAATTTATGACTAGAATTGCTAATTTATGTCATTCCGTTTTGAGTAGTGACTTACTGCATCTTCGTCTTTTTTATTCATAGGCTCCATACTTGTTATATATGCAGCCTCTATATATATGGGTCGGCTAGATCAAAAGCTCAAGAACATGATGGGTATTGGTTTGAAGGCTAAACTTACGATATAAGGAGGATGAAATTTGATAGCTAGGATTTCTTGTAATTATGAATAATGAATGGATGATACTGAGTTTTTTTGCTCATCAAATGTTATCAAATGGCTGAATTCATTCAAAAAAGTATTTTTATTTTATTTTTTATTCTTCACATAAAGCCATGTTTGGTAAGGGAAAACCGAGCTCTATAAGAGGGAATAGACCCCGTTTTTCAAACAGGGCTCTATTTGGTTTTTGAATAGAGTCCCTCCCCTTTTAATTCCCCAAGCAAAAAGGGGCTCTATGGCACTTTTCAACAGGGCTCTATGGACATTTTTGTAGTAGTGCGCAGTCTTCATTTTCTGCAAATATAAATAAAAGCTTACTGAACATGTGTAGTGTTAAATAGCTTGATACTCACTTTATTTGAGTTTTTTACCAAATGGTTGTCTTTCCACACAATAATGGGTTAAAGCCATAAATTACCAACCAACTTTAACTTTTTTCTCGATATTACAAATATAAAACATAAAAGACTTATATAGCCATCGAAACCTGTTGGTACCGGTTAATATAAGTAACGTAATTTTTACAATTTCCGCCTCATTCATTGTTTCCACGTAGCTTTGTGTTCCGTTGACTTTTTCCATATAAGAATATTAAAAGATTAAAACACCCCAGTCTTCTTCTTTTTACAAACTAACTGATCATATTATTTTGATAAAAAAAATTCAATGCTTATCAAAACACCAAACCACATCCAATATATTGAGATCTTGTTTTCTATCTAATATCTTTGATCATTCGATGGTTATCAAACCACAACCCACATCCAAAATCCAATCGATAACGTAACTACCAGACCAATTCATCCAGTCTGTAACACAACCCACCAAACCAATTCATCCGTTCGATTAAATTCATGTTAGTTGTGCCATCCGTAGCCGTCGACGAATATGTTGATTCGATCACAGTCATTGATTAAACTCATGGAAAGTGGGGTGGCAAAAGGATCGGGTTATCCTAATGAAGAAGAAAATTAAATTGAAGTGGTAAAGTGGGTTAGCAAAAGCATTGGGTTTTTTTATCAGATCATGGTTTTTTTAAATGAATTGGTAAAGATGGAGCGTAAATGGAATCCTTACCAGAGTTGAATTGGTAAAAATGGAGTCTAAATAAATTCGTGTATTGATTTAATTCAAATGCGTTTTTTTGGCAATTTGTTTATTTGATATGAATATCATGTAAACCTACATATTTTTGGGAATTTGTTTTTAGAGATTAATGGGTTTTTTGGAATCTTCATATTTGGATAAAAAGAGAAGAAGATTAAGATGAAGATGGTTGAGGTGGCACATGTGTTGGTGGAATACTGATGTGGAGGTGTAAGATGAGGTGGAATTTTTTTTTGATATTTACTAGTTGATAATGATGATGTGTAGGTCTTTTTAACTTTATTACCTGTTAAAAACGGTCACTTTTAAGAATATTTGTAATATTAGAATAAATTGTAAAGTTTAATGGCTATATAAGTATTTTATGTTTTTATTTGTAATATGGAGAAAAAGGTTAAAGTTCGTTGGTAATTTATGCCTTTAACCCAATGTATGGCATTTTCAAAAATATTGACTAATGAATGGTAAGATGATTTTTGTTTTAGTTTTTTGTTAGAGTAATGCTATTTAGACATGTGTATTGTATATTTTCTCTCTCTAATTTCCTATCAATCATTTATTCAAACTAACCAATCAAATCATTAGGCACATAAGTAGGCATCATTATTAGGCACAAAAATCATTTTTCTTTTTGTTATAAAAACATCTTTCATCTTTTTTTAACTCACATGTATACTAATAAAACGTTAATGGGCAATACATTCACTATGTTCAACATACTTAACATTAACGCATTACGTTTCGATATATTGTACAAGACAACATATTTCATTATTTGGTTAGGTAAGGGTTGTTTATTTTTAAGATATCCGAATTCACTGGATCCACTCAAATTTTTCGAAATCAAACTCAACTAAATAAAATACTCGGTTTTTGGTTTAAATATGATCTTTGCAAAATGAAAATCAAAACGAATTCACAAAGATATATATATATCTTTTATATATAGGTACACATATAAAGCAAATACTCCTTACTTCTTATATCATATAAATTTTTTTATGTTAAAGTTATGATATAATTAAATGAATAAGTAGGTAAAAATATGTAATATAAGTTACTTGATTTGGTTTTCAGTTATCCGACTCAGTTTAATTTAATTTAAGTACTTTCTAAAATGATGGTTTTGCTTTTGAGAAATATGTGAGCTCAATTTAAATTTTTATGGTCACTTAACACTTTTATTGTTGGTTTACAAATTTTATGTGAGCTCGATTTTCTTTTAAAAAATTACTAATAATCATATGTGAGCTCGATTTTTTTACTAGTAAATTTTTTCTTTTTAAAAGATAAAACTTTACTAATTAAAAATTATTAATAAAATTTTTTACTTTTAAAAGATAAAATTTAGTTTTTTATCGTCACTTAACACTTTTATTGTTGGTTTACAAATTTTATTTTAATTTGTCTTTAATGCTCAATAAAAATGTTAGATATATCATTAAGTTTGGTAAGTCAAGCAATAGAATGGAAAATACTTTTAAATATACCATGAAGTGGTAATTACTATTTAAGAAAACAATTACGTTTGTAAAAAACTCCACTTTATTTGTATAGAAGTTGACAGGTTGTTATTTGCTTTAGTGTTGCATTTAATAATTGCAATTGATGTTTGACAATGTGGATAACAGTTTAATAGTGTAACACTGTTTAATAGAAACGTCTTTGGTATACTGTGTTTTGAGACAAGTAAATAAAGCAATTTTATTACTGTAGTAGTTTTTTGTTCAAGCCCTTTTAAGTCAAAAAAGAGAGTTGAATACGTCAGTTTGTTGGGCTTTACATTTAATTTCACTTCATATTTTGTTTAGCTTATCTTTTGATTTTTTTTACTTTTATTAAAACGTGAATTTCACAAAGTTTACATTATTAGTTAGTGATAAAAATTGTTAGAATTTGTAATTTTAACTTTTATAAAAATTGGTTAGTTTTAATTTTGTAGACTTTTATAAAAATTTAGTTGGTTAAAAAAAATAGTTAGATTTTATAAACAGTTTGTTACAATTTGTTAAGTTTGTTAGATTTGTTAAGTGGTTACATTTACTTGACTAGTTTGTTGTTAGTTTACTATACTTGTACCTTGTGCTTTGTTTGTGGTACATGCAATATTTTTTAGCATACTAATTATACGTAGTATAGATAATATTTTTACCTTTTTACGTGTTAATTGCCAATTAGAAATAGAATCTAGATCTCACGACTTTAACCAAAAACAATAAAGTACCTGCTTGATATTGTTGATCAATTCGATAAGACCGAGAGAAAACGAACTTAAAAAGACAAATATTAAAGACATTCTTCAAGAAATGGATAAAGAAGATGGTTTTACTAGTCCCAAGGAAGGAATCTTCTGAAATGCTTCCTATAATGAGAAGGGTGCAGTGACTGATTTTAACAATTTGGAAACTGTAATTCCAGTCAGTCCGATTCCCACTCATACAGTCAACAACAACCATCCTATAACTCAGATTATTGGAAACCCAAAGCTAATGTGCAAACCAGAAGACAAATTCAAGCTAGTGCTGAAACTCATGCACTTGTGAGCTATGTCAAACAACAGCAGATAACAAATCATAAAGATACTCAACATTGTTTGTTTGCCTGTTTCTTATCACAAGTAGAGCCTAAGAATATTTCTCAAGCTCTTGATGAAGAAACTTGGGTAGATGACATGCAAGAAGAATTAATGCAATTTGAACTACAAAAGGTTTGGATTCTTGTGGATCTCCCATATGGAAAGAGAGTAATTGGTACTAGATGGGTTTTCAAGAACAAAAAGGATGAAAGAGGTGTTGTTGTGAGGAACAAGGTGTTGATCCCAAACTTAGATCGATTTAGCTTTGTGTTATCGAGATTAAATCAAGTATAACACGTAGAGAAACTTTGTGTTTATGACAATTTAAGTGTTATGCGGAATTAACACTTAGAACAAAGAACAAAGCAAAACACAATGTATACCAAACTTTCACTTGTATTGATAATCAATGTCGTACAATGAAAGTGCCAAAATGTATATCAATATCAATCCCTAAGACCTCCTTTTATAACATAAGGAGTCTTGAACAATAATCTACTAATCAACTATTCAAGGAAAAGATAAGTATAGAAAATACAATATTGATCATATCTTTCCTAAACATACAAAACGTGTTGACTAAGTAGTTTGTCAATGACTGAGATTTCCTTTGTCAGCGCCTTGATAAGTCTTGTTAGTGCTCAATCTGTCAGCGTTCCATTTGCTTTTGTTAGCATCCAAAATCCCTTTGTCAGCGGCTGAGTGACTTAGCTAATTTTATTCCCAACAATCCTCTCCTAAACTTGATACTTACACTAATATTCAAGTTTCTGGATAAAAACAAAATACAAGAGAGGATTCTTACAAATAAAATTGATGTAGTGTTTTTGCTACCCTTTAGGAAAAGAGCAACAAAAGTGGCAAGTATTAAGTGTCGGTTTAGGAAAACCAAGCACTAATGACCAATTAAGTTCGTTCTCAAGGAGGCTAGTGTGTTATGTGTATAATGATATGGATTAATTTGTGATTATATTTGAGAAAGAAAAATAGAAAAGGGATTAGAAGAGAATGACGGTTATGAAGACGGATTAAACTAAGTCTAAAAAGGCGTACACGTAAAGTCGTAAAAACCACCAAAATTAAAATTTTAACCTAAAAATTTCTAAAAATTACCAAAAATCCCTAATTTAAGAGTTTACAAAAAATCAAAACTTGCAAAAACCTTTTAATTAATTAGATAATGACTTTTTAATGCTAATTAAAGCCCTAAAAATCAAAATTGATTATTAAAAAGCCCTAAACAAGATTTTAAAGTTTGTAAACCTCAAAAATACTCTAATTAAGCTAAAAAACTATTTTTCAAAATTTTAAAACCAATTAAAACTATTTTTAAACAATTAAAAACTCCTAAACCAATTAAAATTTAAATTAATTATAGAAAATAATTAAAACACCTAGAAAATATTTGGAAAGTTGCAAAAATCCTGATTAAGTGTTTAGAACCTAGGAAAAATATAAAAACCTAGAAAATCAGACTTTTAATTTTTAATAATAAAATAATGTTAAAATAATATTAAAAATCCAAAAATTATAAAAAATTCTAAAAACTTGCAAACTAGCTTAATTTAACCTAAATAACTCAGAAATGAAAGTGAAATTACCTAAATACCCCTATTGGGCCTAGAAAATGGGCCAAACCCAAAACAGTCCCTTATTGGGCTTAATTAAGGCCCAATAAGAAAAGTGTTCAAAATAAACCCAAAAATCACAAGTTGACTCAAAATTTGATTTTAAACAACTTTTTCCAAAGGCCCAAAAGCTGAAAATGTGAAATAAGCCAACTTATAATAAGCAGCTTATTCATAATAGGCTTTTAAGCCCATTAAGCCATAAGCTGATGCCATAAGCTAAAATTTAACACACAAGCTTATTTTGACCTAACAAAGACTTCTGCAAAAAGAAATTTCAAATAAGCCCACTTAATAAGCCAGAAATAGTTCACAAACTTATTCACAAAACGACAAAATAGTCGTTTTTATGATCTAGACCACCTCAGAAGCTGATTCAAGTTGCAAAATGTTTCTTATGACAAAACTAAGCTTAATAATCAAAAACCTACTCAATAAGCACTCTCAATAAGCTGGAAAGTCAAATAAGCACTTATGTTAAAAGTCAAATAAGTTGGTTTTCTAGTAAAAAGTCAAAGTCAAAGTCTCATAAGCTCCAGTTTACTTAAATGGGTCAAATAATAAAGATCTATCACAAAAAATAAGTTGTTGCAAGTCAGAATAAGCTAGAATAGCTTAATGATAAGCTGATGACAAAATTGCACTAGCAGGGGCTAGTTTTGGATGTTGAGCAGTGGAAACTTTTTCCACTGCTTGACTATTTTGACTTTTTGTCTTTAGTGACTTTTTCTTGGATTCAGATTTCACAAAGGCACCCAAATGATCTTTGGATCAAAAGGAGTCAATCACAATCAAAATAACACAATCACTAACACCCAATTGATACAGTTTAATCAATCATTCATCAGACATGATACAGACATGAACAATAAGCAGTTAAGCACTTATGAGCAGTTTTAGCACAAATCAGCCAGCCAAATTCAACCAATGCACACACAAGCTATAATAAACTCCAATAAGCAAGTCTAAACAGGTTTCATGCACTGGTTCAAAGAATTAAGCAAGATTCAAGCTATGAAAGTTACTGATGAACACTAACACATGCAGTTTCTACTTTTGCTGATGTATTTGACACACAAGCCAATTTCAACACTCCAAATCTTTCAAACATGTTATATTAATGATGATTTAACAGCTTTTATCCCTAAACATGCATAAACTCTAGGTTTTCCCAAAATTTTAGGTCAAAAATCAGTCAACTCAACAAGATATAGCAATTTGTTTGATTCAAGGTTTCAAACTCAGAAACTTGCAGCAAAACACTCTCAAACAAAGGTATAACAGATACAAAGCATAAACAACACAAACTAACAACACAATAGCAAGATGCAAGCACAAACCAGTAGACCCAAACACCCCTTTAACTTTTCCAAATCAAAATTTTCAAAGACAAAGTGAGATTTCAGGCCAACCAAGCATCAATTAACACTCAAACAAGTATAATAAACAGATTCAAGCAAGAACAAGCCACAAAATTCACAAGAACACAAGTTTCATACAAATATCACCAAAAATCACAATTTAAGCAGATTTTGAGATTAAGTATGCAAACCTCATGGATGTACATCCACACCCACGAATTTTGAGCTTATGTGCTAGCAAGAACAAGCACAAGCTTCCACAATAAGCCTGCTAAGATTGAACAAGGGTTAAGCACAATATCATAAAAATCAGAAACTTTGAAAAACTTGATTAATGCAAACTTGTTACCCCACACTTGATTATCCCCAAGTTATAAGCCTCACCACACCTTAACCAACTCAGTTAGGATGCTATGATCAGCCCTATAGCCCAAGAATTCCAAGATTGGAACAAGACTTAGCAAAATATCAAGAAAATGAGGAAATATGAAAACTTTTGCACACTCCTCTTTTGAAAACAGGTTTTGAACTTCAAGAACTAACAAGCATATAACAAATGAAAGCAGTAAATAAGATTGGCCAATGAATTTTCTTCAAGATTTCAAACTCAATTTCATTAACTTTGAAAATGGGATTTACAGAAACTTGAACAAGGAAAAATCAAAAGCAAAGACTAAATGTTGGAACCCTAAGCCTTTATATAGGCATACAATGAGCTAAGTTACTGAATAAAAACGTGAACCCTAGCTACTTGATCTTCCAAATATGACCTTGTAGAATTTGAAAACCTTGGACTCATGTGATGTTTCCTTGGACGTTTGTGGGGTGGATAGCTGTTGGAATTTGATCTAAGGGCTCAAACAAAGCTTAAAATGTAAGCTTGTATATGGATGGTTGATTTTCTGGCTTGTTTTGGCAGTTTCCCCAAAAGTGTGTAGCAAGGGTTTATCATGTGAGCACATGAGTGACGTGGCAAGGGTTTTTGAAGTGGGGATATGTTTATGTTGAGGTTAATCACAAAACTGGACAAGATCATGGTCTAATTCATAGTAATTAGTAATCCCCAATTCGGATTATGAACTCCAAGAACAAGGTTTTGATCTTGTTTTAAGTTTAAATACATGTTAACCGCCACTTTTAAACTTAATTAATTAAGTTTGTTAAATCTGGTTAAGTGGAAGGTAACATGGCAAAATGGTGGAGTATGATTGGTGGAGAGTGTGAGTGGGACACATGGCAGCTTGTCACTGGTCTAGGTATCTTTCATGTTGGCCAGCTTAACACCCCCATCTTTCAGAAACTTGTCAAATGCCTTCCAAACTTCTATCAACGCCTTAATCAACTTTGTCAACTTTTGCCTTTTTACATTTTTGGCCCAAAAACTTTTACAAAGTGAAATCAGGGGTAATTCTTGCCATTTTTGAATTCTTCAAGGGCTGGTTTGGTATTTTCTTCAATGATAATGGTCTAGACTTGCATAATTGATATTTTGGAGGACTAAAATTGCCAAGTCTTGATGATTGAGGGACCATTTTTGCCAAAAGTTGAAAGTTGAGGGTCCTTTGTGTAATTTTGGAATTTTCAAAGGACCAAACTTGTCATTTCTTGTTCTTTGAAGGACTTCATGATGTATTTGACTTTGTGGATGATATTGGTTGACAATTTAGCTTTATTGAGGGGCTAAACTTGCCAATTCTTCAAAGTTAAAGGTCCGTTGTGTAATTTTGACAAACTTTAGGGACCAAACTTGTAATTATGAGGATACAAGGGTATAAAGTGTCAATTCTTCATAATTGGAGGACCCTTCTTCATAATTCTTCAAATCTTCAAGGGTTGATCTTGGGAAAGTCTTCATTAGGGCTTGGTTCATTGTGCGGCTTCGTTTCCCGTGTTCGTTTTTGCATGATTCTTGTGATCTTTTGTCATTTTCTCAATATCCGTACCTAAAATACACAAGCAACAAACACAAGCATATATTTGGGTATTTTGATGATATTTAATGCATTTTAAGCCCTATTTGGACGATGAGACTATGTATAAAAGCAGTCTCATCACTCCCCCATACTAAACCATTGTCGTGCCCTCACGCAATGCTAGAATAAAGTATCAAAGCATCTCCAAAATTCATTTTATTCACTTTATTGAACGATAAACTAGCTACACTACTACTATTACTACTACTTGTGTTATAGACATAATGTATGATTTTCATCGCAAAATGGGACGTTTAGGTTCATAGAATAAGAACACGTGAATGCTTCGTTAGAAATAATTTCATCGTCCTCGATTTTCACCCCAATTCCATGCTAAGCGTGTAACGAGATCATTGTAATTATAAGTTAGTAATGCTAACACTACTCATATGCCCTAATCACGTACTTATCCTCCCATTATTCCTACGTTGTATCTCTTATATTTTATTTTGTCTTGAATGTTTCATGAGGATAC
Source organism: Glebionis coronaria (assembly GCA_025667525.1). Taxonomy (NCBI): domain Eukaryota; kingdom Viridiplantae; phylum Streptophyta; class Magnoliopsida; order Asterales; family Asteraceae; genus Glebionis; species Glebionis coronaria. The sequence goes on along the minus strand of JANFOE010000092.1, from coordinate 257,388 downwards.
ATCGTTGACTTATGCGATAATAGAGATTTAGGTCTAAAAATAGAGTCCTAACGGTGTAACTAAGACCATCAAATCAATAACCCCTCCTAATAGACAACGATGTTAAAAAATTAAGTTAACAAGAAGAATCGATAAACACGGTTTTATAACGGTTTTGAACATGAGACTTATTACCAAGACTTTTATACGCCCCCTAACGGAAGGGCCTTATTATCTTTGGTTTACCTCCATCTTTTATTCAACTTCGCCATGAAGCTTTTATTATGACTTCGGTCTTGCCTTGCCTTTTATTATCCGCCTCATCGGTGGTTTTATTAGCCAAAGACGTATATCCTCACGCTAAGGCGAATTTTGGATCTTTAAAGCTTCGAAGATTAAGGCTTGATTCACTTTCAATTTTGCATAGATTTTTCGGCCTTATGGGGCTTCAAATTGTTTGCTTGATTTAGGTGAGCACTTGAAATCTTATTATTGGGTGAAGCTTTTGATTATTCGGGTGCCAATACTTCAAAACCGTGACGCTGGCGATACCTTAATGTCTTCCCAATTTAATTACACGGAAGCTACTAGAAAAGACTAGAAACCCAACAATCCTAACTAAACCGCTAAGTCAATATTTATTAAGCAAAAAATATTTACATGCGAAGGGAGAATAAGCAAACAACGAGAACACATGAGTTTTTTAAAGAATACGAGTACTCTACGTTTAGCATAGTAACTTATAATTAACTCTATCATTTCTCGTCCTCATTTAAGAGACTTAGCCTAATGTGTAGTTAAGGAATCGAAGCTAAGTGCTCAACACGCACGGTCGAGTCAAAAATTACTCTTATTCTCGCCATCGGAAAATCTACATTCGTGTCTTCAAAGACTTATAAACATGAGAAAAAATTTAAAATTTGGCTATTTTTAGCCTTATTTTGCAACAAAAACGATAACAAAAAGAAAAACTTTGGAAAGCGTGAAGGTTTGGCAAGGCAAGTATCTATTCACCCCCCCATACTAAAGTTAAACATTGTCCTCAATGTTTCGAGTCTAGGGGTGCAAACACCCCCATACTAGAGACGTAGTCGAATGCCTAATCTAGCATGGAAAGGGTGTAACCAATAAGTAATAGCCGTTTATGAAGTGTGCTAAAAACCTAAGGTTAGAACATCAAAGGATATATCATGGATATTGAGAAATGTCTCCAAAGCAAGCGATCGAGTGATCCCATAAAACGAACACGAGAGGCTCCAATCGTGAAGATCATGATCATCTAAAGTTCACAATTCACAAACAACCACGGAACAAAGGTTGGAAGGGCACAAATCCCCACACGTAAGCTACATTAGAAAGCGATAATATGTACATAGGATAAGCATGGGACTCCCCCACGAGGCTCCTCGTTTTTGATTACCGAGTCATGAGCTCGACTCGATCCCCTCAATACTAATTATCATTGGGGAAGGTGACTTGGTCGAGGTAGTTCAAGGATGGAACTTCCCCGCCAAAGTAGTGCTTCAACCTATGTCCATTCACCTTGAAGTTAGGACCATCATCTTGAGCTAGCTCGATGGTCCCATACGGAAACACTTGAGTCACGGTGAATGGACCGGACCAACGGGATTTCAACTTACCGGAAAAGATTTTTAATCTTGAATTAAAAAGCAAAACTTGATCCCCAATGTTAAAAACCCGGTTTTTAATTTTAGAATCATGCAACTTTTTAGTTTTCTCTTTATAAATCAATGAATTTTCATAAGCAATATCCCTTAATTCATCCAATTCATTTAATTGCATTTTTTGGTGTTTTCCCGCGGTCTCCATATCATCATTACAATGCTTTAGGGCCCAATAAGCCTTGTGTTCTAACTCGATAGGCAAATGACAATTCTTTCCATACACAAGCTTATAGGGAGTGCACCCAATGGGCGTCTTATGAGAGGTCCTAAAGGCCCATAAAGCATCGTCCAACTTATCCGACCATGATTGTCGGTTTTCCCCAACGGATCTCTCCAAGATCCTCTTCAACGCTCGGTTTGAAACCTCGACTTGCCCACTCGTTTGTGGGTGATAAGCCGTAGAAAGCCGATGTGTAACCCCATATTTCCTTAGAACCCTTTCGAATTGGTCGTTACAAAAATGGGTTCCACGATCGCTTATGATAGCACGAGGGGTTCCAAACCGAGAAAACAATTGCTTCAAAAACTTGACTACCACACGAGCATCATTGGTGGGCAAGGCCTTTGCCTCCACCCACTTAGAAAGGTAGTCAACCGCAACGAGAATATACTTATTACCACGAGATGATGGGAATGGCCCCATAAAGTCTATACCCCAAACGTCAAAGATCTCACACACTTGGATGATATTTTGTGGCATTTCATCTTTTTGCGAGGCTTTTCCTTGTCGTTGGCATGAATCACAAGACTTCACAAGATCTTGTGCATCTCGGTAAATAGTAGGCCAAAAGAAGCCGGCATCAAACACCTTTTTAGCCGTGAGATTAGCACCGTGGTGACCACCCGTGGGTCCCTCATGGCAAGCTCTAAGGATGTTAGAAGCTTCGGTGCCAAAAACACAACGTCGGATGATTTGATCCGCACAAGTTCGAAACAAGTAAGGGTCGTTCCAAAAGTAGAACTTGACGTCACGAAAGAATTTTCGTTTTTCTTGAGTCGTCATACCCTTAATGATGAAGTTACCCGCATGCTAATTTGCAAAATCCGCAAACCATGGGGTAGAAGAATCAAGCTTAGAATTCACTACACCAAGTGTCTCGAGCGGGAATGTTTTGGTGATTTCCTTGGGCTCGTTAACACTTTGGTGAGGATCTTCCAAACGAGAGAGATGATCGGCCGCTAGATTCTCGGCTCCTTTTTTGTCAACGATGGTGTGATCAAATTCTTGAAGGAGGAGAATCCAACGAAGTAATCTCGGCTTAGCATCTTGCTTTGCCATAAGATACTTGATAGCCGAATGGTCCGTATACACTATGCATTTCGTTAAGACGAGATAAGGTCGGAATTTCTCAAATGCATATACCACGGCAAGGAACTCCTTTTCCGTTGTAGTGTATTTAAGTTGAGCCTCGGTCATCGTCTTGCTAGCATAGTGGATAGGCAAGAAGTGCTTATCATGACGTTGCCCCAAAACGGCCCCTATATTGTAATCACTAGCATCACACATGAGCTCAAAGGGGAGGTTCCAATTGGGAGCAACAAGAATGGGAGCTTCGGTAAGTTTCCTCTTAAGGATTTCAAAGGCTCGTACGCAATCTTCGTCAAAGACAAAACATGCCTCTTTTTCAAGAAGATGTGTAATGGGTCGAGAAATCTTTGAAAAATCCTTGATGAATCGACGATAAAAGCCCGCGTGGCCTAGGAAACTCCTAACTCCCTTAACGGTTTTGGGATGAGGTAATTTGGCGATGACGTCTACCTTAGCTTGATCTACCTCAATCCCCGCTTTCGAGACCTTGTGCCCAAAGACGATTCCACTCTTAACCATAAAATGACACTTCTCCCAATTGAGCACAAGGTTGGTTTCCTCACAACGTTTTAACATTTTCTCTAGGTTCGACAAACACGAAGTGAAAGAATCACCAAACACGGAAAAGTCATCCATGAAGACTTCCATCGTCTTCTCGATCATGTCATGAAAAATAGCCATCATGCATTGTTGAAAAGTTCCAGGTGCATTGCAAAGTCCGAATGGCATTCTACGATAGGCAAACGTTCCATATGGACACGTAAACGTAGTTTTTTCTTGATCACGAGGATCGATGGGAATTTGGAAGTAACCGGAAAAACCATCTAAAAAGCAATAAAAATCGTTTCCCGCAAGACGCTCCAACATTTGGTCCATGAAGGGCAAGGAAAAATGGTATTTTCGAGTGGCTTCATTCAACTTTCGATAGTCTAGTGGGAATCAACTCGTTGGCATCGTTTGGCACAACGGTCATCCCTCCCTTTTTGGGGACACAATGAATAGGACTCACCCAAGGGCTATCGGAAATAGGGTAAATCATTCCCGCGTCAAGGAGTTTAAGGACCTCCTTTTTGATGACATCGTGAATTTTGGGGTTCACCCTTCTTTGACTTTGGATTGTGGGCTTGAAATCCTCCTCCATTAAGATTTTGTGGGTACAAAACTTGGGATCGATTCCCTTAATGTCGGATAACTTCCACGCAATCGCCCCTTTGTGGTCCTTTAGAACATCGACAAGTGCGGTCTTTTCATCATTCGAAAGATCCTTCGCAATAATAACCGGAAACTTGTCGTCCTCCTCCAAATAGACATACTCGAGGTGAGGAGGTAAATCTTTCAATTCAAGGATAGGTGGTTCCTCAAGTGAAGATTTGGGCTCGATACTCATAACCTCCTCGGGTGGAGGAAATGGGAAATCGTTAAGAAAATCCTTGATAATCGAGAAGTCCTCATCGTTGTCGAGGTCTTCGTCACAAGTACGTGGAACATTGCATTCTTCCAACGTAAAACCACCACCTTCAAAAGGAGTGAAGGTTGGTGTCGAATTATCAAGAATTGGATCCAACATAGTGGGATTGCCACTAGTTTCTTCATCACCAAAACCTAGAACTTCTTGTGAAAATTCCTCGCAAACCACGTCAATCATATCAACGAGGTTTATGGTTGCAACGGAATAAACATGAGAAATTTGAGAGTTTTGAGTTGCGTTTATAACAAGTTCCTCGTCGTTGAAACGTAAGGTGATCTTTCTAGCATGCACATCAATCAAAGCCATAGACGTATCTAAAAACGAACGACCTAAAATGAGAGGAACTTGAGGATCCGTGGGGATATCAACAACGATAAAGTCTACGGGATAGTAGAACTTCCCCACTTTCACAAAAACGTCTTCCGCCAAACCACATGCGGGAATCGTGGAATGGTCGGCCAACTCGATAGACATTAGTGAAGGAGTAAGATTAGGAAGATTGAGCGACTTGAAGATTGCAAGTGGCATCAAGTAAATGCTAGCACCAAGATCGTCCAAGGCGAAGCATTCTTCCATGTCTTGGATTGCACAAGGGATCAAAAATTTACCGGGATCACCGACTTTTTGAGGTATGCGATTAAGATAAACCGACGAACAACTAGACAATTGGTGCAATTTCTCCTTGTTGTTCAACATACTCTTAAAGTTAGCGGCAAATCAAGGCATCATGACCAAAGCATCGGCGAAACTCACATTAAGGTGCAAATCACGAAACATTTTCATAAAAAGCTCAAATTGATAATTGTCGCGCTCTTGACGTTTCTCCTTCCTAAGTCTCGACGGATAGGGCAAAGGTGGTGTGGGTTGAGGCATAGTAGGCTTAGCCTTTGGAATCTCTGGTTCCAATGATGGTAATGGGTCAACTGTAGGTGTGGTATGAGCGGTACTTCGTGGGATTGGTACATGCTCCTTTTGGACCACCACCTCGGGTTCTTCCTCAATTGCTTCCTCCGTAGGAGCAATAGGTTGAGGAGTCGGCTCCTTAAGTGTCTTACCACTACGTGTTGTAATCACTTTCATCTCACCCTTAGGGTTGGATATGGTGTTGCTAGGAAGACCACTTGACGACGGTTTACACATTATTGCCTCAAACATAGACGAGATTTTATCTTCAAAATTAGATTGCCTCAATACGGCTTCGGTTTGCCTTTTCTCGGCTTTAATCATTTCTTGTTTAATCTCATGTTGCCCTTGTTCCATCTTTTTTTGGTTTTGTTGCAACCTAGTGACATTTCCTTCCATCTTGTTGGTGTAGATTTTAAGTTCATTAGCTAACTCATTTTTCAACTCTTTCTTCAAGTCGTTTTTAAACTCGGATCTTAGGCTAATGATTTCTCTTTGAATGTTGTCAAACCTAGCATCATTCCCACTAGCATATTCAACAAACTCACTTGGAAGATCTTTCAATGTTTGCAAACTTTTGTTGTTATTTTGAAAATCATTTTTGTTTGAAACTTGATTATTAGCCCCTTGATTCCCATAGTTTCCCTTGTTGTAATTGTTCTTAAAACCAACTTGATTGTTGCGATAGTTGTTGTTAGCATTTTGATTTGAACCAAAACCCGGTGGAGTCATTTGATTAGAGCGGGAAACTTGACCGTTTTGGTTATAATTTCCCGTGGCCGCGAAGGCACTCGAAGTGTTACCACCGTTGGTAATGCACTCGGAGAAATCATGACCTCCACCACAAATACATGCAAGAAACCTCAACCGCTTTAGCCGTAGAGGGAGCACTTGGTTCACCAACTTTAAACTCAATCAAAAGTCCTTTCAACTTATCAAAAATCTTGTTTTCCAAGTTCGCCTCAATTTGGCAAGCATCGATGGTATTAGACAAAGAAGGTGAAGCCGAAGATGAAGCCTTACGAACACTAGACGTGCTACGAGGGCTATACACCTTAGATCTATTTTCAATTATCACCAAAGCTTCCTCAACCGTTTTACACAAAAAATTACCACCCGCGGCGGCATTCAAATAATCCCTTTCATGATCATTAAGTCCATTGTAAAACGTGTCAATTTGATGCAAATCGGAAAAACCGTGATGAGGACATTCATGTAACATTTCCTTAAACCTATTCCAAGCCGTTGAAAAACTTTCATTAAATTCTTGTGAAAACTTTGAAATCTCGTTTTTCAAGTGCGTAGTCTTAGAGGACGGAAAAAATTGGTTCACAAACTTAGACACGAGATCCTTCCACGTCAATATAGAATTGGGTGGCTCTTTCTCTAACCAAATTTTTGCGGGCCCCGCTAAGGAATACGGAAAAAGCATCATCTTAATCGAGTCGTTAGAGACATCCTTAAACTTGCAAGTAGCGGTAAGACGATTGAATTGGCGGATATGGTTGTGTGGATTGTCCTTCTCATCACCATGGAATTTGTTGTTTTGGATCATCGACAACAAACCCGTTTTCACCTCAAAATTCTCCGCAAGGATAGCGGGAATCACAATAGCCTCTCCATAACCCTCGGTGGGTGCTTGAAGTAACTCCATCATAGTTCGATTCGCCATGGTTGGTGCTTCTCTTACAATGGGTTCGTCAATAGGAGACTCCTCACTAGAATTGTTGGGAGTGGGAGTTTTGTTCTCTCGTTTACGTGCACGTCTTGCTTGATTTCGAGTTAGCATAAACGTCACGTACAACGAGGGGACGAGCAAAGAAGATTCTTTTTGGTGTTTTGTATTTTTCAATTTTTTTGGTTTTTGTTGTGGTTTTTGATTGTATTAACCTTTTTGGAAATTGGTGAAATGTATTAAGTAGACAAAAATCTACAAATCTCCTCCTTAATCAAATCTCTTGATTAAAGAAGCCTCAAGGAATGAAAACGATCACGTGAAGTGAACGCCTTCGATGACTTTAGAACGATGGTGGAACACCAAATCGTTCAAGAGGGTTTAATCAATAGAAACCAAGAAAATATATATGATACTTAGTAATACTTTGGGCGGCAAAACCCTCGATTAGCTCTCACAATCAAATACTCACAAGCAAGCGGGGAAACGAGGCGGCGCGAAGCACTTAAGAGCCTTTTTCCTTAGGATATATTTTATAATATCCGCCTTATACCCACCTTATAGTTTGTATTTTCAAGATTAAGCTTCACGAAAGTATTTATCTATTTTTGCCTTTTTCTTTGGTTTGAGATTTGAATACAATGATTGGGTAATGACCTCCCAAGTCAAGGTTGTGATTTCTCACGTATTTGGAGTACTTGTGAATTTATTGTTCTACGTATACAATATAGTAATAATATTCACACAAAAACCGAAAAACGATAATACGTATTAGTAGAGTGCTACTAATACAAATACTAATTATGGTTAGTATAAAAACAACAATGCCAAATAAAAACACAACACGCCTCCCCGGCAGCGGGGCCAAAATGATGTAGTGTTTTTGCTACCCTTTAGGAAAAGAGCAACAAAAGTGGCAAGTATTAAGTGTCGGTTTAGGAAAACCAAGCACTAATGACCAATTAAGTTCGTTCTCAAGGAGGCTAGTGTGTTATGTGTGTAATGATATGGATTAATTTGTGATTATATTTGAGAAAAAAAAATAGAAAAGGGATTAGAAGAGAATGACGGTTATGAAGACGGATTAAACTAAGTCTAAAAAGGCGTAAACGTAAAGTCGTAAAAACCACCAAAATTAAAATTTTAACCTAAAAATTTCTAAAATTACCAAAAATCCCTAATAATATTCTAAGAGTTTACAAAAAATCAAAACTTGCAAAAACCTTTTAATTAATTAGATAATGACTTTTTAATGCTAATTAAAGCCCTAAAAATTAAAATTAATTATTAAAAAGCCCTAAACAAGATTTTAAAGTTTGTAAACCTGAAAAATACTCTAATTAAGCTAAAAACTAATTTTCAAAATTTTAAAACCAATTAAAACTATTTTTAAACAATTAAAAACTCCTAAACCAATTAAAATTTAAATTAATTATAGAAAATAATTAAAACACCTAGAAACTATTTGGAAAGTTGCAAAAATCCTGATTAAGTGTTTAGAACCTAGGAAAAATATAAAAACCTAGAAAATCAGACTTTTAATTTTTAATAATAAAATAATGTTAAAATAATATTAAAAATCCAAAAATTATAAAAAATTCTAAAAACTTGCAAACTAGCTTAATTTAACCTAAATAACTCAAAAATGAAAGTGAAATTACCTAAATACCCCTATTGGGCCTAGAAAATGGGCCAAACCCAAAACAGTCCCTTATTGGGCTTAATTAAGGCCCAATAAGAAAAAGTGTTCAAAATAAGCCCAAAAAGCATAGGTTGACTCAAAATTTGATTTTAAACAACTTTTTCCAAAGGCCCAAAAGCTGAAAATGTGAAATAAGCCAACTTATAATAAGCAGCTTATTCTTAATGGGCTTTTAAGCCCATTAAGCCATAAGCTGATGCCATAAGCTAAAATTTAACACACAAGCTTATTTTGACCTAACAAAGACTTCTGCAAAAAGAAATTTCAAATAAGCCCACTTAATAAGCCAGAAACAGTTCACAAACTTATTCACAAAACGACAAAATAGTCGTTTTTATGATCTAGACCACCTCAAAAGCTGATTCAAGTTGCAAAATGTTTCTTATGACAAAACTAAGCTTAATAATCAAAAACCTACTCAATAAGCACTCTCAATAAGCTGGAAAGTCAAATAAGCACTTATGTTAAAAGTCAAATAAGTTGGTTTTCTAGTAAAAAGTCAACGTCAAAGTCTCATAAGCTCCAGTTTACTTAAATGGGTCAAATAATGAAGATCTATCACAAAAAATAAGTTGTTGCAAGTCAGAATAAGCTAGAATAGCTTAATGATAAGCTGATGACAAAATTGCACTAGCAGGGGCTAGTTTTGGATGTTGAGCAGTGGAAACTTTTTCCACTGCTTGACTATTTTGACTTTTTGTCTTTAGTGACTTTTTCTTGGGTTCAGATTTCACAAAGGCACCCAAATGATCTTTGGATCAAAAGGAGTCAATCACAATCAAAATAACACAATCACTAACACCCAATTGATACAGTTTAATCAATCATTCGTCAGACATGATACAGACATGAACAATAAGCCGTTAAGCACTTATGAGTAGTTTTAGCACAAATCAGCCAGCCAAATTCAACCAAATGCACACACAAGCTATAATAAACTCCAATAAGCAAGTCTAAACAGGTTTCATGCACTGGTTCAAAGAATTAAGCAAGATTCAAGCAATGAAAGTTACTGATGAACACTAACACATGCAGTTTCTACTTTTGCTGATGTATTTGACACACAAGCCAATTTCAACACTCCAAATCTTTCAAACTGGTTATATTAATGATGATTTAACAGCTTTTATCCCTAAACATGCATAAACTCTAGGTTTTCCCAAAATTTTAGGTCAAAAATCAGTCAACTCAACAAGATATAGCAATTTGTTTGATTCAAGGTTTCAAACTCAGAAACTTGCAGCAAAACACTCTCAAACAAAGGTATAGCAGATACAAAGCATAAACAACACAAACTAACAACACAATAGCAAGATGCAAGCACAAACCAGTAGACCCAAACACCCCTTTAACTTTTCCAAATCAAAATTTTCAAAGACAAAGTGAGATTTCAGGCCAACCAAGCATCAATTAACACTCAAACAAGTATAATAAACAGATTCAAGCAAGAACAAGCCACACAATTCACAAGAACACAAGTTTCATACAAATATCACCAAAAATCACAATTTAAGCAGATTTTGAGATTAAGTATGCAAACCTCATAGATGTACATCCACACCCACGAATTTTGAGCTTATGTGCTAGCAAGAACAAGCACAAGCTTCCACAATAAGCCTGCTAAGATTGAACAAGGGTTAAGCACAATATCATAAAAATCAGAAACTTTGAAAAACTTGATTAATGCAAACTTGTTACCCCACACTTGATTATCCCCAAGTTATAAGCCTCACCACACCTTAACCAACTCAGTTAGGATGCTATGATCAGCCCTATAGCCCAAGAATTCCAAGATTGGAACAAGACTTAGCAAAATATCAAGAAAATGAGGAAATATGCAAACTTTTGCACACTCCTCTTTTGAAAACAGGTTTTGAACTTCAAGAACTAACAAGCATATAACAAATGAAAGCAGTAAATAAGATTGGCAATGACTTTTATTCAAGATTTCAAACTCAATTTCATTAACTTTGAAAATGGGATTTACAGAAACTTGAACAAGGAAAAATCAAAAGCAAAGACTAAATGTTGGAACACTAAGCCTTTATATAGGCATACAATGAGCTAAGTTACTGAATAAAAACGTGAACCCTAGCTACTTGATCTTCCAAATATGCCCTTGTAGAATTTGAAAACCTTGGACTCATGTGATGTTTCCTTGGACGTTTGTGGGGTGGATAGCTGTTGGAATTTGATCTAAGGGCTTAAACAAAGCTTAAAGTGTAAGCTTGTATATGGATGGTTGATTTTCTGGCTTGTTTTGGCAGTTTCCCCAAAAGTGTGTAGCAAGGGTTTATCATGTGAGCACATGAGTGACGTGGCAAGGGTTTTTGAAGTGGGGATATGTTTATGTTAAGGTTAATCACAAAACTGGACAAGATCATGGTCTAATTCATAGTAATTAGTAAATCCCCAATTCGGATTATGAACTCCAAGAACAAGGTTTTGATCTTGTTTTAAGTTTAAATACATGTTAACCACCACTTTTAAACTTAATTAATTAAGTTTGTTAAATCTGGTTAAGTGGAAGGTGACATGGCAAAATGGTGGAGTATGATTGGTGGAGAGTGTGAGTGGGACACATGGCAGCTTGTCACTGGTCTAGGTATCTTTCATGTTGGCCAGCTTAACACCCCTATCTTTCAGAAACTTGTCAAATGCCTTCCAAACTTCTATCAACGCCTTAATCAGCTTTGTCAACTTTTGCCTTTTTACATTTTTGGCCCAAAAACTTTTACAAAGTGAAATCAGGGGTAATTCTTGCCATTTTTGAATTCTTCAAGGGCTGGTTTGGTATTTTCTTCAATGATAATGGTCTAGACTTGCATAATTGATATTTTGGAGGATTGAAATTGCCAAGTCTTGATGATTGAGGGACCATTTTTGCCAAAAGTTGAAAGTTGAGGGTCCTTTGTGTAATTTTGGAATTTTCAAAGGACCAAACTTGTCATTTCTTGTTCTTTGAAGGACTTCATGATGTATTTGACTTTATGGATGATATTGGTTGACAATTTAGCTTTGTTGAGGGGCTAAACTTGCCAATTCTTCAAAGTTAAGGGTCCTTTGTGTAATTTTGACAAACTTTAGGGACCAAACTTGTAATTATGAGGATACAAGGGTATAAAGTGTCAATTCTTCATAATTGGAGGACCCTTCTTCATAATTCTTCAAATCTTCAAGGGTTGATCTTGGGAAAGTCTTCATTAGGGCTTGGTTCATTGTGCGGCTTCGTTTCCCGTGTTCGTTTTTGCATGATTCTTGTGATCTTTTGTTATTTTCTCAATATCCGTACCTAAAATACACAAGCAACAAACACAAGCATATATTTGGGTATTTTGATGATATTTAATGCATTTTAAGCCTTATTTGGACGATGAGACTATGTATAAAAGCAGTCTCATCAAAAACCTACTCCTTAATCTGAGCATATATAAACCTTAAAAAGTCCATGCTAATGTCACTAGTGTAGTCAACTTCAAGCTTGGTATAGACCAACTTCTTCAACAAATCTTGTGATAGAGGATATGCTTGATCTATCAACAAGTATTCTACAAACTTTGTAGTACTAAGATGGTAAACATCATCAGCTGAATATAAATGCCACTTCAACTCATTCAAGTAATCCAAATCCAACCACACTGGATCAGCAACACCATGGGCAAACATTCTTCTAAATGTTGTCTACATTTTTATTCCATTCATTGATGAAGGAGCTTCAACCTCATACATCTCCTTCACTGAACTCCAAATAGTTTATATATCCTCCCTGTCCATGCTAGCGAACAATGACACCAAAGAGGTAAAAGTATGTACCGTATCACCAACCCTGGTGATCTTCCAAAATCCTACAAAATCTTCTTCATACTTGATGATTGGAATCTTGAAGTCTAAAGGCACAACATCAGCTAAATCAGACGCCACCAATGGAGAAAGCACCATATTTTTCTTCAAAATTGCTTTAGTTGGGTGCACTTGGTCAAGTTCTGGAAACCTCAACTTTAACCCCTTCTTCAATGGTTTAGGCACAATCAAAGCCTTCTTGATTTTTAGCTCCTTTTCTATCTCTTCCTGTCTCTCCACAGAAAGCAACCTAAATGTGTGATGACGCTCAAACCTAACATATTTCTAGGAGCGTATTCGTGGTGTTTATGCATATATTTATGTGATTAGTATGCACATATGATACTTAATGAAGCTTAATTTGCTATTGTAGGTTCATCAATGGTTACATCACGAGAAATGAAGAAAAGACGAGTATTGGAGGTGAAAGAATGAACGAGACATGAAAGTGTAGCTCTCGTATGATATGATAAATAATATAAAGATAAAGAGTCTTGGAACGTTTGGAAGAAAGAAAGTGGAAGAAACAAAAAAAAGGACCAAAGAAGAAATTAGGGAAAGTTGGCCAGTTGCCACCATCAACTTTATTTCTTCCACCAGCAAAACTACAACCAGTTGCCACCGGCAATATCATTCTACCACCAGCAAAACTACATCAAGTTTCCACAAGCAGGATTCATTTTACCACCAGCAACTCTCCTGCTGCCACTTCTCCAAGTAAACTTAAATCCCTCCATTACTTCACCTTGCTCACCAAGTTCAACCATAACTCTATTGTAACTCCTCCAAGCTTCATTACACTAATCATTACTCACCTTTGGCTCCAATAAAACTGCTTGATTTCCGAGGCTAATTCACCTATAAATAAGACCCATGGGTAGTGTTTTCAATCTATCTTATCCCATCCCATCTCATCCTATCATCCATCATATTTCTGTGTTTTGATATCACCCCTCACCCATGTGGTGGTGAGGGGTAGAATGGGTTATCATGTACATGTTATAAGACGTGGAAGAAGTAGAGATGAAAGCTACACACCATGAACAATTCAATCTCCAACAATTCTCATTCCCAAACACCCCAAAAAGGCTCTATACTCGCACCAAGAGGTTGATGTCCAAGAAGGTTATGGGTGATGCATTGTATTTTGGTTGTTCTATTGGTTAGAATCAGTTGGGTACTTTGGTACTTTGGACTCTAATGTTTGGTAACCTCTTCTTTATTATTCAATGTAGTTTGTGTTCATGCTCATGGTGATTCTTATGTTTTGTGATATTGTGAATGTTATGATACTTATGTTGTTTATATGAAAACTTGTGATATATGGATGTTTGGATTCTATTAGTGCTTGTCATTGGATTATGATGATAACATTATATTCAGTTGAATTGGAACTTGTTCTTGTTTGTCACTTTGGTTAATCATTGTTGAGTCTATATGTTAGAAGTATTCTCAACATGGTTTATTTTATTTCGTTAACCGACTAATGATTTGGTCTTGCGCTTTGTGACGATTGTCCAAAGACTTAATAAACATAACAAGTAATGGTTTAATCTAGATTATAGGTCGAAAGGAGTCTTTTGAATATATTGTTCTAATCATCTTTCAAGTAAATGGAACTTATCAAATTGATAACACCAAATCTATGGGTCGAAAGGATTCTTATTGTTGTTGGTTTAGGCATAAGGCTCATGAGTGACCACTTGATTGAGACTTATGTATATTTGATTTATAAAGCACTAGTGTCTTATTATTGGTTCTATAGGTCGAAAGGATTACCATTAATATGTTGTCCAAACTAAGCATCCTAATGTCCATGTGATCATTTTACCATACATGTATGTTCTTTGTGTGCTTGTGCCTTTAAACGATTCTCATGGTGGTTTGATTGTGACAATCATACTTACCATTTGTTACAAACAAACTACACTTGAGTATAACCAAGTCCCATGGGATGACCTTGACTTACCAATCTAATTGCAACATGACTAGAGTATACTTGCTCGAATTTGTGTTAATGATTATTATTGGTAATTCTTGTTTATAAATTTAAAACCCACTGTGTGGAAAGATCGCCACCATCAAGTTTTTGGCTTCTTTTATTTCTTTGTTGGAATTGTGTTCTTGAACGAATTGTTTCAATAACATAACCAACAACGGAGCGCACATCAAGTTTTTGTCGCCGCTGTCGGGGACTTGCTAGTTTGTACTCTTTTGTTTGTTTTGTTTGTTTGCTTGTTTGTTTGATGAATCATTTTTTTTACCAATTAATACTTGACCCGAAAGAGTTGTTATACCCCATTTATCCGCATAGGGGGACGAATTTCGCATTGGGGGAATTCAGTTGGTGGTTGACTACTCAATTGGAGGCTTTGAATTGCTCTAAATTCCGTTGCTCTTGAATGATTGCTATTGTTATAACCCTTGACAAAGGTTAGAATACCATTTCTTAAAAATCTCTTAATTCTCATAAGTTTCTTAAATGATCTTGGCGCCAAAATTATATATTTGGTGTTGGGATTTCCTCTCTTGTGTTCTCAAAACTGCTTATTTCAATGATTGATTGCTAAATGTGTTCTAACGTTCTTGTTCTCAAAAACCCAAAAACCTTGTCCAGAATCACTCTAGTCGATGGCTAGAACTACTTCACCACATGAATTTTGTGTGTTTGTGTTTTTCTTGTTTTGTGAGTTTGTGTCTTGTTGTGTGTCATGTGTTTAAGTGTTTTCATGTGTTTATGCGCTTGTGTGCTTATGTGCTTGTGTGCATTTCCAATTGTATGCATATTTTTGTTCGTTTTCCTAGTTTAAGGGTGTGTTTGGATTAAGCTTTTTCTTATGTGTTTTAATCATTTTAGTAAAAGTGTTTTACAAACGTTCTTAGTTTTTATGTTTTAAGGAATTTTCTAAAAAAATAAAAAAACTAAATACTTCGAATTGCCGGCGGCAACTTTGCTTTGCCACCCAGCAAAACACATTCTATAAAAAAAAATTGCTGGCGGCAAAATGCCTTCGCCGGTCAGCAAAACACCTACTGTTGTCAAGTCGCTGGTGGCAACATTTTTTCGCCGGCGGGAACTTGAATTTTTCAAAAAAAAATAAAAATTTCTTTTCATCTTCTTTTATTTAAACTAGGCCTTAACCAAAACCATTTCTAATTGTGTTTTACACTAGTCTAAACATCCGTTAATCGAGTTTCGAACCGATTAGTAATAAAGCTTATATCCCGCCCAACCACCCCGTTTTAGTCATTTTGTGCCTTGTTCGTATTTCTATTCGCTCCGGTTAATTCCCAAACCCCGTGGATAGAACCCGAAGTCTAGAAAACCATCCGGTTTAATAGATTTGGTACAAAACTTCTATTATGTGTTTTTGTTTCATTTATATATATATATATATATATATATATATATATATATATATATATATATATATATATATATATATATATATATATATATATAAGAAGTTTTATATTTATATTTGAGAAATATGACGGTGTCGAGAGCTTGTGTAAATTTTATTGGTTGTAAATTTTATTGGTTGTAAATTTTTTAATTTTTTTAGAAAACCATTGCTCGAAACTTATACTATTTGTTTCCCGAAATTTTTTGCGAGTAGTAACATTTTTGAGTCATGATAAAAAAATATGAAAGAAAAAAAGAGAGAACGTCAACTAAATCATATTCTTATTTCCTAAGACGGACCCTAATTGTTCCCTAAATATTTTTGCGAGTTGGAGAAGTTTAAGGGTAAGTTTTTGTGTTAAAAAAAAAAATAAATAAAAATAAATATACAAACTCATAGGCATCCAGTAGCTCTCAAATCTCATTTTTTCTTTTAGTTGTTCAATTTTAGTTTTTAATCTTTCTTAGTATTTCCATGGCACCAAATATAAAGTATTTTTTTTTTCTCATCTTTAAATTATTAGTCATTTTTCTTATTATTAAAAAAATAAAATTTCAACTTGCCGCCGGCAACTTTGTTTTGCCAACCGGCACCACACCTTCTGTTGACACTTTGCCGCCGACAATCCAAAGGTGCCGGTCGGCAATTTTGCCACTGTTTTTAATTTTTTTTGTTTTTTGTATTTAGTTTTTATTGAGTCGTGTTATGTTTTTGAAGTGTTTAGATTGTTTTTAATTGTCATACGTGTGATGTTTATATATGCATAATGTTTGTTCTTGTTTATGTTTGTTGTCTTGTGTGTTTGTTTCTTTTTGTTTGCATGTGTGTTTGTGTTTGTTTAAGTTCACGTGGTTAATATATGAACTTTGTGTGTGTGTTCGCTGGAAACCCTCACGAGAATATAACTCGTCCACTCGGGATACCGAGGGGTTTAAAGGCTTGTTGCATACGCTAAATGCAATCGTGTTGCCTACGAAAGTGTTCTTAATAAATTTACGTGTTTTGTAGTTTAGTTAATTTTGCACGTTCGATAAAACTTATGGAGGATAGATTGGTTGTGTGATGGATTATATGTGTATACTCGTGTTGGAGATCAATCGCAATTTCTTAGCCCGAGAAGTTTCGTTTCTCTTGGACTATTTATTTATTTACCCTACTTTTCATGTTTTGAAGTTTATTTTTCACATTGAGTCCAAATAAAACTTAAGTGTGAGGGGAAATAAATGAGAAAACAAAACCAGTTTTTATTATCTAAATTTGGGCTAATATAAAAAAATAATAAAAGAAAAAAAGGGAGAGTTTGTATACTTATTTGCCTTTAGGATTTAAATGTTTTCACACGTTTGTATATAAATATATTTCAATAATCGTCCACATGTTAAAACAAAATATAATAAAAAAAAATTTCAAAAAAATTAAAATAAAATAAAAAAAATAAAAAATATAGTGAGATCACACTTGTGTGATATAAGTGTATATACGTGACAAAGAGGCAACCTTAGGAATAAAACCCAAATAGCCTTTTTCAATTATCTTTTTAGCTAGTTACATCTATTAGCTAACCTCCCATTTTAACCCTTTTGTTAGCACTCTCGTCTAGTGCTAGATACCCTTAGAACACCCGTTGAGCCATTCTTTTTGTTTTTGTTAAATCCACTAAAAAGAAAAAAATATTTAACCTTAAACCTTAGCCTAACCCATGTCAAAGTCTAAATGGTGGGTTGCTAGTTGCATGGAGTGTTAGATCGTTTTTGATGATTTATAGTTGTCACACTTCGTTATATGTGTATGCCATTCCAACAAAGATGGAGAGAGCCCGCTTCTTATTTGTATTTTTTGTGGTGTGTGCTTAAGCGAAGTATGAGGGGAGCATGTGATGTATGTTAAAAAAATGAAAAAAAAGAGGAGGATGAGAAAAGAAAAAAAGGAAAGAAAAAAAGAATAAGCCATCGAAAAAAATAAAAAAAAGTGATGACAATATTATGAAGAAGAAGAAGATGAAGTATGTTTTGGATATCGATTGGCTAATGTGTCAAGATGTGATATGTGTGTTGTGTGTTGAATAAAGCTCGTAGCTATGATCATTTTTGGGCTTGTGATTTGTTCGGTAACTAGCAACATGGGACTTAGACTTTTAACTTGTATACTCGTGACACCTCTCTCATAGAATATCCCATGTCTTATCCATACCCATTAACCCTTAGCCTTGTACCCAAATAAAAGTCCTCTTTAGATGTGTACACTTGGTGCTCATGTCATTCGATTTAGTCTTTTTGTACTTGATAGATTTGCATCTTATTTCTATAAACCATTTTATGCACCATGTGGTAAAAATTTCATTTTACTTGCTTGAGGACAAGCAACCTCTTAAGTGTGAGGAGGTTTGCACCTTTTGCGATTTCGTATATATATATATATATATATATATATATATATATATATATATATATATATATATATATATATATATATATATATATATATATATATATATATATATATATATATATATATATATATATATATATATATATATATATATATATATATATATATATATATATATATATATATATATATATATATATATATATATATATATATATATATATAATCCAAAAATATTTTCTTTTACTTGCTTGCGGACAAGCAAACTCTTAAGTGTGAGGGGGTTTGCACCTTTAGCCATTTCTTATAAACACCAAAAATATTTTCAATTTTTAAAAGAATTTTTAAAAAAATTTCTTTTCTTTTAGAACGTTGTATTTTGTTTTAACTTTATTTTTCTTTTATTTGCTTGAGGGCAAGCAAAAATTTTCTTCTCCTTGCTCGAGGACGAGCAGAAATTAAATGTGAGGGGATTTGATAAAGCTCAAATCTAACATATTTCTAGGAGCATATTCGTGGTGTTTATGCATATATTTATGTGATTAGTATGAATATATGATACTTAATGAAGCTTATTTGCTATTGTAGGTTCATCAATGGTTACATCACAAGAAATGAAGAAAAGACGAGTATTGGAGGTGAAATAATGAACGAGACATGAAAGTGTAGCTCTCATATGATAAATAACACAAAGATAAAGAGTCTTGGAAAGTTTGGTAGAAAGAAAGTGGAAGAAACAAAGAAAAAAAGACCAAAGAAGAAATAAGGGAAAGTTGGCCCAGTTGCCACCATCAACTTTATTTCTACCACCAGCAAAACTACACCCAGTTGCCACCGGCAATATCATTCTGCCGCCGACAAAACTACATCAAGTTGCCACCAGCAGGATTCATTTTGCCACCAACAACTCTCTCCTGCTGCCACTTCTCAAAGTAAACTTAAATCCCTCCATTACTTCACCTTGCTCACCAAGTTCAGCCATAACTCTATTGTAACTCCTCCAAGCTTCATTACACTAATCATTACTCAACTTTGGCTCCAAGAAAAGTGCTTGATGGCCAAGGCTATTTCACCTATAAATAAGACCCATGGGGTAGTGTTTTCAATCTATCTTATCCCATCCCATCTCATCCTATCATCCATCATATTTCTGTGTTTTGATATCACCCCTCACCCATGTGGTGGTGAGGGGTGGAATGGGTTACCATGTACATGTTATAAGACGTGGAAGAAGTGGAGATGAAAGCCACACACCATGAATAATTCAATCTCCAACAATTCTCATTCCCAAACAACCCAAAAAGGCTCTATACTCGCACCAAGAGTTTGATGTCCAAGAAGGTTATGGGTGATTGTTGTCCCATATTTATAAGTGATGATTAATGATAGAAAATAGATGAAAAAGATATGAATCTTAGAGAGAGAAAGTAGTGAGAGAAAGTAGAGAGAGAGATATGATTAACTTGGTGAATATTAGATTAGAGAAGATTAGAGTTACAAATGATCATCCACCCTTCCTAACTTGCTAGGAAGGGCCTTATATAGCCGGGCTTACATGTAACCATAATGGGCTATATTGTTGGACCGAGCTTGTCTTTTGGGCTTTAAGTAGCTTAAATCCAAGCCCGTGAACCACGACTATTTAACTAACCATTACAATGTTCTAATAAATATTACAATAGAAACCTATGACCGAACATTCTTGTTTGACTCAATATTTTGAGGATAACAATCCCCCCAGTGTGAGGTCATTCCTCTTTGATATTTGGATTCCAATGGAGATTTATGAATTTCGTCATAAATGAGTCTTGAACGTGTAACAGTAGTTTTGTTCATTCATGCTGTGATCTTTGAGCCTTTGTCATTGTCTTTTGACTTTGTCTTTTATCTTGAGATCTTCAAATCATTCTTGACTTGTCTTTGCCATCTTGTGATCTTGTGTCTTTATCCACATGCTCACAGTATTAATTGTTGAATAAGTCTTTGGGCATGAATATGTGGTTTTGAATCTTTGACTTTGCTGAGTACACCGTGACGCCACCTTCTCGAGACAAAACATATACACGGACTGAATGGCTTTGACATTCGTCCTAAATCGGTAGTGTTTTACCTCCGGTCGGTGAAGACCGTTATACAATATTAAATACCGTACCTGTGGTTAGGTAGATTCAATTAAGAATCTCCTTGACAGGGTTTCGCGGCTGTACTATTCGTTCTCTTTACTCGACAGTCTCAAAGCAAGACTGCAAACATAAAGAGTGAATCAATTGGATAAATATCCGCTTGATTAAAGTCGTCAATTCAAATTCCTGGAACAAGTTTGATTCATTAAGAATCTTACCATTGTTTCTTTCCAGTTGAAACAAGTTTGATTCATAAGAATCTCACAAGTCACCTACCGTAGCGCTGTTTGATGTTGATGCTAGAAGGATTTCCATTCGTTACTATGAATATTAATGATCAAACCACTGTTGCTTTTCAGTTTTAAACATGTTCAATTCATAAAGAATCTTGCATATGACCTACCGCAGTGCTGTTTGATGTTAACACTGGAAGGATTTCCACTCATCATTGTGAATACTAAGTAGTATCACTCTGAGTGTTCTAGAAATATCACAAGGATATAGCGTAGGACTCTCTTGATCTTCATCCGTGTGTCCTAACGAGATTTGATTGATTTCTTGGCTCTAGACTCGATTTGTGCACTTTTAGTGTTCGGAGGCTGGAGCAGATGCCACCTATTCAATATCAACTATCTCGGAGTGAGAAAGTCAATAGAAGTCATGTTGATCTCCGTGAAAATAAAACAAACTTCTTTTGAGAGAAGCCTGAGTAGCTAGGAAAGGGTTGTGCTTCACATCACAGGGTCCATGATGAGTTTGTCTTCATGATGAGTTGACCCGGTTTCTGCCTAAGTTGTATGGAGGGCTTCTTTTTTAGACCCTTTATCCTTACATTTCTTTTTCATTCTTCAACCCCTTCAATTCTTACCAAGACATCATTAATAGCACCTTGTTGTGATTGTTCCAGTGCTATCATCAGTACTTAGTCGGCATTCAGCTTCGTTCACATTCTACTCCATCTTTCCTAAGGACTTCTAATAATCTATTGGATTGTCCCTGGGAAGATCCCTCCGGTTCTGGTTGGATTATAGGACTTAAACCTAACCACCCTTTTGACACCAATAACGTCGTGAATTAAAGATGTTGTGGGTATTTGATCGAAACCATGAGTGCTTGAGTCTTTAGATCACATTTTAATCACATTTTCTCCCCTATCTCTAATATATAAAATCGTTTGATATTAGAGATACCAAATTTGATTAAAATATATTTTGAAAAATAGTCTTGAAATCCTTCGGGAGAAAGATATGTCAAACTTAACATTAATTTTGGAACACTCCCTTTCAAAAATTGATCCAATGGAATTGTCATTACGAGGATTTGATCCACATTAAACTTTTGAGGATAGGAGTTGTTGAACACACAATTTTTGAAAGATTTTGAATATAATTAAGAAATTCTTGAAAAAATTGTGTTCAACGCTTTTTGAAAAATCAATTCTTTTTGTCGAAAAGGTTTTTCTAAAGCACAAACTTGAGTTCATAGACTTTGAATGTCTTGACGAATCCACTCACGTGTAAGAAGATTTAACTTCTTTTGCTAAGGGTAAGAGCACGAAATTGTACACTCCCCCGTGAATATAGTTCCGGGTTGCAATCTGAAAGTGATTACAAGCCATTGTGTTGAGCTCAAAACGTTGAATGTTTTGTGACAAGCTCAACCCAAGATAGATAGCTCTACCCGTTGTTGGAAATATTGTCCAAAATAGACAATTTCCTTTAGAAAAAATAGAAATGACATGTTTTGAAAAATATTTACAACTTTCATTCGAGCTTTATGTACACACCCGTGTCGTTATTGAGCGACACTTCTAGGTATGTCCATATTATCGATACTGAAAGACATGTCGAGAAGAATATTTTTGTATTATCAAAGATTTTTTAATTTTGTATTTTGCTTTTTCATTAATATTTACAAGTAGATGTTTGATAGATGAATCAAGCAGGATTCTTTGCCAGAATCTCTAGTTCTGCTGGAGTCAAACATCTCATACCAATTTGCCTAACAAGATACGCAAACCTCTCTTTCGAAAGAGCTTTTGTAAACAAGTCAGCTAATTGGTAATCAGTTCCAACAAAGTATAATTCAACAATACCCTTTTCAACTTGTTCCTTAATGAAGTGATATCTGACATCAATGTGCTTCGTGCGAGAATGCTGTACCGGATTGCATGAGATGGCTATGGAGGACTTTGAGTCACAGTACATAGGTACTTTATCAAAGTGGAAGCCATAATCCGTGAGTTGTGTTCTCATCCAAAGAACTTAAGCACAACACGCAGATAGAGACACATACTCCACTTCAGCTGATGACAGTGACGTGCAATCCTGCTTTTTGAAAGACCATCCCACAAGCTTATCTTGACCTAGAAACTGTGCACCACCAGAAGTACTTTTACGTGTATCAAGACACCCCGGATGATCAAAATCTGAATAGGCTGTTAGAAAGAAACAGGTTTCCCTCGGATACCAGAGTCCCATGTGAATGTTATTCTTAAGGTACCGAAAGATCCGTTTAACCTACTTGAGGTGATTTTCAGTGGGTCGTGCTTGATATCGTGCACAATAGCATGTAGCATGATGAATATGAGGTCTGCTTGCTGTCAAGTACATGAGGGACCCGATCATGGAACGATATCTCGTTTGATCTATGGGTAATCCCTCCAAATCAGCATCTAGGGATGTGGTTGATAATGGTGTCCCAACAGGGTCACATGATGTTATACCATGCTTTTTGCTTATCTCTTGACAATACTTAGCTTGGTTAATGAAGATACCACTTGGGGATTGGTGAACTTGAATTCCTAGAAAGAATTTTAGTTCGCCCATCATAGACATTTCAAATCTGCTGTGCATTACTTTTTCAAACCATTTTGAAAGTTTTGGGTTTGTAGACCCAAAAATAATGTCATCAACATAAATCTGCACAAGCAAAATGTCATCCCCATATTTGTAAGTGAACAAAGTTAGATCAATGGAACCTTTTAAGAAACCTTTGGAGACCAGAAATTTCGAGAGCTCGTCGTACCACACCCTTGGAGCTTGCTTGAGTCCATATAGTGCTTTGTGGAGACGATACACCTTGTCAGGATAATGAGGATTGACGAATCCTTCTGGCTGCGTGACATAAACTTCTTCCTTCAAAGGACCGTTAAGAAACGCCGTCTTTACGTCCATTTGATAAACGATGAATCCCTTATGTGCAGCATAAGCAAGGAAAATCCTGACCGCTTCCATTCGAGCTACTGGTGCAAATGATTCTTCAAAATCAATTCCCTCTTTTTGTCCATACCCTTTAGCCACTAGCCTAGATTTATTCTTGATGATCGTGTTCTCTTCATCCATCTTGTTTTTCCAGATCCATCGAAGATTTAATGGTATTACATCGTATGGTCTGTCAACAAGTTCCCAGACTTTAAGTCTTTCAAATTGTTGAAGTTCATCCGTCATCGATTTAATCCAAGCGTGACCATCCATGGCTTCTTTGATGGTTTTCGGTTCAGCTGAACTCACGGTGAGTGCGAACATACAAACATCACCATCGGTGTTAAGCTGTCGTCTTGTGCGAACAGGCTATGACGGGTTTCCAATTACATGAACCAAAGGATGATCTCGGGTCCAATGATGTGTTGAAGGATGTCGTTGGTAGAATGTATGCATATTTGACGGATCAACATGACGAGTAGAAGACTCTCCAGTTTCGTGTACCGGTGTACCGAATGGGTTGATAAATTCGTCTTCGTTAGATAATGCATTGTCTGCTTGATTTGTGTTCTCTGGAGCAATGACAGTAGTTGTGAATGTTGTAGGATCGATTGTTGAAGTGATATTCTGAGGAAGTAAATCTGCAGCAACCCGTGTTGAAGTGGATGAAGTTGTATCCTTTTGTTGACGATGATTGGTATCATCATTCTTATCATGAGTGACAGCGGAAGACTTCGATACAACTTATTTCTCCCCCGTGAAATATTCATCATACATTGGTCCATATAACATTTCCAACTCTTCAATTGTCGTGTCGACTGTCATATCAGCTCTAGGAACATTTTCTGGAACCAGCGTTGAACTTGACGGTTCATTGTTGTGGTCATGAGTTCCAAGTTCCGTGCGGTTGTGAACGAAAGTCGTTTGTCGTTGTGGAGCGGGACTTAAATTGTTTTGTTCAAGTGCCATTTCTTGTAATTCATCAAATCGAATGTGAATGGTCTCGACAATCAATTTTGTTCTCTTGTTGTATACTCTATATCCCTTAGACTGAGTTGCATATCCCACAAGAATACATGCATCACCTTTCTCTTTCATCTTATCCAAATTTTCACCATCTCGAATAATGTAACAAGTACATCCAAAAACATGAAGGTGTTTGAGTGGAGGTTTTTGATCATGAATTATGTGATATGGTGTCTTTTCGTGTCTAGGAATAATTAAGGATCGGTTTTGTGTGTAGCATGCGGTTGACACAGCTTCGGCCCAAAAGTATAGTGGAAGTTTTGAAGAGGATAATAATGTTCGAGCAGCTTCAACCAAAGTACGGTTTCGTCTTTCAACAACGCCGTTTTGTTCGGGTGTTCGAGCAATAGATGTTTCATGTTCAATCCCTTAGGCTTCAAAATACTTTCTCAGATTTGAATTCAAAAATTTTGTACCTCTGTCAGTACGAACCACTTTAACTTGAGCTTGAAGACCACGTTGTATCAGTTTAAGGAAGCCGATGAGAACTTCGGGTGTTTCATCATTGGATCTCAAGAAGTGAGTCCATGTGTACCTTGAGTATTCATCGACAATTACCAGAATATATTTCTTTCCATTGATACTATGAACACGCATGGGACCACACAGATCCATATGAAGAAGATCTAACCGTCCTTTTGACCTTGGTGTAGTTTTTGTCTTGAAACTACTTTGTTTAGCTTTACAAAGCTCACAAGAAGAGAAAAGATGATCTTTGATGAATTTTAAACTTGGAAGGCCTCTCACAATATCTTTCTTGGAAAGCAAGTTGATGGTATCAAAATTAAGATGAGATAAACGTTGATGCCATAACCATGCCCAAGTTGTTGAAGCTTTAGCCATTAAGCAAATTGGAGTTGATGAATTTGTGTCTTGAAGTGAAATTGCGTAAAAATCAGTACCCCGTGTACCGGTAAGTAAGTCATTCCCATTATAATCACGAACAAAACATGTCTTCTTTATGAAAGCAACCTCCAATCCGCATCACAGAATTGACCCACCGAGAAAAGATTGTGATTGAGCCCTTCGACGTAGTATACCCTTTTAATCGTGATATTCCCCTAAACAAATCTCCATATCCTAGGATCGGTGCAAATTGATCATTTCCGAATTGGACCGTACCCAGGAACTTCTCCATGAAGTTAATTAGAAGCTTGAGATTCCTCGTCATGTGCTTCGTGCATCCGGAGTCCAGTATGAAGAGAATTATTTGTATCACCTGCAGAAGAGTTAGAACACGATGGAATGATTAGCATTATCACACTTTCCATATTTGACACAAACAAATTTCACATTCATATCATTGAAATCATTCACATCATTCAAATTGTCATTACATGCGATTACAGACTTTTTATTCTTAAAAACATTCAAATTCCTAGGGTGTTCTTCTACTTCCTTCATCTTCCCTTGATTCTTATGTTTCCAGACCTTATCATTCACTTGAGTGCTCTTAAGTTGAGGCCGGCTAACACTAGTAGTGGAGACTATTCCTGTAGTAGAAGACACACGAATATTAGTGTTTCTAGAAGTCTTAGGCTATTAAGTAACTTTGTTTGTGGGCTTAGTGGTCATTCTATACATCTCTGGTTTAATCACATTATTGTGCTTAACGCTTGGTGCTATGACATTCGTCCTTATGGGTTGATTATGTGGTAATCTTTCCTTTCCATCCATCTTGGGGGCAAACACAGGTTTTGCAAATGAGGAATTTGATAAAGCAGATGGTTTTCCCAAGATAGAGGATCTATTCTCTTTAGAGGCACTGGGTTGTCTAACAACATGTTTCTTAATGCTAGGTTCCACAACTTTCCCACCCCTTTTAGCAACGAGTTTTTGCAACTTTGCTATCGCTCTGTCCCTGTTTTGTAACTGAGCTTTCAACCCTTTAATTTCCAAATTCTGTTCATTCATTTCTCGAAACGTTTTGGAAAGTTTTTCTTGCAAGTTATTATCATGTGAAAAACTACCAACGTCTTTTTGCAAAGCAAGTTCAAGAGAATGATAATGTTTTTGAAGGAAATCAGTTTTGTGTTGAAGTAACTCAAAAGCCTTTTTATCAACATTTTCTTTACGTTTCGAAAGCTCAATTTCAAGACGCTCACATTCTTTGATCTTATCAAGATATTTGCATGCAACATCAGAATATTCATCAATATCAACACAAGATGTAAAATAAGCACACATAACATCTTTAGAAACGCATTCTTGCAAGAGTAAATCATATTCATCTGAAAAATCAGACTTCTCCATTTGAAGATCATCAATGTGTTTCTCAAGAGACTCAACATATTTTAAATCATCAAAAATTTTAGTCCGAATGTACTCCTCAAGTTGAAGAACAGTTTCTTTAATCAACGCCGTGTTTGGAATTAAGAGTTCTTTCACAAGCAAGGTAATATCTTGAGGAATCGGGCGTTGCCACTCAACATTTTCACGTTTTGCCCAATTTCTTTCAACAATAGATTTAACATTATATATGTGGTGTTTAAGAATACCTAATGTTTTCCTACTCTTGCTTTTGGACTCATCTAGAGGAAGGTAGTTTATATATTTGTAAACATTAGATTTCTTAGTGGCAAAAGCTTTCTTCCATTGAATTCTCTTTTGTTTGCATTCTAAGAACACTTCCTCACGAGTTTTCTGAGTTTGTTTATTGAAAATGCCATAAAGACTATTCATATAAGCATAGTTATATGGTTTCACAAACTCCTTATTGACAAGTGGTCGACTATCATCATCCCAAAGGGCAGTCTCTTCCCTATCGGCACTTACAGGCATGCAATCAAGATCGGTCTTTTCAGTCTCATCAAGATAAAGACACGGGTTCATAACTTGAGCTTTGGCAAGGTACTCAGGACTTGCAAAGCTAGCTTGACCCTTAAACATCACCGGAGGTGCTAGCATTCTTACGGTTTGAATAGAATCATGCGTTTTATAAACAACTTTCTTCAAAAATTCAACTTGTTCTTCTAGTTTCGTTACTTTTTCGGTTTCTTTATCATATCTACTTTTGAAGTCTTGTTTTAACGCATCTACCTCTTGTTTCTTAACCTCAAGAATTTTAGCAGAATCGGTAGTGGTCATAGAGAGCTTTTGTTCAAGTTCATTAACTTTGGTATTGGCAAGGTATGTTTTTTGACGTTCATCCATTAAGAAAACATTATATTGACGCTTCTCTTTGGCTAATAACTCAAGAGTTGTATTATATTTGTTTTCGAAATCGTCCTTTTGACTTTTTAACGCACTACCCTTGTACCCCTCAAGCTCTTTGGTTTTATGAAGGAGCTCATCTCTATAACTTTCAGTCATCTCAGTAGATTTGATAAGAGCAGCTTTTCATTCTTCAAAATTTTGAGTGAGCGTAGCGTTTGCCTTCTTTAATTGCTTTTGACTCTTTTTATTTTCAATGACATCTTTTTGTAAAGTGATAATTAAATTAGCAAGCGCAATACGTTCCTCTTCATCATACTCATTTGCATGTTGATCATCCTCAGACTCATTATTGCACATGTCTGATGAATCGGGTGTGGTATTTCTATTAACCGTTTCCATCATACACGTGTCATTAATGGCATTGGGTAGATCACTATGCTCATGAATATCACCAAACACATTATATTCATCAGTAGTGTGTACCTTATCGATTGGCTCAATGTCAAAGATAGGGCCATTATCATCTTTAGTGACTTTAAGAACTTCTTCAACCTTTTCCATGTACGAGTAATGTGCATCGAGTTCTTGATCAGAATCTTCATCATCATTGTCATCAAGCATTGCTCCTTCATCAGCTGACAATTTAACCCCTGCTTCCATCTTCTTGCATAGCAGTATCTTTTCCTTGTGATAACTAGAGTCTCTAACCCTTTTCGGCTTCCTGCATTCCTTTGCCATATGCCCATAACCTTGGCAATTAAAACATTGAATCCCACTCTGCTGAACCACTTGACTTCCAACAGTTTCCCTATTCCCAGTAGCAGCAGCAATCCTCTAAGTATCATACTTGGCAGTTTGTCGATCATACCTTGTAGAACCCTCAACATGCATTGGATTATGTCGATCATACCTAGAAGGACTTTCACCACGTCAACGTGTGTTATACCTTGGAGGACTCTCAACATATTGGTTCTTTGTGTTAGATGATGTTCGAAGATTGTTGTTGGTGGGTTTGTAGATTTTCTTATAAGTCTTCATTATGAAAGCAATTTGCTGTTTCATCTCTCGATTCTTTTGAGCTTGGTCTTCATCACTATCTTCTTCGGATGATGATTTAGATGGTGGTGATCGTGCTCTTGGCACTTTACCTAGAGATCTTGTGGAAGATGAAGACTTAGATGATGTGGAATATCGTGGTGAAGATGATGTAGTGGAATATCGTGGTGAAGATGATGTAGTGGAGTATGGCTTAGGATCACGAGAGTGATGATCTTGAACATGTTGGATGGTAGTCACTAAAGCAAGTGGATTAGCCGTATTGGCAACACGTTCAACTCTAATCTCATTTGCTTCATTCTGAAATTGCTTCAAGATATCAAATAGTCGATGATATGAGACCTCGTCTAACTTTTCTTGTTGTTCCACTAAAGTGACGAACCGTGTCCACTCGGGTTGAAGATGTTGAAAAAATTGGACATTGACTTGCATGGTGGAGACTTGCAGATTATTTCTTGTCATATCATTCATCATCTTATAAAACCCGGAGTAGTAAGAGTCAATTGATTCTCCATCCCTTGAAGTAAACTTGCCAAAATTCCAAAACAAGTTTGTTTTGACATCTTGTTTGTTGAGTGATTCTCCGTGTTGCAAGCGTTCAATAGCACTCCCCATTTCATGTGCTGTAGGGCATGCATCAACCGTGGAATAAATATCATCTCCAATCCCACTTAAAACCATATAGATGGCTTCCTTCTCCACATCATGCCAAGCACAATTTTTAGGTGTGAGATCGGCTCTTGTTTCATCACGTTCACTTGCAGGTATTGGATCAGTAGTATCTGTGGCTGGTCTTGGAGGAATTGAGATTTTCTTGAATACATATGGTCCATGAGTAATACATTTCCTCAAGGCATCACCATTGGGTCTTGTATCAAGGTATCGTATGAAACGTGATTGCCATTGAGCATACCGACCAGATACAAGCATTGGTGGTCTCTCTTTATTACACGCCACCACGATATTGTTGTTTGTGACACGATACTCTTGAGTAGAATCCATATCTAGAGACTTGAAATCGATGAAGTGAAAATGGATGTTAAGTAGATGTGTTGTGATTGTTGTTGGCGATGAAAAATGTTAAAATCCCCTAAAAATTGTCTTCACAAGAAACCAAAAATTCGAAGGCGAAAAATCATACGAAAAAATTTTCACTTTTGTAAAAATCTCCAATTTTCGGAATATTGGATAATTTTGGAATAACTGACTTTTTCATAGAAGTTGGGTTTCTTCGGAATAACTGACATTTTCAGAGAAGTTGTGTTTTTTCGGAATAATGGATGTTTTCAGAAAAGTGGACCTTCTTCGGATTAATTGAAGTTTTCAGAGATTTGATCTTTCTTCGGAATAATTTATGTTTTCAGAGAAATGGTCTTTCTTAAGAATAATGGATGTTTTCAGAGAAATGATCTTTCTTCGGAAAAATAGATGTTTCAAGAAAAATGGAGATTTTCGGAATAAAGGATTATTTCATAGAAATTTTCGGATAAACCACTTTTTCGGAGAAAGAGACCTTCTTCGGAATAAGTAACTTTTTCAGAGAAATCACTTTTTTCGGATAAAGTGAGAATTTTAGAAAAATGGTATTTTTCGGAATAAGTACAGATTTCAGATAAATGACCTTTTTCAGATAAATTGAAAATTTCAGAAAAAGATACCTTCTTCGGAATAGTAAACCCTTATCCGAAAATCTGTTTTTTGGAATAATTAACCCTTATCCGATTTTTTTTCGGAATGTTCTTGAGGCAGTTAACTAGCCGTAACACAAACATCAATCCAACCACCTCAAAAGCTTGCGATTTTTACCACAAAAACCAAACCAAATCCCTACCAAATCAATATAGATGAGTTATATCAAGATTTATAGCCCGAAATACTAAAAAGAAATTTAATTCGGGATGATTTAGATGGAAAAATCAACCGAATCAAACTCAAACCAAACAACCAAACACAATCTACCCCGTGGCGATTGATACCAAATGTTGTCCCATATTTATAAGTGATGATTAATGATAGAAAATAGACGAAAAAGATATGAATTTTAGAGAGAGAAAGTAGTGAGAGAAAGTAGAGAGAGAGATGATTAACTTGGTTAATATTAGATTAGAGAAGATTAGAGTTACAAATGATCATCCACCTTTCCTAACATGCTAGGAAGGGCCTTATATAGCCGGGCTTACATGTAACCATAATGGGCTATATCGTTTGGACTGGGCTTGTCTTTTGGGCTTTAAGTAGCTTAAATCCAAGCCCGTGAACCACGACTATTTAACTAACCATTACAACGTTCTAATAAGTATTACAATAGAAACCTATGACCGAACATTCTTGTTTGACTCAATATTTTGAGGCTAACAGTGATGCATTGTATTTTGGTTGTTCTATTGGTTAGAATCATTTGGGTACTTTGGTACTTTGGACTCTAATGTGTGGTAACCTCTTCTTTATTATTCAATGGAACTTATCAAATGTGTGGTAACCTCTTCTTTATGTTATGTTCATGGTGATTCTTATGTTTTGTGATATTCTGAATGTTGTGATACTTGTGTTGTTTATATGAAAACTTATGATATATGGATGTTTGGATTCTATTAGTGCTTGTCATTGGATTATGGTGATAACATTATATTTGATTGAATTAGAACTTGTTCTTGTTTGTCAATTTGGTTAATCATTGTTGAGTCTATATGTAGGAATTATTCTCAACATGGTTGATTTCAGTTCGTTAACCGACTAATTATTTGGTCTTGCGCTTTGTGACGATTGTGCAAGAGACTTAATAAACATAACAAGTAATGGTTTAATCTAGATTATAGGTCGAAAGGAGTCTTTTGAATATATTGTTCTAATCATCTCTCAAGTAAATGGAACTTATCAAGTTGATAACACCAAGTTTATGTGTCGAAAGGATTCTTGTTGTTGTTGGTTTAGGCATAAGGCTCATGAGTGACCACTTGATTGAGAATTATGTATATTTGATTTATAAAGCACTAGTGTCTTATTATTGGTTCTATAGGGCGAAAGGATTACCATTAATATGTTGTCCAAACTAAGCATCCTAATGTCCATGTGATCATTTGACCATACATGTATGTTCTTTGTGTGCTTCTGCCTTTAAACGATTCTCATGGTGGTTTGATCGTGACAATCATACTTACCATTTGTTACAAATAAACTACACTTGAGTATAACCAAGTCCCATGGGACGACCTTGACTTACCAATCTAATTGCAACATGACTAGAGTATACTTGCTCGAATTTGTGTTCCTAATTATTATCGGTAATTCTTGTTTATAAATTTAAAACCCAATGTGTGGAAAGATCACCACCATCAAGTTTTTGGCTTCTATTATTTCTTTGTTGGAATTGTGTTCTTGAACGAATTGGTTCATTAACATAACCACCAACGGAGCGCACATCAAGTTTTTGGCGCCGCTGCCGGGGACTTGCTAGTCTATACTCTTTTGTTAGTTTTGTTTGTTTACTTATTTGTTTGATGAATAATTTTGTTACCAATTAATACTTGACCCGAAGGAGTTGTTATACCCCATTTATCCGCATAGGGGGACGAATTTCGCATAGGGGGAATTCGGTTGGTGGTTGACTACTCAATTGGAGGCTTTGAATTGCTCTAAATTCCGTTGCTCTTGAATGATTGCTCATGTTTGGATTTTCTATGCATACTTCTTCCCACTTGAAATACATAGAAGAAACATGAGGAATTTCAAAATCAACCTGCTTCTTTAAATCACTGAGCTTTTCCCTTGCTAGCTCATCCTCCCCATACTCCAATTTTTCCAAGTCTACCAAACTGCTCATATCAGCATTTGAGCTGTGTAAAATTTCCTCACCACCACCAATCTCATCACTCTCAGATTTAGATGAAAGAATCTGAGCTTCAATACTTCCCTTCTCTATCCCTCTCTTTTCTTGCTCATGAAGCTGTTGAGCAACCATAGTATCAAACTGAATCTGGGCTGCATCTTTGGGAACCTATTCTTCTACCATAATGGCTTTACCCTTATCCAATAGACCAAGTGAGGGCAAAGCAGTTGTTACCTGAGTGGAAGGCTCCTTCATCATGAAAGGTTGTTGGGATACATCAATCATGAGAGAAAATCCGTCAGCGGCTGAAATGGATGTGTCAACGTATGGAGTACCTTTGATAGCGGCTGAAATTCCACTCATTTGTAGCATCATCTCTGTGAAAGACTACTTAATAGGAGTAACCTCAAAAGGATTGAAAGGTTGTTGTTCCTTCAAACCTGTAAGCGCCTCAGCTACCTCCTTTGTCCTATATGAACCTTCTTGGGACCCCTTATCCCTCAAATTGACTGGTTCAATATGTGCATCCTCCCCTTTGTAAGAATCATCTCCTGAGGACATCACCATAAGCTTCCTTTTCCTAAAACCAGCAGTCTCCAAAGCTACCAACCTCTCCCTCAACTGAGTGAGTTCAAGGCCTTGTTCAGTGACCTTTTGTACAAGTTCCACATTAAACTTTTGCAAGCTAATGTAGATGGCCATAAATTCCGAATGTGTAAGTGGTTGCAGACTGCCCTCCTCCATAATTGGGATTTGACTCTTCAATATGGACTCATCAGGCAAAGTTTCTCTAGTGCATGGCTAAGACCACTAGAGTAGAACACTCTAGTAGTCCTTTGGCGTTTCTCCAAACGAAATTCAAAGGGTTTAGAAGATGATATGGAATGTGGGATTTGTGTAGTTGGAGGTGGAGAAGTGTCAACGGGTGGAATGGCTGTGTCAGCGGCTGACGGCTATGGGTCAGTGATCATGTGTTCATCATGGTGAGGGGAAGGTGGAGGTTGTTGAATTGGTGGTTCTTGTTGTGGGTGAGGGTGTAAGGCTGTCTTAATAATATCCAGCATAGGAGGGGTCAAAGGTAAGTCTCAAAAGGGTGTGGTGTTCATGGACAGAAAAATCTATGATTTTTGAGTTGGCATCTTATAAAAATTGTCACGATCCCTACGACAATACCTTTGTTGATTAAAAACCATTTATAAAAACCTAGGGTAAGCAAGTGTCATCTTGTTACCTCTTGATAGGTGTGTAAACACCCATCCTTGTTACCACTTAATTACAATAATAACCGAGCCAAAACGTGTATTTTATTTCATTTATGTCGGAATTATGCGTGGTTTGTGTTTTTGTTGTGATTTAGGACGAAAAGGTGAAAAGTGGAGAAAACACGGGCATTCACGAGCTTTTATCAAAGAAAAAGACGAAAGACGAAGTCGAGAAGTCAAGAGTGCAAAAAGAACGGAAGTCCAAGACCAATTCTGAAGATTTATCGAAGAAAAAGTCAAAAGACGGAAGTTTACTAAAAAGCCGAAGAACTCGAGTCTTATTTATGAAGAAAATTCAAGACGAGTTTAAAGAAATCCCAAGACAAAGTCCAAGTATTAAGAAGTGATAGGTGTGTAAACACCCATCCTTTTACCACTTAATTCTTGCTAAAACAAGACCAAAACGCGTATTTAATATCATTTGTTTGGAATTATGGTGGTTTTTGTGTTTATTGTGTTTTCAGAGCCAACCGGATGAATATTGAAGAAAACATGGGATTGCACGGGTTTTATGGAAGAAAAAGACTCAAGATGAAGTCTATTGTCCAAGAGATGCAAAAGATTTGAAGTCACTGGGCCTATTCGAAGATTTATCGAAGAAAAGGACCAAAGATGGAAGATTTACAAAAGTCGAAGAAACTCAAGTCTATTAAACGAATAAATTAAAAGACGAGTTGAATTTAATCGACGACAAATCCCGAATCAGAATCGAAAACGTCAACTTTTCTGAAAAGACTAGAAGACAAGAAGAACGGGAGAAAGCCCACTCACCAACCAAAGGGGACACCTATAAAAGGAATCCCCCTCACACTTTTCATTCAGTTAGTTTTAGTTTTTCTTTTCCTCCTTCTTTTTCTCCCTTTCTGTTTGTAGCATCACCAACACCACTAGGGTGTTTGGTAATTTTGATCTTTGTTTTTCAATCATGTAATTTTAATTCTTGTTTTGTGATTGTTAAAACCTTGATCATTCAATACATCAATTTAATCCTTTCATTTCATCTTGTTCATCTCAATCTATTTGGCTAAAAGTTTAAGTTCTTATTTGATTGATTTGATCTTCAAAAGTTGTTGGGTTTTATGTTTTTATTGATGAGATTTGTAGTTTATGGTTTGTAGATGCTTAGTGATTAGTTTATTCAAATTTTTGGTTAGAAACTTGGTGATTTTTGGTCTAAATCGTATTTCCCCTGTTTTTCTGAATATTACTGTTCTTGGGTATTCCCAGGTTCCGGATGAACACAAACTTCCGAATGAACCAATACTTCCGAATGAACAAATAGTTCCGGATGAACTAAAAGTTCCGGGTGAACACAAAAGTTCCGCATGAGTTTAAAAAGTTCCGAATGAATTCCCTTTTCAAAAGT
Organism: Glebionis coronaria; assembly: GCA_025667525.1. Classification (NCBI taxonomy): domain Eukaryota; kingdom Viridiplantae; phylum Streptophyta; class Magnoliopsida; order Asterales; family Asteraceae; genus Glebionis; species Glebionis coronaria. The sequence continues at coordinate 222,014 of JANFOE010000092.1, read as the reverse complement.
TCCGAATGAGTTTTAAAGTTCCGAAATGAATTTTTTTGTTAAAAAGTTCTGAATGAACCAAAAGTTCCGGATGAGCAAAACTTCCGAATGAACCAAAAGTTCCGGATGAGCAAAACTTCCGAATGAACAACAAGTTCCGGATGAGGAAAAGTTCCGAATCAATCTTTATTTCCAAAAGTTCCGAACCAAGTTCCGGATAAACTTCCGAGTTAACTTCCGAATCAAAGTTCCGAGTGAAGGATTTTTCAAAGTTCCGAATCAATTTTCCATTACAAGTTCCGGATGAACTTCCGAGTCAATACTTCCGAACCAAATTCCGCATGAAAGTTCCGAATCAAGGTCAACTTCCGAATCATTTTCTTTTTTTGAGCATTTTTAGTTATACTTACTGTTTCTTCATTTTGCATTTATTTATTCCAATTTTAATTCTAGTTTTATTAATTGTTTGCTTTCAATTTAAGTTTTCATTTTAATGCATTTAACATTTAGTAGATTAGAAAACCAACTCCCCTTTTTAGTAACCAAGAACAATCATTCCACTTAGAACCGAGATCAATTCGAGAGGATTCTGAGAGATTAATCTGAACCCAAACAAAATCATAGTATCAAATGGCGCCGCTGCCGGGGAACGTATGCTTCCAATTTGGAACGTATGCTTACGCGGTGCGAAGACACTCGCCTTGTTCTGAATTGGGAAAAATGCCATTTTATGGTAAAAGAAGGCATCGTGCTAGGACACAAAATTTTCAAAGCCGGTCTTGAAGTAGACCGTGCTAAAGTCGATGTTATCGCTAAGTTGCCTCCACCTTCAACCGTGAAGGGTGTGAGAAGTTTTCTGGGTCATGCGGGCTTCTACCGTCGATTCATCAAAGATTTTTCTCAAATCGCTCGCCCGATGACCCACCTCTTGGAAAAAGATACTCCTTTTATCTTTTCCAAAGAGTGTCTTGAAGCCTTCAACTCGCTTAAGGATAAGCTAACTAAGGCACCCGTCTTGGTTACCCCTAATTGGGAGCTTCCCTTCGAATTGATGTGCGATGCTCGTGATTTTGCTATTGGTGCGGTTCTGGGACAAAGAGTGAACAAACACTTCCAACCAATCCATTACGCTAGCAAGACAATGACGGGGGCACAATTGCATTATACGACAACAGAAAAAGAGCTTTTAGCTGTTGTCTATGCCTTTGAAAAATTTCGCCCCTATCTTGTCCTTTCCACCACAATCGTTTACACCGATCATTCCGCGTTGAAGTACTTGTTGACAAAGCAAGATTCCAAACCAAGACTTCTTCGCTGGGTTTTGCTGCTCCAGGAATTTAAAATCGAAATTCGCGAACAAAAAGGAGCTGAAAACCTAGCCGCGGATCATCTCAGCAGACTTGAGGATCCTTACCAAGGGGATCATCCGAACAAAGAAATCAATGATTCTTTTCCCTTGGAGACCTTAATGTCTATAAATTCGAATTCTGATGAAACCCTGTGGTTTGCGGACTTTACAAACTACTTGGCGGGTGGAATTCTCAAGGAAGGGTTGACGTCCCAACAAAAGAAAAAGTTCTTCACCGACATTAAGACTTACTTTTGGGACGACCCTTACCTATTCAAACGATGTGCCGACCTGATTATCCGCCGATGTGTTGATGGACCGGCAGCTTTCGGAATCCTTGATGCTTGCCACAAAGGACCCACCGGTGGTCACTTTGGTCCCAACTACACCGCCAAAAAAGTGTTTGATTCGGGATTTTATTGGCCCTCCATATATCGTGACGCTCACAATATGGTTAAACGATGTGATGTTTGCCAAAAACAAGGCACGATCACACATAAAGACGAGATGCCTCAGAATTTCATTCAAGAGTGTGAAATCTTTGATGTTTGGGTATCGACTTTATGGGGCCATTCGCTTCTTCTAAAGGAAACAAATACATCCTTGTAGCCGTTGACTACGTTTCAAAGTGGGTTGAAGCCAAAGCTCTACCTACTAATGACGCAAGGGTGGTTTGAAACTTTTTAAAATCTCTATTCGCTAGATTCGGTGTGCCTCGTGCCATTATTAGTGATCGTGGGACTCATTTTTGCAATGACCAATTCGCAAGAGTCATGGCTAAGTATGGTGTAAATCATCGTCTTTCCACAGCCTACCACCCACAAACTAATGGCCAGGCTGAAATATCAAACCAGGACTAAAGCGAATCCTGGAAAGAACCGTGGGAGAGCATTGTGCCTCATGGGCTGATAAACTTGATGATGCTTTGTGGGCTTTTCGTACTGCATACAAGACTCCGATTGGTTGCACACCATATCGTCTCGTGTACGGGAAAGCATGCCACCTCCCCATTGAGTTGGAGCACAAGGCTTACTGGGCCTTGAAGTGGGCTAATTTTGATATCACCAAAGCCGATGACCTACGCAAGATCCAACTCAATGAGCTAAATGAACTCCGTAATGAGGCTTATGAAAATTCTTTGATCTATAAGGAAAGGACTAAGCTCATTCACGATTCTAAGATTAAGAACCGAGAGTTCCAAGTTGGAGACAAAGTTTTACTCTTTAACTCTCGGTTGAAAATCTTTTCGGGCAAGCTTAAATCTCGTTGGTCCGGCCCATTCACCATTGCCCAAATTTTTCCATATGGTACTCTCGAGCTCGCTCAACCTAATGGACCTAATTTTAAGGTGAATGGCCAACGAGTGAAGTTGTACTTTGGTGAGGACACCTCTCAGGAGGTGATTCCATCCCTCACCACGTTCCCCATGAACTAATTTTGGGTCGAGTCAGGCTCGTGACTCGGTTATCAAAAACAAGCGCTCCTCGGGAGGCAGCCCGAGTATCTATCCTAACCTCCTAAGTGTAGGGGGACCTGTATCGATGTTTGTATTTGTGTGGTGATGTGATTACAGGGATAAGTGCACTCTTGGAACCTTTGAAGAACCATGCTCCCGTGTTATCCGAAATCCGGTTCTATCTCTCAACTATCGTGATTCAATTTTCTTCATACTCACATTTGAAATTGATCACTTTAGTCGTCTGTTCCTTAACTTGAGTTAACCAACGTGCACAATGTCATAAGTGTAGGGGAGACTTTTCCCACATGCTTAAACATTGAGTACAATGTTTATCTTAAGTGTAGGGGGGACTTCTATCGAAGTTTTAAGTGGACTTTTTCATGAAAATGCCTTCATTTAACCGGAAAATCATATTTTTCAACATTTTTCAAATTTTTATTAACTTTGGCCATTTAGTCGTAATTTTTAAATTTTTATCGTTGCTTTCATATGTATATATCCCGCAATAAAGTCAAAATTTTTAATAAAGTGGTGTAGCTAGTTTAGAAGTCTTTGACATATTAGGCCCGTTGCGTTTATTTTGACTCAACCCGAATAGACTTATCCAAGTTTATTCTAGCTAGTATCCTTAACCATGTAGACCTTAATTAGTTTATTAGGCTAAGTATCGACGAGTCTCATTACTTGAGATTTTAAATTGTGAAGGACGAGAAATGATAGAGTCAATTATAAGTCGGTATTCTTGCACAAGCTTACTTGGTGTAATTATTTGCCTATTCTCCCATCACTTGCTAATAATTTATCTGCAATAAGTAAGTCGTACGATTTGAAAAGTTACTTAGCTTCTAGCCCAAGATCGTTTAAAAGTTGCTCGGTAATGATAAGAGTTCATAGCCAAGGCATAACTTATGAAGCGGGACGCGAAGATTGGCGAGTCTGAAAAGGCCCTAACAAGGCATGAGGATTCCATTTTATTGCTAAAGATCCAAGGTGATGTGAAAAGCATTATTCCCAAAGTCAATATGAAGGATCAAGACTCACGACGAAAAGCAATCAACTCCCATAAAGTTCATGGAGAAGTCTATCCGAAAAGACCCTAACAAGGTATGAGGATAAATAGATCCAAGTCTAAAAAGGAGGCAGATCGTTGTATCTCAAAATCCCAAATAGAGATTGAAGAAATAATCATGAATTCGTGGTCAACAAAGTTGGAGTACCTCTCAAAAGTCTCCAAGTGAAGAAACTATATGAACGATGAGAAGACCATTATCTCAAGCATGTCTCTCAAGATATGAAGTATGAAGTACATGCCAAATATCGGCCCGAGAAAGGTCTCAAATCGTGAACCGAGTTATGCCAAGATATGAACTTTTTGATATCCCGAGAAGCAGTTTTAAGAGATTTTGTCCTTTAGCTAACTATTGATCAAATCGTCCTACTTTGCTTTCAGCCTAAATAAACTATCGAAATAAGTCCAACAATGCATCTTCATGATCATTCTAAGACAAAAATAAAATATAAGAGATACACCTAGAATAAGGGAGTTTAAGCATATAATTAAGCCATGTGTGTAAGTGTTTGATTTGCTAACTTATAATAACAATGATCTCGTTTTTAAGCTTAGTTTGGGGAACGTGAAACTTGAGGATGATAAATCTTCGCAGCACCAAAGCCCTAATGTAAGTCCTTGATCTCTTTGCAAGTTATTTCCATGTAGCTATTTTCGAGTGAAAATGGTTTTCTATCCTTTTGTTTCCTTTTAAGTTTTAATTTCTTTTAGTACCTTAATTTTTATTTAGTAGTATTTGAATAAGGCCAAGGTTGATTAATTATGAGAAAAGTGTAAAATTGCTTTATCACTAAGCATTGCATGAGGGCATGGCAATGGTTAAGTGTAGGAGATTTGATAGGTGTGTAAACACCCATCCTTTTACCACTTAATTCTGGCTAAAACAAGACCAAAACGCGTATTTAATATCATTTGTTTGGAATTATGCGTGGTTTTTGTGTTTATTGTGTTTTCAGAGCCAATCGGATGAATATTGAAGAAAACATGGGATTGCACGGGTTTTATGGAAGAAAAAGACTCAAGATGAAGTCTATTGTCCAAGAGATGCAAAAGATTTGAAGTCAGTGGGCCTATTCGAAGATTTATCGAAGAAAAGGACCAAAGATGGAAGATTTACAAAAGTCGAAGAAACTCAAGTCTATTAAACGAAGAAATTAAAAGACGAGTTGAATTTAATCGACGACAAATCCCGAATCAGAATCGAAAACGTCAACTTTTCTGAAAAGACTAGAAGACAAGAAGAATGGGAGAAAGCCCACTCACCAACCAAAGGGGACACCTATAAAAGGAATCCCCCTCACACTTTTCATTCAGTTAGTTTTAGTTTTTCTTTTCCTCCTTCTTTTTCTCCCTTTCTGTTCGTAGCATCACCAACACCACTAGGGTGTTTGGTGATTTTGATCTTTGTTTTTCAATCTTGTAATTTTAATTCTTGTTTTGTGAAACCTTGATCATTCAATACATCAACTTAATCCTTTCATTTCATCTTGTTCATCTCAATCTATTTGGTTAAAAGATTAAGTTCTTATTTGATTTATTTGATCTTCAAAAGTTGTTGGGTTTTATGTTTTTTTTGATGGGATTTGTAGTTTATAGTTAGTAGATGCTTAGTGATTAGTTTATTCAAATTTTTGGTTAGAAACTTGGTGATTTTTGGTCTAAATCATATTTCCCCTATTTTTCTGAATATTACTGTTCTTGGGTATTCCCAGGTTCCGGATGAACACAAACTTCCGAATGAACCAATACTTCCGAATGAACAAATAGTTCCGGATGAACTAAAAGTTCCGGGTGAACACAAAAGTTCCGCTTGAGTTTAAAAAGTTCCGAGTGAATTCCCTTTTTAAAAGTTCCGAATGAGTTTTAAAGTTCCGAATGAATTTTTTTGTTAAAAAGTTCCGAATGAACCAAAAGTTCCGGATGAGCAAAACTTCCGAATGAACCAAAAGTTCCGGATGAGCAAAACTTCCGAATGAACAACAAGTTCCGGATGAGCAAAAGTTCCGAATCAATCTTTATTTCCAAAAGTTCCGAACCAAGTTCCGGATAAACTTCCGAATCAAAGTTCCGAGTGAAGGATTTTTCAAAGTTCCGAATCAATTTTCCATTACAAGTTCCGGATGAACTTCCGAGTCAATACTTCCGAACCAACTTCCGCATGAAAGTTCTGAATCAAGGTCAACTTCCGAATCATTTTCTTTTTTTGAGCATTTTTAGTTATACTTACTGTTTCTTCATTTTGCATTTATTTATTCCAATTTTAATTCTAGTTTTATTAATTGTTTGCTTTCAATTTAAGTTTTCATTTTAAAGCATTTAACATTTAGTAGATTAGAAAACCAACTCCCCTTATTAGTAACCAAGAACAATCATTCCACTTAGAACCGAGATCAATTCGAGAGGATTCTGAGAGATTAATCTGAACCCAAACAAAATCATAGTATCAAGAAGATTAACAAAGGATTAAGAAGATCAAGGACTAAAGCATGCAATTAAGGAAAAGAAGAAAGAGGGAGGAAGCTTCCTAAGCACCTCCCTAATCTCCACTATAAATAGGCCATTAGGATAATCATTTCATTTTTGTTGGCTAGTTTGACAAACTATGCTCTTCCACTTTAATTTTTGCACATTTAAATTCATGTCATTTACTTTATTGTCAAATTTAAATACATGTCTTGCACCTTAAATACCTTTAATTTCAAGTAAGTTTCCTTTTAATTCTTGTCAATCTTTATTTTTATTGTTGATCTCCTATCTTCCTTTCTTTAATCTTTATGTTTATGTTCATGTTCATGTTCTTGTGTTTTTATTTTGATTAAAGTGGGTTTTGATTATTTGGGTTATATTTGTTAGTTTGATTGTTTTGATTTGTTTGATTATCATTAGTTGATCATTTGTTATTAGTTTGTTTAATCTTGTGGTTGATTTTCTTTAGTTTTTATCTAGATCCGTATCTTTTTCTTGTTTCCTTGTTCTTCGCTGTTCATTTCTTTTCCCAGGAAGTATTCCGGATCAAGCACAGCAAAACATTCCGAGTGAAGGTTTGTGAAGAAATTATTCCGAATCAAAGGCACTCATCCGGAATAAGTGACATATTCCGGATCAAGTGGATATTCCGGATCAACTTCAACATTTCGGATCAAGGTTTTGTGAAGAAACATTCCGGATCAAGACTATATTCCGGATCAGTGGAAAAGTTGGTTCATTCGGAATATTTGATATTCCGGATCAAGGAAGATATTCCAGATCAAGGAAGATATTCCGGATCAAGGAGTTTCATCCGGAATCTTCGACATTCCGGATCAAGGAAATATTCCAGATCAAAGAGTTTCATTTGGAATATTTATTTATTCCGGATCAAAGACTTCATCCGGAATCTTCAACATTCCGGATCAACTACATTCCAAATCAAGGACCATTATTCCGAATCAAGACTTTATTCCGGATAAGTGACATATTCCAGATAAAGGATTTATTTCGGATCAAGGTTTTTGGTGAATATTCCTAGTGAACAAGAATCATTCCGAACGAAGGTGACATTCCGGATGAGTGATTATTCCGAACGAAGGATTATTCCGGATGAGCTGTTTTCAGGTTCTTTCTAGTTTCTGTTTTTAATTTTCTGCTTTTAAATTTCAAGCTTTATTTTTCCCGCATTTTTACTTAGTTGCACTTTAAGTTTAATTGCCTTAGATTTATTTTAGCCTTGCCTTAGTTTTTAGTTTTAGTTGCGTTTTAAGTTTGCCTTAGATAGATTTAAGTTTGCGTTATTTACTTTTAGTGCCTTTTAATTCTCGTCACGCTTTTAAATACTCGCCTTTTTTTTAAATTAGATTTAGATTAAATTAACGTCATTTTCATTTACGTCTTTGCACTTTTATTTTAAAAACAATGACACAACTATTTGTTTCACCAAAGAACGACTGAGTCGCATAGTTAAACCGGATCAATTCGATTAGACACACGGCAAAGAATCTTTTTACCTGTCCAAAAATCTTGTATCAAATGGCGCCGCTGCCGGCTCTTTTCGTAAAGATTAACGGTTTTGAGAGACGCGTTGCTTTTTGGGATCCGTTCACTTGTGAACGTTATTTTTCGTGTCAAAGATTTTCAAAAAAAATCCCAAAAACATTTGAAAAATTATAAAAAGCATTTCTTTTTCAAAGTTTTGCACCAAAAATATTCCTCTTTATCCTCTATTATGTTTAATTTTTTTATTTACCCCTCTTATTTATAATTCTTCATGGATTCGTCTTGCGTGCGGTGTGGGAGACCATGGCATGGTTTTCAAACATGTCAATGGTGTACTTATGAGCGGTGTGGTTTTGATATCGACGATACGCAATTTGGATTTTGTCCATTTAGTAATTCAACAAATTCATACTTCAACTCTTACAATACTTTCCCACCCTCTCCCGTCTATGACAATCCCTATCCTCAAGACGCACCGGGTTTTTCTCCATACCCGTGGTGCTATATTTGTGGGGGCCCTCACGATGCTTCTTCTTGTGATCCGTCGAAGGTCTTTGAGAAAGTTCCGTGCTATCATCCCAGTGTGTATAATTTTGAGCCCCCACGTCACACCGTCAATCATCAACCCTTTTGTGCATTGCCTCCTGAGCAAATGGCCACACTTTTTGACACCTTTCACAAAGTTCAAGAAGCTTGCAACAAGATGATGGAGAAATATCAAGCGGATCAGCACCAAGAGCAGGTATCTAACCTTAATGCTTATACTCCTCCTCTTGTGCCTCCATATTATTATGACAGTGATGACGATGAGAGTCCTATTTCTTGGAACGATGAGAATTCTATTCCTTCTCCCGACTTTCCACAGCCTAAGGATTCAACCATCCTAAGGGATGAGGATATTAGCACAATTCCTGCAAAGGAATCCGACGAATTCAATACGTCTAGTGCTGATAACCTTGTCCCAATTCCAAGTGAATCTGAGTTGACATCCGACAGTGACGACGAGTATGATGCACTTTCTTCTGATGATGTTCCTTCCACCAACACTTTGGGAGAGGATTCTTTGGCTTTCCCTAATCCTCTTTTTGATCAAGATGATGATTTTACTTCTAGTGATGACGAGTCACTATCCGATGAAGACGTTCCGAAGGAAACTTTCAAGATTTATTCGAACCCTTTATTTGATTTTGATGACGATTACATATCTAGTGAGGTGAATCCTCTCTTTGACGAAGGGATTGAGGACATTGATAGCTCTGATTCTCCTACTATTGATGAGCATGCTTTGTTAGCCATGCCCCCTTCTATCGCAGAGGTGGAGAGTTCTGACTCTACTGGAAAGGTACCACAGGTGGAAGGTAATTCTTCTCTTACTTCTCCTACTATATTGCCCCCTCATTCCACTGAATGCACGCCCAAGCGGGTGATGTATCAATTTCACTCTCCGGGAAATGAGGATGAGTGCTTTGACCTAGGAGGTGGAAATGACCATTCTTTGATTGATAACCTTACGGCTTTGCCAATTGGTCAGCATCCATTGTCTTTGGAGGATGACAATGTGATTCCTTTACCCACCCCACCTCCCGTAGATCATGATTTCACATACTTCTCATATGTTGAAAGGACCTTCCTACCATTCAAGACTTATCCTCCTCCCTCTCCTTTGTGATATTCCTCCGAGAACGAGGACAAGGTCTTTGATCCCGGTATTACATTTGAGGCTTCCCCATGGACCATTTAATTCAGGGACGAGTCAGGCTCGTGACTCGGATAACAAAAACAAGTGCTTTTTGGGAGGCAACCCAATTATCTATCTATCTTTTTCTTTGTTTTTACCATAAGTGTAAGGGGGAGACCCGTTGGTGTTTGCTATTTCCTCTCTTCTACTTATTCAGGGATTCGAGCGCTCAATGATCCACTCTTGATGATTTTTGACGACCCGTTATTCCGTGTTCCCATTTTCCCGGTTCTATCCTAAACTCTTTTCGATTCACTATTTTATATTTTTCAATATTAAAATAGGAATCTCTTTAGTTGTCTTTTCCTTAGCAAGATTTAAACAAAGTGCACAATGTCCTAAGTGTAGGGGAGTTTACTCCCACATGCTTAAACATTGAGGACAATATTTATCTTAAGTGTAGGGGGACTTCTATCGAAGTTAAGTGGCCTTTTCCTTGTATTTGTCCTCATTTTAACCGGAAAATAAATTTTTCGACATTTTTCAAAATTTTTGATCTATTTTGGCCTATTAGTTTTTACCTTTGTATAGTTATTTTCTTTCTTTATTAGAATAAATCTTTAATAAAGTGGTTTTAATTTTCAAACGTTGTGAATCTTTTGACTCAACCCGAGTTTACTAATCTAAGTTTACTCTAGCTAGTATCCTTAACGTGTTTTAAGTCAAGTTTTGCTAGGCCTTTATATTGGGAGCTATAAAACGCGAAAGTCTTAACTCTCACGGGTTAAGAACAAGAACTTTTCGCAAGTTCCTATAATTGATCCTACAGAGTCGTTTATCAAGGGAACTTTAAAATGCGATTTCTAAACTTGAAAAATTCTAAGAGTTTGCAAGATCCTATAGGCGACTCGAAAACCCAAAACTTTGATTTAATAGGCTAAGCATCCACGAGTCTCATTACTTGAGATTTTAAACTGTGGAGAACGAGAGATGATAGAGTCAATTATAAGTTTGGTATTCTTTCGTGAATTTATGTGAGTTAATTATAAGCCTATTCTCCCATCGCTTGCTAATAAATTTATCTGCAATAAATAAGGTTGTACGATTTGAAAAGTTACTTAGCTTCCAGCCTAAGATCGTTTAAAAGTTGCTCGGTATGGATTAGAGTTCATAGCCAAGGCATAACTTATCGAAGCGAGATGCGAAGATTGGCGAGTCCGAAAAGGCCCTAACAAGGCATGAGGGCTACATTTTGTTGCTAAAGATCCCAAGTGATGTGAAGAATACTTTATCGAAAATCAATACGAAGGATTGAGACACACGACGAAAAGCAAAAACTCCCCAAAAGTCATGGAGAAGTCTATCCGAAAAGGCCCTAACAAGGTATGAGGATAAATAGATCCAAGTCCAAAAAGGAGGCGGATCGTTGTATATCAAAATCCCAAATAAAGATTGGAGAAAAATGAAGAAGTCGTGGTCCAAATATGAAGAATCTCTCAAAACTTCAAGTGAAGAAATTCATATTATGAGGAGAAGACCAATATTTCATGAACGTCTCTCAAGATTTGAAGTATGAAGTCGCTGCCAAATATCGGTCCGAGAAAGGTCTCAAATCGCGAAGCGAGTTATGCCAAGATATGAACTTTATGAGGTCCCGAGAAGCAGTTTTAAAAGATTTTGTCCTTTAGCTAACTATTGATTAAATCGTCCCACTTTATTTTCAGCCTAATAAACTATCGAAATAAGTCAAAAATGCATCCTCGTGATCATTCAAGACAATAATAAAATATAATAGATATACCTAGGAATAAGGGAGTCTAAGTGAATAATTGGCCCACATGAGTTCGTGTTAGTTTGCTAACTTATAATAACAATGATCTCGTTAAGCTTGGTTTAGAGAAAGTGAAAACTTGAGGATGATGATTATTCATGACATTTCCAAAACCCAAGGTATGCTTTTGATTTCTTTACTTTGAATGTTTATAGTTTTCTATCTCTTTAATAAAGGCCAACATGGATTGATTATGATGAAAAATGTAAACGTGCTTTGTAACTAATGCATTGCATGAGGACATTGCAATGGTCAAGTGTAGGGGATTTGATAGGTGTGTAAACACCCATCTTTTTTACCACTTAATTACAATAATAACCGAGCCAAAACGTGTATTTTATGTCATTTATGTCGGAATTATGCGTGGTTTGTGTTTTTGTTGTGATTTAGGACGAAAAGGTGAAAAGTGGAGAAAGGGCATTCACGAGCTTTTATCGAAGAAAAAGAAGAAAGACGAAGTCGAGAAGTCAAGAGTGCAAAAAGAACGGAAGTCCAAGACCAATTCTGAAGATTTATCGAAGAAAAAGTCAAAAGACGGAAGTTTACTAAAAAGCCGAAGAACTCGAGTCTTATTTATGAAGAAAATTCAAGACGAGTTTAAAGAGATCCCAAGACAAAGTCCAATTATTAAGAAGATTAACAAAGGATTAAGAAGATCAAGGACTAAAGCATGCAATTAAGGAAAAGAAGAAAGAGGGAGGAAGCTTCCTAAGCACCTCCCTAATCTGCACTATAAATAGGCCATTAGGATAATCATTTCATTTTTGTTGGCTAGTTTAACAAACTATGCTCTTCCACTTTAATTTTTGCACATTTAAATTCATGTCATTTACTTTATTGTCAAATTTAAATACATGTCTTGCACCTTAAATACCTTTAATTTTAAGTAAGTTTCCTTTTAATTCTTGTCAATCTTTATTTTTATTGTTGATCTCCTATCTTCCTTTCTTTAATCTTTATGTTTATGTTCATGTTCATGTTCTTGTATTTTTATTTTGATTAAAGTGGGTTTTGATTATTTTGGTTATATTTGTTAGTTTGATTGTTTTGATTTGTTTGATTATCATTAGTTGATTATTTGTTTTTAGTTTGCTTAATCTTGTGGTTGATTTTCTTTAGTTTTTATCTAGATCCGTATCTTTTTCTTGTTTCCTTGTTCTTCGCTGTTCATTTGTTTTCCCAGGAAGTATTCCGGATCAAGCACAGCAAAACATTCCGAGTGAAGGTTTGTGAAGAAATTATTCCGAATCAAAGGCACTCATCCGGAATAAGTGACATATTCCGGATCAAGTGGATATTCCGGATCAACTTCAACATTCCGGATCAAGGTTTTGTGAAGAAACATTCCGGATCAAGACTATATTCCGGATTAGTGGAAAAGTTGGTTCATTCGGAATATTTGATATTCCGGATCAAAGCTTTATTCCGGATCAAGGAAGATATTCCGGATCAAGGAGTTTCATCCGGAATCTTCAACATTCCGGATCAAGGAAATATTCCGGATCAAAGAGTTTCATTTGGAATATTTATTTATTCCGGATCAAAGTCTTCATCCGGAATCTTCAACATTCCGGATCAGCAACATTCCGAATCAAGGACCATTATTCCGAATCAAGACTTTATTCCGGATAAGTGACATATTCCGGATCAAGGGTTTTGGTGAATATTCCTAGTGAAGAAGAATCATTCCGAACGAAGGTGACATTCCGGATGAGTGATTATTCCGAACGAAGGATTATTCCGGATGAACTGTTTTCAGGTTCTTTCTAGTTTCTGTTTTAAATTTTCTGCTTTTAATTTTCAAGCTTTACTTTTCCCGCCTTTTTACTTAGTTGCAATTTAAGTTTAATTGCCTTAGATTTATTTTAGCCTTGCCTTAGTTTTAAGTTTTAGTTGCGTTTTAAGTTTGCCTTAGATAGATTTAAGTTTGGGTTATTTACTTTTAGATAATTCTCGTCATGCTTTTAAATACTCGCCTTTTATTTTAAATTAGATTTAGATTTAAATTAACGTCATTTTCATTTACGTCTTTGCACTTTTATTTTAAAAACAACGACACAACTATTTGTTTCACCAAAGAACGACTGAGTCGCATAGTTAAACCGGATCAATTCGATTAGACACACAACAAAGAATCTTTTTACCTGGCCAAAAAGCTTGTATCACCCTTGTTATGCAACATGCCCTTAAAAATCATACCAGAAAATTTATATTTTTGCCCAGGTGGCCAAACAAACAAGAGCAATCCCGAATGAACGGTTGATTTCAGTGAATGATGTACACTTGGGACTAAGACATTGAAGGAGGACATGTATCAAGAACTTCCAGGCTGGGGAAAATTGTTGTTTAGAATATTTGTTTATACGCCCTTCATGGGGCAAATCATATCCCAAGCCTCGAAGTCCTTCTTCTATATGTTCAATAGGAAGGGTAGTCACACCATCAGCATCATCAAGCTGTAAAGCTTGACGAATATGTGCTTCAGTAACCACCCATTGAGTCCCATGAACAATCCCAACTAATGTAACCATTCCATCAATTGTTTTAGAACGAGCAGTATTCCAAAACTACTTGATGTGTGTGGTAGGAATGAGAGGAGCACGAGTCAAAGCATACCTTAAGTTGGACGCCAAGAGATACTCAATCATTCGTGTGTAATGGGGATGATGATCATGATTAGCCTCAAGATAAGCAATCATGTTGTGCTGATCCTTGAATCCCAATGTAGCAACAACAAGTTTAAACAATGGATCCATGAAAACTGTTGGTAAAAGCTTTAGTGTTGGGTCAGTGTTTACTGACCCTGAAGCAACTCTAGGATTTGAATATAAAATCCCCCTAAGTGTTTCATGCTCAACAGTAAGGCCAGTCTGCTGAAGGATGACCAGAGGAACAAAGTTCCTATTGAAGACTTTATAGCTGAAGAAAGTTCAGCAATCCCCTTCCAATTAACTTAAAAGACAAAGGAGTATTCGCTTCAAATACTAGGCGGTCTAGTTGCTGAAGAACAAGGACTGAAGAAGGGCTTTCAGTTCAGTTTTGTTTGAGAATACCAAACTGAATGATGTCGATCTCCTCTAGGATACTGAAGACTCTTCAATATTCTGATGGTTTACATTAGGCGGGAAAAAATAACTTTAAGTCAAAGTAGGTTGCTTGTATACTTAGATATAAGTACAACCTTTATCTTTTCTAGAATAGTTTAATATGTACTTTGTACTATTTATCCAACATGGGCATCAACCACCCACTACATAAACCCATGCATGGAAACATGCAAACTACAAACCATAGTTTATACTGCCTATAAAAGGAGTGTACATTGAGAGAGAAAGGGTTAACCAATACAAGAGATAAAACTATGGAAAACCTTTCTCTCTCGATACCAACTAAACCATATAGCCAAGATGCATATGAACGTTTAGATTGGAGCTTAGACTTTAACTTTGGTTAGACGTTTAAGTAGAGGAGATGACAACCCATTGTCATTCAGCCACTTTGTTATACCGCAAACAAAGTGGGTTATAGATTCTTTATTTGATTCTAATAAAAGTCTATACGTTGAAAAGTTATCGGTATTGTTGTTTTAATTGTTCATAGTTCTTATCTATTGTTAAAACAACACACTTGAGTCGTAGTAAAGAGTTATTACTTAATGTTGATAAGTAATAATGATTTACAAGGGACCAACAAGTGGTATCAGAGCAGTTTGATTAGCTAAACTCTTATTGTATTAAACTGCTTATTTTAAAAGTTTTCAAATCAAGATTCAAAAATGGTTCAAGTTATACCACAAACCCTAGAATATAAGGGTGGCCAACTCAATGCTGCTCTTGTACTAGAGGTAGCCAATTTTACAAATTGGAAGAAGAGGTTTCTTGTCCACATGGTTGGATTGAACCTCAATTCCTTGGATTCATTGAAAATGGTCCTTTTGTTCCCATGGTTGGGGACAATAGAAAAACTGAAGCACAATGGACTGCTGATGAGAGAAAAGCTGCTAATCTAGATCAGCATCTCAAAAGTCTCATCATGTCTATGCTTCTAGATGACCAAATGAATTCTGTTGTAAATTACAAAACAACCAAAGCTACATGGGAGGACCTTATTCTTTACCACGAGGGACCCTCTGATGTAAAAGAAACCAGAATCATGGATTTAAATCTTCAATACAACACCTTCAAGCACAAAGAAGGGGAAACCCTCACACAGACATTCAGCAGATATAAAGAACTGGTGACAGAACTTATGAATGATGGTTTTAAGCTTTCAAAACTTTAAATCAACACATTTTTGTTAATGCATTGCCAAAAAAGTGGCTCAGTTTCTATCAAATCTTGAGAAATGCTAATCACATTAAAGATTGTGATCTAGCCTCTCTTTTTGGGAAACTTAAATATGAAGAAAACCTAGTTGATAGGATTTATGAAGTCTCAAGCAAGAGTAAAGCATTAACCATTGCTACACCCTTGTCCATATCTTTCTTCAATGAGGCTGTCATTCAAGACTACCAAGATAGTCCTGATGATGAGGAAGACACAAGAACCAGTGAGGAATATCTGAATGACCTTAAAGAGGAATTTAATGAAAGAGCACTTCTAGCCAAGTCTAGAAGGTTCTTTAAGAAAGGAGGCAAGTTCTCCAGCTCCACAAAAGCTTTAGTTGACACTGAATGCTACAAATGTAGGAAGACTGGTCACTATGCTAGGGATTGTTATTCAAAAACATATCTCCTTTCATATTCCTTACCAGCTCAATCAAGACCATCTGGTCAATCATCATTTCAACCAAAACAAATTGCTTCTACTTCATTTCAGCAAAACAAGGTTAAACTTCGTCCAACAAAAGACTTTGAGGCCAAATATAGAGAAATTAAGGCCAGACTGACCCTCATGAGCACTAAAAGCTCTTCCTCCAAGGCTCCCAAGCAAGACAAGAACAAAGGGCTTGTTGCTGAAGCTTATGAATGGGATGAAGAAGATGTTTCTTTAGATGATGATGAAATGGTTAATGTGAAAGTGCTGATGGCACTTGCTGATGATGAAGGGGCTAACTCTAATGTTGTGACCAAAGAAAGTACCAGAAATGGTGAATGGGTCAATGTCACAATCAAAAAGGTACAAACTCTTCTTGAATTAGAAGATAAAGATGAGATTACATTTGTCTTTGATTACCTGTGCATTGATCTAAAATTTGTTGAAGAACAAAGAAACAATTTGCTTGAAAAATTTCATAAACTTGTTCTAAAACTTGAAGATTTTGAAAGTAAGCAACTAGAGCTAAAAGAAGATAAACTGGATATTCTTACTTCTCAACAATTGAACAAAGAAATTTTGGAGGAAAATAACTCCCTAAGAGTTGAACTAAAAGAAGCAAAAGATATTGTTAAATTTTGGCTTAGAAACTCTGATAGGGTAAATCAATGCATAAATGAACAAATTCCTGCTCAAAAGAGGAAAATGCTTGGTGCTGAAGGATCCTCCAGCACCAACTCTATTGTCTTTGTCAAAGCCTCAAATGAGGATGGTAGCTCGATCCCTGACATTTTAAGGTCAAGTGAACATAATTTACCCAATCATGACACTGGACGAATCCTTCTTCCTGAGTTTCAAGCAAATGCTGACTCTTCAGCACCTGTTGAGTACTCAGTTACTGAGGATGACTCAGATGATGATATAGAGAATGAAGTAAGTACCCCACTTCCTCTTTTGGAGAAGCTGGCTGGTGTTGAACCCTCTACTGGAACCAAATCAATCCAGTCTATCATCAAGTCACGCACCACACACAAAGGTAGTTCTTCCAAACATGTCAAAATTGACACTTCAAAGAACTCTTTAGCTCCTGTTGAAGGTTTACATATGGGAACTACCTCTTCAGTTTCAACAAATAAACTGAAGAATGCTAGATCTGAGGATGATGAGAGAATGTCTCTTGTCATACAAGAGATCAATGATCTCAAAATGCAACTCAGGCAGCAGCAAACACCAACTCGGTTTAGAGATGAACCTTCAGACTCTCCTCATTTAAAGTAAAAGACACAATTTAAAAGGGCTTGTGATTTATGTGGTCTAAACAACTATCTCACTGAAAATTGCCTAAGAGTGATTTATTGTACTAAATGTGAGTGGACTGATCATCGCACTTATGAACATACTCAGTATATGCTGGCCAAAAATAGTGCTGATGCTCACAATACTGAAGCATCTCATTCCAGGCGAAACATGCCTTTCCCACCATGCATTCATTATGGTATGGGCAATCATCACTCAGATGACTGCCACTATTACCCGGTTTGTAATATTTGTGGAAGTTATGACCATGACACCCATGGACATAATCAAATTATCTCACTCAGAAGAGGTATTAAACCAATAAACCCAAACTCTATTACCAAATGTTATGATACTTGTGGAAGCAATGTCCACACTACATCTGATCACAACCATATATAGTGGTTCAAAAGAGGTGAAGCCCTCCAGGCTAAGAAAGCAAAAGCTGTTCATACCTCTTCTTCTTCTGAACAATCACACACACACTCATCAAGAGGATCCTTCAAATCTAGAACACCTTCAAGATCTAAAACCCCCACCCAACAAAGGTGGATTTCAAAGCAAAACTGACCATTTCCTTAACTTGTGCAGTGTGATCTCAGGAAGCCTATTTGGTACCTATATAGTGGCTGCTCTAGGCATATAACTGGCACCAAAAGTTATCTGTACAAGTATAAGGAGGAACATGGTCCTAAAGATGTTTTTGGTGATAACTCATCAACTACTACTGAAGGATTTGGTTCAGTAAAATGCAATGGTATAGTTTTCTCAAGGGTAGCATATGTCAATGGATTGAAGCACAACCTCATCACCATAAGTCAACTTTGTGATGCAAAGTATCTTGTGCTGTTTGATGACAAAAAAGGTACAATCTTCAACTCCAATCATGAAATTGTGATGATTGCTCCCAGAGTCAAATAATGTTTATGTCATGAACATGAACTCTACTCAGGAGACATGCTTCTTTGCTAAAGCTTCCAATATTACCGATTGGCTTTGGCATAAGAGGCTCTCACATCTCAATTTCAAAACAATAACTCTGCTGGCAAAACAAAATCTTGTTATTGGTCTTCCTTCACTTGTCTACTCCAAGGACAAACCATGCTCAACATGTGAAAAAGGGAAGCACCATAGGGCCAGTTTCAAAACAAAGCAAACTTTCTCAATCAAAGAAAGTCTTCATTTGCTTCACATGGACTTATTTGGCCCAATATCACCTAGGGCCATTTGTCATGAAAAATATACACTTGTCATTGTTGATGAGTACTCTAGGTACACCTGGGTATAATTTTTTGACAAAGAAAAGCCATGCACCAGATGCCATTATGTCTTTCATCAAAAGAGTTGAAAATCAAAATGACACTCATGTCAAACAACTCAGAACTGACAATGGCACTGAATTTAGAAATCACATACTGATCAAATTTTGTGATGACAAAAGAATTTCCCAAAATTTCTCATCTCCTTACACAACTGAACAAAATGGTGTGGCTGAAAGAAGGAACAGAACTTTTATTAAAGCAACAAGGACAATGCTTGCTGGATCTGCGCTCTCTAAGCATTTTTGGATTAATGTTGTAGCCACTGCTTGCTACACTCCAAATAGATCCATCATTATGAAGAGACACATGAAGACTCCCTATGAAGTCTTCAAGGGGGAGAATTCCAAACATCTCATTCTTACATGTGTTTGGGTATCCAGTATTCATTCACAATCACAAGGATCACCTTGAAAAGTTTGATGAAAAATCTGATGATGGTTACTTCCTTGGATACTCTCTAATATCTAAAGCATACAGAGTCTTTAACACAAGAAGACAATGTATTGAAGAAACCTATCACATCATATTTAATGAAAGTTCTGAAGCTCTCACATTTACAAATCCATCAGATGATGAACTTCATATTCATGAATCTCACAATTATCCATCTAATGAATTTCAACATTATGAGCCTTCTCAAAGATATCAAACAAGCAACTCAGTCCCTCATATTGATCCATTTGAAGATATGACAAGTCCTACAAAAGGAAATCCTTCAGTATCACATACTGATGGCTGTCAATCAAATATTGATCAGTCTCAAAATAATCAAAAATGATCAGCAAGGCAACAAAAATGACCAAAATGGTCAGTTTCAAAACATCAGAATGCTAACACACATGATCAAAATGATCAATCATATGAAGTTGTTGATGAACAATCTGATCCACTTGCTCAAAGCTCTCCTACCATCTCTAGGAAATTAGGTCTTGGATGTGTTGCTTCTGAACAAGAAGGAAGCCCTCCATTGATTGAACCTTTGTCCATTGAATATCCTTCAGTAGACACTAGAGATAATCCAAGTCCAAGTCCATGTCATGGACTTCCAAGTTCTAACTCTAATCATAATACCAGTGCCTATTCTCCAGCTCCACAAAAATCTTGGACTAAAAATTGTCACATACAGCTGGTGAACATAATAGGCAATCCTGGTGAAGGTAGAGTCACTAGATCTATGGAAAAGAAACTGAGTGCTGCTTCATCTAGAGAATGCCTCTATGCAAACTTTCTCTCAGAAATTGAACCTACAAAGGTTTCTGAAGCACTCACACAACCTGGATGGGTGGATGCCATGCAAGAGGATCTCAATCAATTTGAAAGAAACAAAGTCTGGAAATTGGTTCCTCTTCCATATGGTAAATCAACCACTGACACCAAATGGGTTTACAAGCTCAAAAGAGATGAAAATAATGTGGTGACCAAAAAAAAAGCTAGGTTGGTGGCCCAAGGATTCAATTCAAGCGCCTGGTGTTGATTTTTACCAAACCTTGCTCCAGTTACACATATGGAAGCCATACGAATCTTCCTTGCTTATGTCACTTACATGAACTTCATCATCTACCAAATGGATGTCAAAAGTGCATTCCTAAATGGTGACCTAAAAGAAGAAGTTTATGTTACTCAACCTCCTGGCTTTGAGAGTAGTAAATACCCAAGTCATGTCTACAAGCTTTACAAAGCTTTGTATGGACTGAAGCAAGCTCCAAGAGCATGGTATGAAACTCTCTCAACATTTCTCATTGAACATAAGTTTGCCAGAGGAAAAATAGATAGCACCTTGTTTATCTATAAATCTAAAACTAACACCATTCTGGTACAAATTTATGTAGATGACATCATCTTTGGTTCTACAAGCTTGAAACTTTGCAAACAATTTGCCAAGATTATGACCAGCAAGTTTGAGATGAGTATGATGGGAGAACTCACATACTATGTTATCACCCTGCTCCTCCTCATGGGCAGGGGTGGAGTCTTAGGCAGGGAGGAGGGCCCGACTACATTCTCCACCATCAGATTGTCCCCATCCTCATTGTCAAAATCTTCGGGGGTCTTCATAATTGTTTATTCCTCATCAGATTGGGGGTCCGGTACGGCTGCTAGGGCGATTGTCATGTTGCGGGTATGCTCGAGAAGGGGTAGCTCATTTTCTCGTCTAGGGCGGGCTCCTTCTGGTATGGTTTTAGGATCACCTTGGCGTAGGACTCCAAAGAAGTTCATTTTTGTAAAGCAAAGAAGTGTGTTAGTTACGGACAACGGATTTATATATGTTTAGGAGTGCGGATATTATACCTACCTTCACCACGCCTCCTCCAAAACATAGGGTATCTGTTGGACGGGCCAAAGTAGTTGCGGCTAATCCCTAGCAGGCAAAGGAACGACTCAGGTAGATTCCTATGAAACCCTGTCCTATTCCTATCTATTTCTTGGGAATGTTGGGCATTATATGTACCAGCTCGGGGAGGAGGGTCGGGAGATACTCTATGTTTAAATACAAAATCAGTCGGCCAAACTACTGCGTCAATAAAAAAGTAGTGGTCGTACCAATTTTTCAGCGAGTCCATGGCTTTATTGTGTGCCGTGGGGCTGTTTGGGGACCGTTTCTTAAAGGAAAGCCACCCATTCACTAAGTTGGATGTATAAAACAGCCTAAATAACTCTACGGTTGGGGGAATGCTTCTTGCACGGCATAGGATTTCAAACTGGCTAATCTTACATGGGCCTATACAGTGTAACTGGGTGATATGTACATCATAGTAGCCTAGGAGATCTACGAGGAATCTAGTAAAAGGAATGCGGTAATTGGCCGCGTCAAAGAGACGAGTGTTTAAGCCAATCTTTCCCTGGGGTGCCTCTGTTCTGAGGTCCCCTGCACCAGGAAGAGAGGGATGAAGGTTGCAAGGAATGAAGAAATCAGAGCAAAAGTGCCCTAGTTTCTCCTCCGTCATTACGTTTAGCACGGATCCAATGGAAGGGTTGTTTCTTTGAGCCATTATAAAGTAAGATGAAGGCGTGGTATTCTAACCTGTGTGGGAGAGGATCCGTGCGAAAGAAGGTGGTGATAAGGGAGAAAGCGTTAATGGCAGAAATGAGAAAACGATTGTGTGTCACACACAACCGTATGGGCAACCTATTTATAGGGTTGCCTTGTTGGTCATGGTTCGTTAGATTCATGACACGTGTCTTCCACTCACCAGAATCGTTTGGTTGGGAAGAGAGTGGCAAGTGAAAAGTCAGGTGGGACCCACGGGTCACTTCTAACTCAGAAGATTACGTCGCTCGAGGTTCTGACTGTTTGTACTTTGTCAGTCAAAATGGCAGATGAACAGTCAATTGTGCCGGGATATGCGGTCATACGTAAGACCATATTCAATGTTTCATTTAATTTGTCTCAGTCGTCACATACGACTGGGGTACTATAGGAATAAATTCCTAACAAGGTTTCCACGTGCGGCCGAAACATGGTTTTCAAAATTTAGCATTTCAAAATGTTCTTTCTTGGTACGTCCGGGGAGCATCTTGTTAATTTAGATATTCCTCCTACGGCTGTAACAACTTGACTGGGGGGAAATGATGACGTATAGTCCCCAGCAGGGTCATGAACCCAGCCCATGGGTACTACCCGCATCCGGCCCATCACGAATGGGTTGGATTGACCAGTTAAGCTTACGGGCTTGAATGAACAGTGGCCGCATAAAGTGTGTACGGCCCACAGCCCGGTACAGCCGGGACAGGGTCAGACAGAATCACAATCCTATTGGGATTGGAATTTACCTTCAAGTATAGGATATACACTAGCCATAATTAGAAGATAACAATCAAGCTATATATGGTGATTATCTTATGCTTCGGGCCGAAGTAAACAGTGAGCCCATTAGGGTTTCACTGCTTATATAAGGAACCCTCAAGGGCTCCACAAAGGTATTACATTCTACATACTCTAAACTCACATCCGATTCTTAACCCTAACCGATTACTTACTCTCACGCCAGAGTCTAATCGTGGGATACATTCCCATGGTAAGCTTAACGCGTGTTGCTTTAGTGTGAAGGATCTCAACAAGATTATTCACTTGGTGCAAGAGCCGGAGTCCAGCCAACCCGAATTAAGCCTAATTCGGGTCTAGGAAGGATCATCCAACTTTTGTATCAACACATGCCCATCGAGACGAACCCGAAGAAAGTAGCCATCGGCCAAAAAAGAAAAAGAGCCAAAATTCGGATGGAAATGATTTACTTGGTCAAAATCCACTAGAATCAGATGATATTAAGAATACTCCAAAGCAAGCGAAAAAGAGAAAAGGTTTTTCTTTAATACATCTGAATTTAAGTTTTGATGCAGTAGTGGTCAGATGTTTTAAAGGACGGCTAAACGTAGATTGCATTATATACGAAAACATAGGTTAATGTGTCAAACGAAAATTTTTAGAATTATTCAGGGAACATCATTTTGATAGAAGTTAATTTAAATTGTGATGTAGTGGTCTGTTGTGTTTAGTGAAGTTTGTGTTATTTGCGGAAATATGTTTATGATGCAATATGTGTTTGTTTGCTAGGTTGTTTGCTTAATGCACTTAATTATACGTTATGATGCAGTATGTGGTAATCATGTGTAAGTATGAGTTAGGCTACTAGGTTAAACGTGTTTTTATGCTAGGTTGTTTGCTAAATGCAAAATTCTTTCTTAGCATTATGTATGGTAGGTTTTTTTACAGTTGGTTTTTTAGCTGTGTACTTGATGTAGCTATTTGTATTGGTGTGATGTAGTTACTTTTACATGTGTTTTAGCTGTCCAAAAGTGTGTTTTTTTAAAAAGTGATGCGGTAAATCTACATTGTGATGCATTATGTAGAGTATTTTTTTACAATAAGTTTTTTTAGTTGTGTACTTGATGTAATTATTTGTATTGGTGTGATGCACTGAAATTTAAACTGTGATGCAGTAAATCAACATGTGTGTTGCATTAGTTTGGTATGATGTAGTTATTTTTTGCATTATGTACAGTAGGTTTGTTTAAGTTTTGTACTTGATGTAGTTACTTGTGTTGCTGTGATGCACTTAATTTTATTCTTTGATGCAGCAGGAAAAAATGTGAGTAATACTCCGTCACCTGTTGATGTAAATAAGTTGAAGGGTAATATATTGAATCTTGGAAACAACGTAGATGTTGTTGGGAAAATGGCAAAAAAAGGCACTGAAGTGGGTGTAGATAAGTTGGTTGGGAAAAAGAAAATGGCAAACACTGAAGTAGGTGTAGATAAGTTGGTTGGGAAAAAGAAAATGGCAAAGGGGAGTAAAGATATTCACAATAGTCAAATAGTCGTTGTAAAACAGAAAGTTGCTATTAAAGGAAAAAAGATGGTTAGCAATGATGATGTATTGGAGAAAGCACCTCTATCGATTGATGATGAAAATATGGATTCTAATGGTAAAAAAGGGTTACTTTTCCTAATATTAATTCAAGAATATCATCTAATCATTTGAAGTGTGTATTGGAATCTTTAACAAATGCCCAAGTTGAGACTATAAGAGAAATGGGTTTGGGAGAATATTATAATATTTTTGATTACCCTACCATTCCATCAAAGCTTGTGTACTGGGTTGCATTTAACTTTGATTGTGATACGGACACAATACACATGGATGATGGAAGACAAATTAAGGTGACAAAGGAATTAATTCATGAAATGCTTGGAATACCCATGGGAGAGAAAGAAGTTATTGCTCTTCGAGCTACAACGACAGAAGACAAAACAACAACGGATTGGAGAGCTACAACTCCATGGGGAGGGGATAAAGCGCCAAGGCCTCATATATCCATATTTGATGATCATGTTTGTAGTATGACCGGAACGGGTTGGGAATTCAAAGTTGGATTTTTAGTGGTGTTTATGAATATTGTGGCTGGGGGGTAATAAGGATGGCACAATCAATCAAAGATTCTTACCTACCTTAAGAGATATTGAAGATTTTCAAAACTATGATTGGTGTGGATATGCTTTAAAATGCATTCGGTCAGGAGTTAAGATATGGAAAACAAAACCAGGAGGTTATTTTGGTGCTTCCACATATCTTTTGGCGGTATGATTTTTTAATGCTTCTAAACTTCTTAGTATGTTTAATCTTATTTTTGCTGCATCAATACTTTTTTCACTTCATCATATATAGATAAAACATAACGGTTATTCCTTATATTGAATGCATCATTTCCTATATTAACTGCATCACTTCCTTTTTGTAGCTTCTATACTGCAGCTCCACAATCTCACCAACTATAACTGTGGAAAGAACATCACCTATTTTCAAAGGATGGAACACCGAGTTGTTAAAAAAAAGAGAGAATGAAGAAATGAATTATATGAAAGGTTTCGGGAAACTTCCAATCTTGGAAGGTTATGAGTTCTTTCCCCCCAAGAAGAAGGTTGACCAGACAAAGAAGAAGAAACATATTGGAAATACAAGTTAACCAGACAAGGATCTTGTACAATTTAGATAAACAAACAAGTCAGGTAAAAACTAAGTTTCATTTTGCTGCTGTAACATAGGGTGATATGTTTAAATAATTGTAGGTGTTTAGTTTGCTGTACCTTAATTTGAGTTATGATGCATGATAGGTGTGAAAACACCTATCCTTTTACCACTTAACTACAGTAATAACGAAGCCCAAACGTGTATTTTATGTCGTAAATGTCAAAATTATGCGTGGTTTTTGTTTTTGTTGTGATTTAGGACCAAGATGTGAAAAGGAAGGAAAACACGGGCTTTCACGGGCTTTTATCAAAGAAAACGACAAAAGACAAAGTCAAGAGATCAAGAGTGCAAAAAGAACAGAAGTCCAAGGCCTTTTTTGAAGATTTATCGAAGAACAAGTCTAAAGACGAAAGTTTAATAAAGCCGAAGAAATCAAGTCTAATAAATGAAGAAATTATAAGACGAGTTTAATTAATCCCGAGACAAAGTCGATAAAGTCGAAGAACTTAAAAGACGTAAAGACGTGAAGAAAGAAAGAGGAGGCAACACATGCACCTCCCCATTTTCCTATAAATACCCTCCTAAACACATTTAGGAGGGTTGGTTTTTTGTTAGTTAGTGTTAGCTAGTTCATTATTTTCATTTTTGTAGGTAATTTTAGAGAGAGAAAGTGACAGTTTCTCTCACTAGGAATTTAATCTTTCATCTTCTTATCTTTCTAGTTTTAATCAAATCTTTACTTTTGATAGCTTAATTCTTGTTTTAATCTTTATCTTATTCTACCTTTCTTAATTTTTGTTCACCTTTAATCCGAGTTTTTACACGTCTTGTTTTAATTTGATGTTTGATTTGTTAAAAAGTTTATCTTTTGGTTAATCTAAGTTTCCTACGAATTAAGCTTTGAGCTTGACATGCTTATTGGCTTATTTTGTATCTAGCTTATTGTTTTTAAGATTTCTTAAAAAGTTTTAGTCTTTTTAAAGTTTCCTTATTTTGTGTCTTGAAATGTTTAAATTTTGTGCTTACTTTGTTATCTTATTCTTGTTTTTTTTCTAGTTTCGGTTAGCTTATTAGAATTAGCTTATTTAGCTTATGCTTATTGCGATTTGTTATTCCATCGGAAAGGGAGGTTTCTCACATTGCGACAACTTCACTCTACATTCCGATAGTGACAGTATCAGAAAGAGGGTTTTGGATTGCGACGGAACATTGCGATCTGACTTTGCGATCTAGAGTTTTCCCCCCTTATTTCGATCAAGATTCCGATCGCTCATTGTGATCTGGATTACGACGGCTCTTAAGGTTATTTTAAGTCAAAGTGCTGCCCATTTTTCCTTAGCAACATTCCGATGGAAATGACATTCCGATAGCTTTATTTTTCTTTACATTCCGATAGATTGCATTTTACTCATTCCGATAGATTTAGTTTTATACATTATGACAGATTTCCTTTTCAGCCTTATTCCGATAGATTGCATTTCATTATTCCGATAAACTTTGTTTCTATATTCCGATACCTACTTTGCGATTTGGATTCCGATGGATATGGTGACAGCATTCCGATCTGACATTCTGATGGTTTTGGGTTTCGAGTTATATTTTGCTTTGTTTTGTTTTTAAGTTTATATTTTTATTACTTTGTCAAATTTACTTTTCATCAAGCATTTAATTTTTGTCATTTAATTAATTATAATTTTTAGTTTAATTTCTTAAAGCTTTTATTTCTTTATTCAACGACAAGTTTTTATTTTACCTTAGTTTAAAATAGATAAACCTTTTCCCATTTGTTATTCCACCAAGAACGACTCAGTCGCACTAATTAACGGTAATCAATTCGAAAAGACTTGGAACGAATTTATTTTATACTTGGGCAATCCCTATCTACTAAATGGCGCCGCTGCCGGCTCTTTTCGTTAAGATTAAAGGTTTTTAGTGAGAGACGCGTTGGATTTTGGGATCCGTTCATCTTTGAACGTTATTTTTCTTGCTTAAAATTTTCAAAAATCCAAAAAAATAGAAAAACCAAAAATATTTCTTGTATATCTTTCTTTTCTTTTGTAGGTGTGTATGTGTACCCGTGCTCGTAAGAAGAAAGCAATTCAAGCCGAAATCATTACTCAACCTATTGTCACCATGGACAATCGACCAATGATCGAGCTTTTGCAATCGCACGTTGAGGGCAACACCGATGCTATTGTCATACCCGAGATTGGAGCCAACAATTTTAAGCTCAAATCCAGTTTCATTCAAATGGTCTCTGCTCAACCATTCTTGGGGCGTACACTTGATGATCCTCACGAGTCACGACCATATCAAAAGGTTTCTTCAACTCACTAATACGGTCAAGTTTAACGGGGTTTCACAAGAGGTCATTTGCTTGCAACTTTTTCCTTTCTCCTTAAAGGGACAAGCCCGACATTGGCTTGATAAGGAACCGCCACAAAGTATTCTTACGTGGTCGGATTTAGAGACCAAATTCATCAACTACTTTTTCCCACCCTCACGTACTACCGCTCTGCGTAATGAAATCATTAATTTTGAACAAAAGTACGGTGAGACATTTAGTAAATCTTAGGACCGTTTTAAGGAACTTTTAAGAAAGTGTCCACAACATGGTTTCACAAAAGTGCATCAAATTAACACTTTTTACAATGGTTTAAGCATGACTGACTAAGATTCACTAAATAGTGCCTCGGGGGGTAATATTTTGGTTAAGTCTTCTAATGCCGCATGGGATATTATTGAGAATAAATCTAAAGTGCAAACCAAAAGTGTTCGGGCTAATGTGGCTAGTGCTAGCACTAGTGACACTGAAAGGAGACTTTATAAGCTTACTACGGTTGTTGAGGCACTAGCTTTACAAACCGTTAACAATGCCAAAAATAACAATGATATTAATATAACTTGTGAAACTTGTGGTGGGTCACACTCTTATGCTAACTGTGATAAAGCTTATGATCAATCTCACACGGAAGTGTATGCTTACAACACCACCGAGAGAGTTCATTTCAAGCCTAATGTCGATGTTAATCACTTGTCTTACAATGCGACAAATTATTTGGCTCCACCCGGTTTTCAACAAAGACCACCACAACCTAACCAAAACAACCAAGGGCCGCCAAGAGCTAATTTTCAAGGTAATGCCAATGTGAGGGGCTCAAATGGAAACCAAGGTTTTCAACACCAAGGTTTCAATCCTCAAGGTTTTCCACCTTATAACCAATACCTAAATCAAGGTTTTCAACAACAAGGGTTCAATTTACCTCATCCGCCAATGGACTTGGTTTTGCAAAAGTTGAATGAACATGAGAAAATCATGCTAGCAATGCAAGAATCTACAAGACAAATTCAAGAGTCCACGGATAGGAAATTCGTTCAAATGTTACAAACCCTTCGTCCACAAGGTGCTCTTCCTTCTACCACCGAAACAAACCCTAGAGCGAATGTGAGTGCTATTACCACCCTAAGTGGAGCAACTCTAGTAGGACCTTCTACCCCTCCTCCCGTTACTCCATCTTCACCTCCTCCACCTCCATTTATCCCTCCTACTTCCACATCTAGTACTAGTACTCCATTAACGTCTCCACCTCTTAATGAAGAAGTACCCAAGCAAAACCTTCCACCAACCCCACCCACCACCTCTAAACCTTCTATTTCTCAACCCTCAAAATCTCAACCTGTACCTGCTACACCTACACCCAAAATTCCTTACCCTTCATGGCTGGACAAAGGTAGAATTCTTACTAAGGATGACGTTCAAGTCTCCAACTTTTTGAACAAGATTGCCGACATAAACATCACCTTTAGCCTTGTTGAAGCTCTTGCACAAATGCCTAAATTTGTCAAGATGTTTAAGGACTTGCTTAGCAAGAAGGAGAAGATGGCCAAGTTTGTTAATACTCGATTGAATGAAAATTGTTATGCTGCCCTTCTTAAAGAACTTCCGGAAAAACTTGGAGATCCCGGTCGTTTCTTGCTACCTTGCATTTTCAACCAAACCGAAGAATTTACTGCCTTATCCGATCTCGGGGCAAGTATAAACTTGATGCCTTTAAGTGTTTAGAAAACACTATCATTACCCGACCTTACACCAACAAAGATGACTCTTGAGCTAGCCAATCGTACTCTCGCTTACCTCGTTGGTATTGCCGAAGATGTATTTGTAAAAGTTGGCACCTTCACTTTTCCGGTTGACTTTGTTGTTGTTGATTATGAAATGGACTCTCGTATTCCGTTAATACTTGGTCGGCCATTTTTGAGAACCGGAAAAGCTCTAGTCGATGTTGCCGAAGGTGAGCTCATCTTAAGGGTCGGGAATGATGCACAACTATTCAAAATGGGGAAGATCACAACCAAAACAAATGGAAGAGAATCAGCGAATATGATTAATGTGCTTAATGATTTTGTCGTCTACAGCAATCCTCTGTTCGATTCTTGCTATCATAATCCACTGTTCCAAGATGATGTGGATGATTCTCTATCCAATTCTGATCCTCCACCAATTTATGATTCTCCACCGATCTTTGATGCTTATGATGACGATTCTAGTTCCAATGGAGATGATTATGATGACTTTACTTCTGAGTATCCAGACATGCCCACTTATGATGATTTTGATGAGGCTGATACTCTCTCGAGTGATTCTTCAAATGATGAAGATCCTATACCAACAACAATTGATCCTACTTTGGATGACTACTCATTTGAGGAAGACTTTGCTACTTTTCTCAATAGATACTTCCCAAATGAGAGTGATGCTCCTCCTTTGGACTTTGATGATTATGGTCTTTATCCTACTTTGATATGAAGAAACCCGCTTCAAAAGAGAAGAAGCCAAACGACACCGATATCAGCAGCACTTATGTCTTAACTCCTCTCTACCCTCCGTCTGAGGATGAGATTGCAAGATTTATGATCCGATCTTCTTCAAGATCTGCTGAGCCTGAGTGTTATTTTCCCCTAAAGGAAAAGGTGTTCGACCCCGATATTGCACTTTTTAAGCCATCTCAGTATCCATCTGATGAAATAAAAGGAAAAATCTTTGGAACTTATAGAGATATGCTTGCACTTCACCCTTGCTACCACCGTGCTCAATCGCTGCTTAAGGGAACCCTGCCTACTCTTCTTTGGCTTGCCTTGTTTGCCTTAAGCTTGTGCTACTTGCTGGATGAAAACCATGTCTTTGATCCCGGTGGATTTGTTTCAAGCTTCTTCCTATGCTAATCAAGGTCGAGTCAGGCTCACGACTCGGTTAACAAAAACAAGCGCTTCTCGGGAGGCAACCCGTAGTATCTATCCTTTTTCTCTTGTTTTTATAATAAGTGTAGGGAGAGACCCTGGTATGTGTTCGTTGTCTTCTTTCTTATCATGTGCATGGATTCGAGCTTTCAAAAGATCCATTCTTGATGACTTTTGACGAACCGTGCTTCCGTGTTCCCATCTTCCTGGTTCTATCCTAAACTCTTTTGATTCACTATTTTATATTTTTCAATATTAAAATAGGAATCACTTTAGTTGTCTCTTCCTTAGCAAGATTTAAACAACGTGCACAATGTCCTAAGTGTAGGGGAGTTTACTCCCACATGCTTAAACATTAAGGACAATGTTTATATTAAGTGTAGGGGGACTTCTATCGAAGTTAAGTGGGATTTTCCTTGTATTTGTCCTCATTTTAACTAGAAAATTTGATTTTTCGACATTTTTCAAATTTTTTGATCTATTTTGGCCTAGTTGTTTTACCTTTGTTATAGTTATTTTATTTCGTTGCTAGAATAAATTTTAATAAAGTGGTTTTAGTTTTCAAATGTTGTGAATCTTTTGACTCAGCTCGAGTTTACTTATCTAAGTTTACTCTAGCTAGTATCCTTAACGTGTTTAAGTCAAGTTTTGCTAGGATTTTATATAGGGATCTTTAAAACGCGAAAGTCTTAACTCTCACGGGTTAAGAACAAGAACTTTTCGCAAGTTCCTATAATTGATCCTAGAGAGTCGTTTATCAAGGGAACTTTAAAACGCAAATTCTAAACTTGAAAGAGTCTAAGAAGATGCAAGATCCTATAGGCGACTCGAAAACCCAAAACTTTGATTTAAATGGCTAAGCCTCCACGAGTCTCATTCCTTGAGATTTTAAACTGTGGAGAACGAGAGATGATAGAGTCAATTATAAGTTTGGCATTCTTTCGTGAATTTATGTGAGTTGATTATAAGCTTATTCTCCCATCGCTTGTTAATAATTTTTGTAAAATCCATGATTTTACCATGAGAATAATGTAATAAAAATCTACTCAACGATCCTAGATCATTTCTCAACCTAGTAATAGTAATTGAGTTTCGAGGACGAAACTCAAGGTGGCATGTGGATGATGTAAAACCCGAGATTTTTCGTTCATTAAATAATAATGGAGTATGTTTCAAAAACCCTTTTTGAACCATACAAAAATCATCAGATTTGAAAATTTGACAAAAGTCATACAAACCGCGTACCGACAATTCAATAATTTAACTACATAAATTATTGTCGAGGAATACTTGATAAACAATTTGATTAAATTGTTTAATATTACATTTATCTACGGAATGATTAAATGAGAAGTATTTCTACTAAAATGATACTTACGTTATACAAAATATAAATGACAAATACTTGTCATTTAAATAAACGAACACGTTTTTCGTATTTATACGTTATATAAATACCCCATTTTATTGGAAAAATGATTTTTGGATCAATTACGAAATCCTCGTAAGATGAATCAAAAATTCATAAACCTCGAACGTGGCCCGAACCATGTATTAACGAAAATTGTAATATAAGTTACACTTTAGGCCCACTTGTGGCCTTATAAGCCCAACTACTTAAATCTTGGGTAGTAATGGGCTTAATAAGCCCAACAAGAGATATAAGGAGCCCAACAACCCTTTTGGCCCACTAGACAAGCCACCAACACACCTCACTTCCCCATTGGGTCAACCCTAGGTTGGTGACACATGTCCATCATGTCCCCCCACCTTCTTGCTTCTCATTGGACAAAGTTAAGTGGGTGACACTTGTCACCTTTCACTCTCACCCTATATTAGGGCTATGTCACTTCTTCTCTTTCATTTTCTCTCACACAAAACACACACACACACCCAAAAACTCTCTCTATATTTTCTTTCTTCTTTGAGCCGTGAACCCCCAACCCACCTAGATCATCAAATTTTTGATTTTCTTGTTTGAATCTTCAAAAACAAATCAAAGACCCATCTTGGAAATCTCGAGATCTACACATTGGTATGTAAATCTCCTACATGCATCAACTTTAAAGATTTACTTTTATTTCCATGGTGGATCTATATATGCATCAAGTAAAATGTATAGATCTACCCCGGATCTATACATGCATGAGAGTAACATTAAGTAAAATATGTAGATCTAGCCCGGATCTATATATGCATCAAGTAAAACGTATAGATCTACCCCGGATCTATACATGCTTGATGGTTACATCAAGTGAAACTTGTAGATCTATTCCAGATCTATCCATGCATGGTGGTCACATCAAGGGTTGACAAGATCTTGGATGGTTACTTACTCACTCACTAGTACAACGACTTTGATAAGCCTCGTAAGATCTACATCTCGTTCTTATTTATCATTCCTTGTATTTTCTTGATCTTATGTATATTCCGAATATATATATATATATATATATATATATATATATATATATATATATATATATATATATATATATATATATATATATATATATATATATATATATATATGTGTGTGTGTGTGTACTAAATGGATTAATAAGTTTTGGGACATTGTATATAAAATTTTGAACACTAAAAATAAAGCTAAACAAGCCCTATTAACGATTTGATTCATAACAATTTTTGAACCGTAACAAAAACAGATTGCATGTCGAAATCAGTAGGGTTGGGATACTGAAAACTTAAATATTAAGATAGATAATTGTTTTGTGATAAATTCCTCGGGTGGCTCGTCCCGTGACGAATTATAGAAAGCAAGATCTGACCAAAATACGAAACAAGGTCAAATCTGAACATACTGTTTTGATGGACTGTTTTCTCGTAAAATTTGTATACTGACTTATGAATATGTAAAACTAAAAGTTGTAGATAAAATCATGAAGAACTAGAATCAATTGGATGGTTTATCAATTTTTACGGTTTGGAAATGGTGGCCAAAATAGTAAAAACTAGTCATATCTGAACATACTGTCTTCACGGACTGTTTTCTCATATAAGAAACAAGAATCATTGAAAATGGTAGAACTGCAGGTTGTAGATAAAATCATGAACAAGTAGAATCAATTGGATAGTTTACTAGTTCCTTACGGTTTGGAAATGGCGACCAAAACGGTGAAAACGAGTTTGGCTGCCCAAAACAGCCAACTCTTCTAAGTTAGAAAATGGGTTAATTAGCTATGAAAAGTATAAATTTGGGGTAATTAGACTTATAATAAGTGTAGTACATGAGTTAATAATGGTTTTGGTAAAAAGAACACACTTAGATGATTTACAGTTCAAGAGATATGAACAAATTAGCGGGACATGTCGGGAAAATTATAATAAACGGTTTATAACTCATTGACGTAAAATGTGATGATTTTTATATAAACCGACATGGTAGGACCCACATGTCGAGGATCTTGTACTTATTTATATACTGATGACTAGATGACCCGAGACCCGACCAACGTGAAATATTAAGTGTATGAGGTTGTGATGTGTTTTAGAACCCAAAAACTATACAAAGTGGACTTGGGCCATAAAAGCCCAACTTACACTTGTAATGGCTATTGGGCCATTATTGGACCTAAGACTAATAACCAATTTAGAGTAGTATACTGAAT
The DNA here is from genome assembly GCA_025667525.1 of Glebionis coronaria. NCBI lineage: Eukaryota > Viridiplantae > Streptophyta > Magnoliopsida > Asterales > Asteraceae > Glebionis > Glebionis coronaria. The sequence continues at coordinate 187,972 of JANFOE010000092.1, read as the reverse complement.
TTAAAATGGACTTAAGTCATATACTTGGGTAGTGGACCACTATTGGGCTTAAGATGGGCTAAAAGTGTCAACTTGGATTTTTCAGTTAAAATGACTAAGTGTTCACCTAAAAGTTTTATAAAGAATCATAAAACTTATGCAATGTCCAAGAACTTATTAAGACATACTTATTACATATATGTACGATTTATTTCTTATCTCAAGCTTAAGACGCGCCTCGTTATCTTTAGGTCTCGTATGATCATGTATCGATTGTTGACATGTATTCTTGATTGACGTTCGTTCTCTATTAACTATTATGACGATTGTATCAGGTGAGTTTACAGCCCCATATAAACTTTGATAAAACTTTCCCTTTTGGGAAAGAAAATATGCAAACATATATTGGACATGACTGGATTGTATAAACTGGATTATGATTGCTTACTATTGAAACTGTTAAATTGTTGTAAATCGCCCGAATGTTATAAATAGATCTATTAGGGATTGACCATCCCCGTCTGGGTGAGTCATGCTCACTGTGCCTTGGCCGGGACAACAAACGTATACCATGTTGGAACAGGAATGAGTGTCTTTTTGTAAGACACTACGACCTCATCTGTTGAGGACTATGGGTTTAAGCTTCAGTTTCTAATAATAAACAAATGTTATTTACATCTTAGTAAGAATGCTTTGTGCATTATTACTTCTAGGATTATTGTATGTCCAAACTAATTAATTGATTAAAATCTGTAAATTCACCAACTTTATGTTGACCACGCTAGTATGTTTTGCACAAGTTATTTAGCAAGATTATTTGAGCATGGATTGAGCATCATTTAGGAGCAATAAAATGACGGGGGATTATCTTTTACTGGGATATTCATAACAAATGTTATTCAACGATTTAAATGATTGTACCAATTCAATGTATACATCAATTGTATTTCAAAAATCATATAATTATGATATGTGCTTTGTAAGCTATTTGCTCATCGATCCACCACTGTGATACCCGCTTTATGGGGGTGTTACAGAGAATGGTATCAGAGCTTTAGTTATAGCGAACAAGATTAATTTTTAAATAAAATAAGAATAAAAATATTTTTATTTTATTTAAAACTGGAGTATAACTTTATAAAAACCTTTTGGGGATTTTTTTGGGACATACTTAGAAAGCATATAGCATAGAGAGCATGCATAACTATATGATTTAAGTGCGCAATCATTATTCTATGCATTCGTAATTGTTGATTGTATTAGATGCTAACTTGTACGTATTTACGTAATATAACTATTTAATATTTATTGTAGAAATATTAAATACTCAAGATATTTTGTAAAACAAATAAACATGCCATGTTAGTAGGGAGCTTTATACTAAAGATGTTTCATCTCGATATTACGTTTTTACTGAGTGGTTGGGTTTACGATTTAAAGTGCCCTCGCTCCCCAAACGTTAATAGAATGGCTTCTGAAATATGATGGCCCGAACAATGCATTATAACCACGAACAATCTAATACATAACAGACACATGGAAACATTTAAATAAAAATTAAATAAGAACTTTGGAAATATTGGAAATCTAATAGAATCTCTAGAACCCGTTAGAAAATCTAAGAAGATTTTTAAGTCTCTAAAAATCTAAATAGACCTATCTATTTTACTCAATCTCAGGAAATCTTTAGTAAACTTAATTAGATTTTATAAATATTGATAAATCTAATAAAATGTTTGGGGAAATCTAAAATTTGATTTTATAAAATTTTCTTTGGAGATCTTGAATTAACCCTTAAGAACCAATAAGCTTGTAAGGTTTCATAAACTTCACACCTAGATAAATGGTTAACTATTACTAATGGACTAGTTAAGCACAGGTAACAGTAACCCAAAACTTGAATAGGCCCTATAGGCCCAATACCATATAGCTGAACCATTAACTAAGCATATTAGGCCCATTTAATGCCTAGTAAGCCCACTTAGCAAACCTTGAATTATTAATGGACTGAAATATGTTTAGGCCCATTATGAAGACCATTAGGCCCATTTATTGTCTTATGGACCTATGTAGTAAAACTCTAACATTGATGGATCTAAAACTATAATTTGGCCCATTAAAAAATCCTTAGCTCATAAGAATTGTTAGTGGACCTTGTAAGCTCAATAAGGGTTTGGGAAGCCCATTAGCTCTTTTGGTGCACTTAATAAGCTCACTTAGTGATTTTACACTTAAGTAAAGTTTTTATACCAAAGATATAACTATAAAAACTTTTAGACTAAGAACATTAGTTTATAAAACTTATGGATTAAAACCATGACAATTGAAACTTGTCTTGATAAAACAGAAACTAAAAGGACTAATATTGTAAATATTTGAAAGCATAGGGATTAATAAATGCCATTCGTGACTTATTAGACCTTAAGGATCACTTTTGTAAATTCTTGGAAGTTAGATTGTCATTTTATGACTCTAAGGACTAATGTTGTAATCAGCCGAAGTAATTAGAAGCCCTAAGCTTTAGTTCGCCACTTATTGGAAGTTATAAAACCTAATGTTGAACAGAGGGACTATTTTCACCATCTCCTGAAAATACTAGAAACCCTAAGGACTAAAGTTGTTAAGAACTGGAAAGTGTAAATTTGGTAAAATATAGAGGGCCTTGTTTTGCCAATAGCCGAAACTTAGGCAAACCCTAGAACCTTTATTTCATTTAAGGTATTAAAACTTGGGCATACCATCTTTACATAGTTATTCGATGAATAGGAACTGGTTAGTCTATTCTAACCACTAGGATAACAGACATGCCACTTAATGAAAACGATTTTACAACAAACATACAAATTGGAATATTTAAAAACAGACTAGGAAGCATTACCTAGCGAACTACATTTCATTAAATGTTTGAATTTGTTGTTATGTGTATATATACATATATATATACCTTATTAGAAGGAACTATACGATATAATGCCTATGCTTATGATTGTAATATATTATTATATATTATATTATACATATGAACTCCTTGTTTGATGCGTACTCTCGCGCACGTTATCGCGCGTCAACATGTATTTTCTCTCGCTTATGATTTTGTACGTATATCTACGGAACACGACTTATTAACGACTCATATACGCGTGCTTTTTTTATAATATCATGTGATATTATTTGGATAAATTTGCATCTTTAAATGATGCGGTGGGACCCAAAATCAAGGTACTTATGATCCTATATTTTACATATGGGACCTGAGACTCTTGATCCTAAGTTAATTATGATTACGTCTTTAGACGTAATGAGACGTCTAAAGGTGATATCATGAGCCACCGGACAAGAAGTTTACTTATAAAATTCGTATCACGGTGGAATGGGACGCCCGAAGACGAAGGTTATAACTAAACGGGCTGTAAAGTATCTTAATAATATCTATTATCTTAGATGTTATATTTATCCTAAATAATAAGACTTGCCGGGAATATTTAGGTAAGGTGGGCTATGAAATCGTTATTGAAACAAGTAAGGACGCTTGTTCGTTTGAATAAAGAAATCATAGGTCACCGAATGAAGTTATAAATTTCACCTTACATGGATAAGGAAACTTATCGATGTAAATAGAAATTTATAATCACATGGGCTTAAATGTATTCGACATAACTCATTATTGATATTATTTTATGTATCCGACTATGTAACGTATCCCTCCTTGACACGCGATTTCCTCCAGTAATATCTTATCGTTATTACATCATCATCATCTAGAAACCTAAGGAAGATTAATATTCATCTCTTTTGGATCATAGCATTATGCTCTTGATTTTGGTTTATCCTTAGCCCAAATATCACTTCCGCTGCAGTTGACTCTGTTGGGAGTGTCCACTTTCCGCTGCATTCGACCCCTTAGGGGATGTCCATTTCCGTTGCATTTGATTCCTTTAAGAATGTCCATTTTCCGCTGCATTTGAATCTTTTGAGGGTGCCTACTTTCCGCTGCATCTGACCCCTTTCAGGGAGAGTTCTTTTTCCGCTGCCTTTTGAACCCTTTTCGGGAGTGCCCACTTCCGTTTCATTTAACCCCTTTGGGGTGTCACAGAAAAGAAAGCTGGTTCATCTGCAATTGAGAAATGAAACTTCGGTCCTTCGAGGTGATGGTAACACAGACCGTTTGACATTAGACTTAGTGTCATCTCTTGTACCGAAGACCAGAAATACTTGGTAAGAGGATGCCCTATCTTCTTAAACCACATTTCTTAAGTCGACGAGGAAGACAAACCCAAGCATAAAAGACATGCCCAACTCTCAATGGGTGTATTTTATAGGGTTATGTTCGTCATCACCCAAAAAGCGTTATTTGATGTCCAAAACTCTTTTGGACAATCTTTTCCTGTTCGGGTCCAATTAGTTGGACAATACCATTGTCCAACTAGCCTTGAAATGAATGACTTCCCCCTTTTAGAAGTCAAAATTTGTGCAAATTTTGGACCACTTACATTGAACGCACAACCTTTCCAGCATCACACAAGATGCACACTACTTTATTCTTGGTATCTTCTTTGATTTCCATCATTTGAAGTACTTCTTCTCCATGCAACTTATGCCCCAGCTCAGTCACAAATGAAGCAGATTCTTTGTAAACTTCCTACCCAAGCAACACCAACAAAAATCTTAGCTATATCGCTGAGTGAAGCTTTTGTGTCAAACTAATGTTTGCGTTCCATAGTCTAGAAGTATATCGGGAAACCCTTCGCGTGAAAATTGTTGACGCAAGAGCGGTACCAGCCAAAACTATATTTCTAACTCGAGATAGCATAAGCTTATTAAAGTTTAATAGACTTAAAAATCTCTTGAAGAAATAGTAGAAACATTAATGAACTGTTATCTACGCTCATCAAGACGCATTGGGTCCCCGGAGGCACATCCAATGAAAACCAAGACTTAAGACGAATTTGTCCTAGTCAATCCAACCTTGTAAACTTAGAACTCGAGTTCACAAGATTACTCGTTTAAGGAATAAGTGCCCCCACTTGTCCCCTGAACAAGTAACTTCATCTTTAGCTTCGGGAGCGAAACTAAAATAACGGGGTGGTGTAAAACCCTAGCAATTTCGCTTTCTACACACGCCACCAACTACATTAACGTTATCATTTATCGTACTATATTGTAATAAACTACCTTTACAATGTATCATCACAAGACTTACTGTGATTTGACGAATGATTTCTTAAACTTCTAAGTGACTCGTGAATTGTGCATGATAGCTTGAATACAATCCGAAAGCTTATCATGGTAAACAAAAGATCTAGGACATCTACTCAAATCCTGCCCAGCAGGTCTGCTAGATAGGGTTGGTACTGGTAGGCCTGGTAGGACTGCAGGTGCCGACAGGGTACTCTGCAAAACCTCTATAAGCCAATCAGGACTCCTTAAGCAAACTGAGTACAATCAACAACTGGGGCCGCAGTCTGCCAACGACTCCTCGAAGGTAGGCGGTCTCTGTTGTCACTCAATCGTGACAAACAGCTGCAAGATCAAAGAAGATGGACTAGGACTGCCCTTGTGCAGTAAGAGAGATGTGGGTCTTACGCTAAAGACCCCCCCCCCCCCCCTCTCCAAGGTGTGATTATGCGGATGGAGGAAGTAGTTCTCCTCCAACAACCACTGCAAGGCCCCGTGGCCCAATAACCTCGTGCTATATAAAAAACTGATTATAAAAAACTGATAAAATAAAAATTATCACAAATTTTTTATAATCAGTTTTTTATATAATTTTTATTTTTTTTTTATTTTTATTTTTTATATAACCTTTTTATCATATCTGAGTTTTCGTTTATCAGTTTTTTATAACCTTTTTTATTTTTTTATATAATCAGTTTTTATAAATTTTTTATATAATCAGTTTCTAAATTTTTATCAGTTTTCTTTTTTTTTCTATCCAAATCTTTCTGTCCAACATTCATAAAGTTCCAAATCTTTCTGTCCAAATCTGTCCCAACAAAACTGTTCTTCCATTCTTAAAGTTCCGGACGAACAAAAGTTCCGGACGAACAAAAGTTCCGGACGAACAAAAGTTCCGGACGAACAAAAGTTCCGGACGAACAAAAGTTCCGGATGAACAAAATCTTCTGAATGAACAAAATCTTTCGAATGAACAAAATCTTCCGAATGAACGAAATCTTCCGAATGAACATTCTTCCGAATGAACATTCTTCCGAATGAACATTCTTCCGAATGAACATTCTTCGGAATGAACATTCTTCCGAATGAACAAAATTCAAACATAACGGGAAACATTTTGACTCGACACCAATACTCGAACCCTACACTCGTCTCGACTCCAAATCCCACTCGGACACCCACTCACCCTCGACTGCAACTCAAATCCTCTCTCGACAGCAAAGACTCGAAAAGTTTTAAACACACCCTCGTCAACATTCAAAACCTCTCGTCCAACTTAACAACAACACGACTCACCCACAACCCTCAACACGACATCTCAAACGACTCTCTTAACAAACAATACACCCAAGACTTAAACACACCCTCTCATCACATCTCTCGACCTCACCTCTCTCGGTCAAACCAACCAACCCCAGCTGACCCTATCCTCCCCCTCACAACATTCAAACACCCCCTCAATCTCACAACAACTCTCGACAGACATCACACCCCGACACGACTCACACCCTCACCACACCCTTTAACACCCTCACCACACCCTAACCTTCAGACTAGACTCATATCAAAAGACCCTCTCCCCTTAACACTCTCGACTCACACATCCGCTCTAATCCTCACAGCTAATCCTCTAAGACCTCAAATCACTTTAACCCGTCCAACACAATCAACCTAGACATCAACAAAACTCACCCATAAACAAGAATCGAACTGACTTCACCCTCGACCTCAATCTAGACACAATCAATACACATCTCAAACAAGACCCTCTTTTCCCAAACCCACTCCCTCATACTCGCAACCAAACAGACGACCCAACACACACGACAGAAGGACTCGACAGATGATAGAAAGACTCAATTTTTAAAGATCTCAGTCTCTTTTTCAAAACTCTCATCGATCCAAACCAAACATAAAACAAATAAAACACCTACCCGAGATCCATTTTGATAGATCTTGAAGCCAAAAATCTTGCGTCTGTTCATAGGTTGCGTTTGATGATGCTGATGATTTGATATGTGGTGTCTTTGATTCGATTCAAGGGAAAGATTGTGATTTGTGTTTGTGTTTTGAAGAGAGATTGGTGGCTGAGTTTTAATCGTTTGTTTGAAGATAGATACGATTGTGGTTGTGTGGTTTTCTTGATAGAAGATTAGGTTTGTGAGATCTTGAGGATTAAAGAGACGAGAGGTTGTATCTGTTTTTTTTTTGGTCAAAGAAAAAAGTAAATAAAGAAACGGAGTTTTATTTTTTAGTGAGGAGAGAGAGAGAGTGTCTTGGTAATTGGTTTTTATCTTTTGTGGACGGAGAAAACAAGAAACAAGTTAGAAGGCCACGTGTGAGGGTAATGTGGTGCGTTATTTTGACTAGGCCACGTGTGAGGGTAACGGGTGGTATTGAAAAACTTTAGTAAAACGTTAGTTTTTATCTTAATTTTCGTTTTTATTTTTGAAAATTCTTATTTTTGATATTAATTCTATTTTGATAATCAATTCTTAGTTTATTTTATTTTTATTTAATTTTTATTTTATTTTATTTTAATTAAAATTTTTATTTTGGAAAAATGTTGTGATATTAATTTCTAGTCGGGACAAAGTGTCGTGACAAAAAGTGACGTGACAACGTGATAAATTGCCAAGGTTTATTTTGCTGACGAATTTTTGATCGGGTTTGTTTTATCAACGTTTTAGCCGCAAAGAAACTCACAGATTTTTCGGTGGCTTTTTCATATTCCGTGACTTTCTGTTTTTAATGTTATTCACGAACTGCAAAATCATGCAAACAACCAAAAAAAATTCAATGGATTTGTTGAAGTCGACATCGAACGAGGGAGAATTGCATAAAGTGCAAGCCAACGCTAGGGAAAGTGGTATAACTTCATTTCGAATGCTTCAGTATCATCTAGTTAATCTTTCACGGCTTCAAGGAGGGAGCGAATTTATGACCATCTTTGGACAAGATCGTCATATATTCATCGATTCAATATTCACCACTTTGACCCAACTCGCCGAGCAACTCAACAATGACAACTTCAATCACTCTGCATCGGCACTTGCATATAAGACTCTTGTGACACAACTCACGCCTTTACTCGAATTCAATATCATCAAGCCTGAAAGTTCAGTGATTTGTCAATCATTTCTTCGAGATACACATACCGAGCTTCGAGTTTTCCGTGATACAATTTTGAAAATCATGTCATCGGTCTCGTCTTCGATTTATGAAAGATCTCGACTTCAGCAAGGGTATGATAATGGAATGCAAGACTCTTCGATGCAAGAGGAAACTGGTCATACGGTTGAAAACTTGGAGCCTATCGATGCCAAGAGCACGGAATCAGGAAGACAACATGATACCAGTGGCACGTCAGGGAATGTTCACGAGATCTCTTTGGCTGACACCTTACCCGTTTATGACGAAGCGCCTGCAAACATGGTACAATGTAATGTTGTTTATGATGTATATGTTGATGAAATGCCGCATATTGAGCATTCTGAACCTAATTATGACAAACATGGGATGGAAAAGAGTGATAGAAATACCACTTCTGTTTCATCCAATGAGAGTCATAATGGGGGAGAAAGTGTTCAAAATGCTAAACATCATGATAATTGTCCTATAACTGCTTCATTGACTGCTTCTGATTCCAAGATTAGAGAGCTCGAAACGATTGTAGCTCAACAATCAAAAGATCTTGAGGATGCCAAACTTGAATTTTCCAAGAAAACGGACAAATTTGAAACATACTTTGAAAAACTTGAAAAGTCAAACGTTGTTCTTGAAAGAAAATTGGATCAAAAAGTTTTAGATTCGAAAGCTGAAAAGGATAATCTTTTGAAACAAATTCAGTTACTAGAGTCTAAATTGGCATCCCAAGATAATTTGCTCAAAGAAAATGAAAGGTTAAAAGCCCAAGTTCAGGAAAAGGTGTTTGCTATAGCTGTGTTGAAAAACGAGTTAAGGAAAAATAGAGGACCTAGTGTGGACACTAAGCTTGAAAAACCATCAATCTTGGGGAAACCGCCTACAAATCAGTTCGTCAGACAACCGATTGTCAGACAACCTACTGCATTTAGATCCGAGCGACCACAATCCTCGAGACCGCGATTTTCCTCCCAAGTTGATTTGGTTCATCTTTCTAGACCAGTCACTCCAGCAACTAGGCCCTATGTGATCACTTTAGCTTTAGCAAGACCAAATCATAGGATTGCCTCTAGTTTCCCTGAAAACACCAAGACCACGTCTAGAACTAGTTCAGATGATGTTGGCCATAAATTTGGTCTAAGGGAAGTTATGCAAAAGACACATGTAAGAGATAGCAATGTCAATCCTAGTCACATGCCTTCTAGATTACCCAACACTGCTAACCGTAGCATGTTATCTCCTAGGAGCATCAATCAATCATCTAGGAATTACTCGGACATTAAATATGCTACCTGTAAAACATGTAGAAAATGTGTCTTTAGAGCCAATCATGATTCCTGTATCAAAAAATTACTTGATGAGGTGAACTCCCGTGCTAGAATTAAGTCCCAGTGGATAGCTAAAATCAAACCCTTTGGTAAATTTTGGCGCCCCACTGGTAGAACTTTCACTCTTGTAGGAAACGAGTGCCCTTTAACTAGGATAGTCTCCGATTCCACTAAGACTACTAGGGAGGAAATTGATAAAGATGATACTTCACTTAAGCCTAAGCTTAAGATTTTCTATAAAAGGAAACGTTTGCAAGCTAAGATAAGTGAATCATCTACTCAGGTCGCCTCTGACACAAGTAAAGCCAACTGTGAACCCCCACGTGCTTCTAAAATTGATATCGCTAACCCATGTCAAAGCAAGCAAATTCCTAATGAGAATGCAAGTACCAAAGTTGATGTTCCAAAAGAACGAAGCGGTCCAATCATTGTATACTGTTCAACTAAGGATACTCTCAGAGTTTGGTTGCTGAAGAAGCAGATATCAGAGAAACAAGTGTCTCAGGGGACTCATGGTTAAGCTTAACTGCACAAGGACTTATAGTCACATCACAGACTATAACTCGCTCTTCAAAGAAAGGAAAGTTTATCGCCGATGGTAAACTTATCCTAACAACGAGAAATTAATTTTTCTCGGGCATGAGCTTATATAAAAAAACATTCCAAGTTTTTAAGCTCATGCACAAAGGCTTACAGTCGGATCACAGATTGTAACCCGTTCTTCAAAGAAAGGAAAGTTTATCTTTTATGATAACTTATTCTCATAACGAGAAATTAACATTTCTCGGTCATGAGCTTGTATTAAAACATTCGAAGTTTTAAGCTCAGAAAGGAAAGTGTATCTTTTAAATAAGAGAACTTTTCCTCGTAACGAGAAATTAACCTTTCTCGGTCATGAGCTTTCCGTTAAAACAGTCAAAGTTTTCAAGCTCATGAACACGACTTCTAAGTAAATGTCAGCTTAGAACTCGTCCTTCAGATAAAAGGAAAGTTTATCGCCGATGGTAACTTATCCTTAACAACGGGAAGTTTACAACTTCTCGGACTTGAGTTCATTTTGTAAGATATTCAACATCTTAAGCTCAAGTAATTGTTTTTCAAAACTTGGAACACAATTTTTCAAGAATTTTTTCAAAAGATTTTTTCTAAATCTTTCAAAATTGTGTGTTCAAAATGTTTTGATAAAAAGAGCATGTCTTCTGGAATCGATAATATTTACGAACCTAGAAATGTCATTCAATAATGACACGGGGTTGTAAATAAAGTTCGAGCAGAAGTTTAAATGATTTAAAACATGCTCAAAATGGTTTGCTATTATTTCCGATAGTAACCCGCTTTTCACTTTGAAGTCAAGCATTTCACCGGAAAGCTTTGACTTCAGAATCCGAAGTTATCAACTCCACAATCCAAAGTTCGTTACAATTGATATCTACATACTCGACGATGCGACTACTCAAACGGTGACTACAGCTCTTTCAATAGAACGCGGGTCAACAATTGAGGGGAGCAATTGTCCAGCATTCAGAATCCTTGATGCCGAGAGTGCCAAGTTCACATATTGGGGTCAAGACAACGATATCAATCACACACATGGAGTCAAGAGATAACTTCAGACGTGACGAGGTGACCAACATTCGTGAACAAGAACCATGTGAATCTTTCATATGATGTTCTCCATCATTCAGGTCCAAACTCGTAAATTGCTAATCTTGTGAATACATTATCATATATGATCTTTGCACGTGATAAATACCTTACACTTGTGTTTAAAAGGTATTTAATTTACGTTTCAAGTACACCCTCATTAATTTGAGGGGGAGCTTGTTAAAATCATGAAGATAACTAGATTTGCATTTTTCTTCCAAAATTTTCTTAAAATGTTATTAAATCAATTGGGTTAATATTTTTAATATGGGGGAGAAAATGTGATTTAATATGGGAAATGATTAATCACAAATGGTTTGACTTAACGTGCTAGTTCATCCCGACATGTGCGAAATGTTTTCGGATATCGTGGCATATGTTAAGGGGGAGCAAAATGGATTTGCACTTCAAAATGGATTTCATGGTGACATACACTTACCCAAAACATCTCTATTCATGATGATGAAGAGTGTGGTGACATAAGGATGGTAGGATAGGTTAAAGTCCAATGATTCCTCTAGAACCGGAGGAATCTTCCCAAGGACATTCCATAGCTAGAAATAATAGTCCTTAGGAAAGATGGAGAAAGATTGTGAACGTAGCTGAATGCCGACCAAGTACTTAAGTTAGCACTGGAACAATCACAACAAGGTGCTAGTGATGACGTATTGGTAAGCATTGAAGGGGTTGAAGAATGAAAAAGAATTGTAAAGATAAAGGGTGTAAAGAAAGAAGCCCTCCTTACAACTTAGGCAGAAACCGGGTCAATACATATGCTATTAAGATCATTGTTTAATGATTCTTAATATTAAAGACAGACATCATGGACCCAGTGATGCAATGCACAACCCATCCCAGCTAACTCAGATATCTCTCAAAAGATATTTGTTTTAATCACACGGAGACAACGCATTATCTATTGATTTATTCACTTTGAATAAATTGGTATTGAAAATGTGGCACTCCTCTCCAGCCTCCGATCACTAAAAATCCAAAATGCACGATCGAGTCTAGAGCCATTTGAGATCATCAAATATCTCATTAGGACACACTTTCATATTTCCTTGCTTCTTCACACACTGTGAAAAGTAAGAAAGATCTTAAGAGTCCTACGCAAAATCTTCATGATCTTGCCTGAACATCCGAGTAATACGAAAGTATTTACAATGAAGATGGAAATCCTTCTTGAGCGAATATCAAAAAGCTCATGGTAGGTGACTTGTGCGATTCTTTATGAATCAAACTTGTGATAACTGGAAAGCAACAGTGGTTTAATTCTTAAATGAATTTAAACACGTTCCAGGCCTCTACGCAATATCTTAGTAATCTTGCCAGAACATTCAGAGTAATACTATTAAGTATTTACAGTGACGAATGGAAATCCTTCTAGTGTTAACATCAAACAGCACTTGGTAGGTAACTTGCAAGATTCTATATGAATCAAGCTAGTGACAACTGGAAAGCAACGACGGTGCGGTTCTTAATTGAACTTCACTTGTTCCAGGAACATGAATTGACGGCTTCAAATCATGCGGATAAGATTATCCAAATGATTCACTCTTTACGTTCGCAGTCTGATGTGGACGGTCGAGTAAAGAGAACGGGTTTACCCGCGAAATCTTGTCAAGGAGGTTCTTTATTGAAACTACCTGCCACAAGTACGATATTTAATATCGTCCAACGGTCTTCACCGACCGGAGGTAAAATGCTACCGAATTAGAATGAAATGTTCAAGGCCATTTCATCCGTGTATATTGTTTGTTGCTAACTGTCTTATGCAGCGTAACAAGAAGGTGGCATTGCGGTGTACAATCCAGAAGAAGTCGTCACCACATGCTTATACTACATACAATTAGTACTTCAACAAATTCAAGAAAGCCTGAAGGTCAAGTCTTCCGCTGTATCAAACTCTGAAGCTTTCAAGAATTTAAAAGTATAAGTATGTGGAACATGAAGTCACGAAGAGGCAAATTTCACAAGTGATGAATGCACAAGGTCAAGGCAAGGAAACATGCTCAAGACTAAAGTCAAAGATAACATCAAGCATATTCACAAGAACAAGATCGAAGACTCAAGCATAGATGCTAGGTTTAAGATTTTGTAAAAAGATGTGACCTCCTTTAGGGGGAGATTGTTGGAAATACGTTTTTCCCAATAAAGTCTCGGTCACATCTTAGTTAGCATAGATCACGAGATATAGAATATTTAGAACTTTGTAACTTGGAGCGACCTCCCTTAGGGGGAGATTGTTGGAAATACATTTTTACGTATTTATGAAGGATCGGTCGCTCCAACGATAATTATGTAATGGGCTCGTGATCTACTTAGTAAACGTATAGTCCTTATAGCCCACATGTAGGGTGGGCTATATATACCCCTCCTAGCATGTTAGGAGGGGTCGGTCATTTTCATAATTCACACATTCAATCTTTACTTTCTCTCTCTACTCTTCTCCCTTCTCTCCTTTCTCTCTCTACTCCCTCATCTCCCTTCTCATCTTTCTTATATTTATCAATTAATCAACCCTCTTTATCAATCCAATCCATCATGTAGAATAGGCCAAAGATCACGTAGACCTTCAGCATGTCTAACTCCGGAACCCTCTCCAACCTCCAATCCTGGCTTGTAGGTTTTCCAAATGAACAAGCTATCGTCAAGAGATTAACCAACTAAGTATAGTTGACACCACATCGACTTTTCCTAGTTGACAACTTCCAAAGTTTGCCCTCTCTTAATTATCACTAATTGATCCGCGAGCTACTATCGCTATATCGGATTAAAGGTCAAACCTTCAGATAATACTATCCATCCATAGTAGTAGCAGCATCCAAATACTGCTCAATCGGATATATAGAGCGACCCAGATAAAGATCTCCTTGCATTGCTTTCTGTCCATCCGTAATGGTAGCATCACTCAAATACTGCCCAATCGGATTTATAGAGCAATCCGAATAACTATATCCTTACATTGTTGGCACCATTTGTCTCTGAGCATGTCTAAGACGAACCTTTAGATCTATGACCTCTATACCCTAACAGATAACAAAGTTTATAATATCTTCGAGGACGAAGCTAAAATAACGGGGGTGGTGCTGTAAAATCCATGATTTTACCATGAGAATAATGTAATAAAAATCTCCTCAACGATCCTAGATCATTTCTCAACCTAGTAATAGTAATCGAGTTTCGAGGACGAAACTCAAGGTGGCATGTGGATGATGTAAAACCCGATATTTTTCGTTCATTAAATAATAATGGAGTATGTTTCAAAAACCCTTTTTGAACCATACAAAAATTATCAGACTTGAAAATTTGACAAACTCATATAAACCGCGTACCGACAATTCAATAATTTAACTACATAAATTATTGTCGAGGAATACTTGATAAACAATTTGATTAAATTGTTTAATATTACATTTATCTACGAAATGATTAAATGAGAAGTATTTCTACTAAAATGATACTTACGTTATACAAAAGATAAATGACGAATACTTGTCATTTAAATAAACGAACACGTTTTTCGTATTTATACGTTATATGAATACCCCATTTTATTGGAAAAATGATTTTTGGATCAATTACGAAATCCTCGTAAGATGAATCAAAAATCCATACACCTCGAACGTGGCCCGAACCATGTATTAACGAAATTTGTAATATAAGTTACACTTTAGGCCCACTTGTGGCCTTATAAGCCCAAATACTTAAATCTTGGGTAGTAATGGGCTTAATAAGCCCAACAAGAGATTTAAGGATCCCAACAACCCTTTTGGCCCACTAGATAAGCCACCAACACACCTCACTTCCCCATTGGGCCAACCCTAGGTTGGTGACACATGTCCATCATGTCCCCCGCCTTCTTGCTTCTCATTGGACAAAGTTAAGTGGGTGACACTTGTCACCTTTCACTCTCACCCTATATAAGGGCTATGTCTCCTCTTCTCTTTTATTCTCTCTCACACAAAACACATACACACCCAAAAACTCTCTCTCTCTCTTTTCTTTTCTTCTTTGGGTCGTGAACCCCCAACCCACCTAGATCATCAATTTTTGATTTTCTTGTTTGAATCTTCAAAAACAAATCAAAGACCCATCTTGGAAATCTCGAGATATACACATTGGTATGTAAATTTCCTACATGCATCAACTTTCAAGATTTACTTTTATTTCCATGGTGGATCTATATATGCATCAAGTAAAACGTATAGATCTACCCCGGATCTATACATGCATGATAGTAACATTAAGTAAAATATGTAGATCTAGCCCGGATCTATATATGCATCAAGTAAAACGTATAGATCTACCCCGGATCTATACATGCTTGATGGTTACATCAAGTGAAACTTGTAGATCTATTTCGGATCTATCCATGCATGGTGGTCACATCAAGGGTTGACAAGATCTTGGATGGTTACTTGCGCACTCACTAGTACAACGACTTTGATAAGCCTCGTAAGATCTACATCTCGTTCTTATTTATCATTCCTTGTATTTTGTTGATCTTATGTATATTCCGAATATATATATATATATATATATATATATATATATATATATATATTTATATATATATATATATATATATATATATATATATATATATATATATATATATATATATATATATATATATATATATATATATACATATATATATATATATATATATATATATATATATATATATATATATATATATATATATATATATATATATATATATATATATATATATATATATATATATATATATATATATATATATATATATATATATATATATATATATATATATATATATATATATATATATATATATATATATATATATACGAAATGGATTAATAAGTATTGGGACATTGTATATAAGAATTTGAACACTAAAAATAAAGCTAAACAAGCCCTATTAACGATTTGATTCATAATAATTTTTTAACCGTAACAAAAACAGATTGCATGTTGAAATCAGTAGGGTTGCGATACTGAAAACTTAAATATTAAGATAGATAATTGTTTTGTGATAAATTCCCCGGGTGGCTCGTCCCATGACGAATTATAGAAAGCAAGATATGACCAAAATACGAAACAAGGTCAAATCTGAACATACTGTTTTGATGGACTATTTTCTAGTAAAATTTGTATTCTGACCTATGAATATGTAAAACTAAAAGTTGTAGATAAAATCATGAAGAACTAGAATCAATTGGATGGTTTACCATTTTTTTACGGTTTGGAAATGGTGGCCAAAATAGTAAAAACTAGTCATATCTGAACATATTGTCTTCACGGACTGTTTTCTCATATAAGAACCTAGAATCATTGAAAATGGTAAGAATGTAGGTCGTAGATAAAATCATGAACAAGTAGAATCAATTGGATAGTTTACCAGTTCCTTACAGCTTGGAAATGGCGACCAAAACGGTGAAAACGAGTTTGGCTGCCCAAAAACAGCCAACTCTTCTAAGTTAGGAAATGGGTTAATTAGCTATGAAAAGTATAAATTTAGGGTAATTAGACTTATAATAAGTGTAGTACATGAGTTAATAATGGTTTTGGTAAAAATAACACACTTAGATGATTTACGGTTCAAGAGATATGAAGAAATTAGCGGGACATGTCGGGAAAATTATAATAAACGGATTATAACTCATTGACGTAAAATGTGATGATTTTTATATAAACCGACATGGTAGGATCCACATTTCGAGGATCTTGGACTTATTTATATATTGATGACTAGATGACCCGAGACCCGACCAACGTGAAATATTAAGTGTATGAGGTTGTGATGTGTTTTAGAACCCAAAACTATACAAAGTGGACTTGGGCCATAAAAGCCCAACTTACACTTGTAATGGCTATTGGGCCATTATTGGACCTAAGATTAATAACCAATTTAGAGTAGTATACTGAATTTAAAATGGACTTAAGTCATATACTTGGGTAGTGGACCACTATTGGGCTTAAGATGGGCTAAAAGTGTCAACTTGGATTTTTCACTTAAAATGACTAAGTGTTCACCTAAAAGTTTTATAAAGAATCATAAAACTTATGCAATGTCCAAGAACTTATTAAGACATACTTATTACATATATGTACGATTTATTTCTTGTCTCAAGCCTAAGACGCGCCTCATTATCTTTAGGTCTCGTATGATCATGTATCGATTGTTGACATGTATTCTTGATTGACGTTCGTTCTCTATTAACTATTATGACGATTGTATCAGGTGAGTTTACAGCCCCATTTAAACTTTGATAAAACTTTCCCTTTTGGGAAAGAAAATATGCAAACATATACTGGACATGACTGGATTGTATAAACTGGATTATGATTGCTTACTATTGAAACTGTTAAATTGTTGTAAATGCCCGAATGTTATAAATAGATCTATTAGGGATTGACCATCCCCGTCTGGGTGAGTCATGTTCACTGTGCTTTGGCCGGGACAACAGACGTATACCATGTTGGAACAGGAATGGGTGTCTTTTTGTAAGACACTACGTCCTCATCTGTTGTGGACTATGGGGTTAAGCTTTAGTTTTTAATAATAAACAAATGTTATTTACATCTTAGTAAGAATGCTTTGTACATTATTACTTCCAGGATTATTATATGTCCAAACTAATTAATTGATTAAAATCTGTAAATTCACCAACTTTATGTTGACCCCGCTAGTATGTTTTGCACAGGTTATTTAGCAAGATTATTTGAACATGGATTGAGCATCATTTAGGAGCAATAAAATGACGGAAGATTATCTTTTACTGGGATATTCATAACAAATGTTATTCAATGATTTAAATGATTGTACCAATTCAGTGTATACATCAATTGTAGTTCAAAAATCATATAATTATGATCCGTTCTATGTAAGCTATTTGCTCATCGATCCACCAATGTGATACCCTCTTTATGGGGGTGTTACAAATTTAATTGCAATAAATAAGGTCGTACAATGTGAAAAGTTACTTAGCTTCTAGCCCAAGATCGTTTAAAAGTTGCTTAGTATTAATTAGAGTTCATAGCCAAGGCATAACTTATAGAAGCGGGATACGAAGATTGGCGAGTCCGAAAAGGCCCTAACAAGGCATGAGGGCTATATTTTGTTGATAAAGATCCAAAAGTGTTGTGAAGAATCATTTATCGAAAATCAATATGAAGGATCGAGACACACGACGAAAAGCAAATACTCCCCAAAAGATCATGGAGAAGTCTATCCAAAAAGGCCCTAACAAGGTATGAGGATGAATAGATCCAATTCCTAAAAGGAGGCGGATCGTTGTATTTCAAAATCCAAAATAAAGATTGGAGAAACATAAAGAAGTCGTGGTCCAAATATGAAGAATCTCTCAAAAAGTTCAAGTGAAGAAATTCATATTATGAAGAGAAGACCATTATTTCATGAACGTCTCTCAAGATTTGAAGTATGAAGTCACTAACAAATATCTCTCCGAGAAAGGTCTCAAATCGTGAAGCGAGTTATGCCAAGATATGAACTTTATGAGGTCCCGAGAAGCAGTTTTAAAAGATTTTATCCTTTAGCTAACTATTGATTAAATCGTCCTACTTTATTTTCTGCCTAAATAACTATCGAAATAAGTCAACAATGCATCCTCGTGATCATTCAAGACAACAATAAAATATAAGAGATACACCTAGGAATAAGGGAGTCTAAGAAAATAATTGGCCCACATGAGTTCCGGTTAGTTTGCTAACTTATAATTACAATGATCTCGTTTTTAAGCTTGGTTTGGGGAACTTGAAAACTTGAGGATGATAATCATTCATGTCATTTTCAAAACCCTAAGGTATGTCTTTGATTTCTTTACTTATTTTTCTTCTTTTGAATGTTTTATAAGTTTCTATCTTTTTAATAAAGGCCAAAGTGGATCGATTATGATGGAAAATGTAAAACATGCTTTGTAACTAATGCATTGCATGAGGATATTGCAATGGTCAAGTGTAGGGGATTTGATAGGTGTGAAAACACCCATCCTTTTACCACTTAACTACAATAATAACCAAGCCCAAACGTGTATTTTATGTCATAAATGTCGGAATTATGCGTGGTTTGTGTTTTTGTTGTGATTTAGGACCAAGATGTGAAAAGGAAGGAAAACACGGGCTTTCACGGGCTTTTATCAAAGAAAACGACAAAAGACAAAGTCAAGAGATCAAGAGTGCAAAAAGAACGGAAGTCCAAGGCCTTTTCTGAAGATTTATCGAAGAACAAGTCTAAAGACGAAAGTTTAATAAAGCCGAAGAACTCAAGTCTAATAAATGAAGAAATTATAAGACGAGTTTAATTAATCCCAAGACAAAGTCGATAGTCAAATAACTTAAAAGACGGAAAGACGTGAAGAAAGAAAGAGGAGGCAACACATGCACCTCCCCATTTTCCTATAAATACCCTCCTAAACACATTTAGGAGGGTTGGTTTTTTGTTAGTTAGTGTTAGCTAGTTCATTATTTTCATTTTTGTAGGTAATTTTAGAGAGAGAAAGTGACAGTTTCTCTCAGTAGGAATTTAATCTTTCATCTTCCTTTCTTTCTAGTTTTAATCAAATCTTTACTTTTGATAGCTTAATTCTTGTTTTAATCTTTATCTTATTTTACCTTTCTTAATTTTTGTTCATCTTTAATCCGAGTTTTTACACGTCTTGTTTTAATTTGATGTTTGATTTGTTAAAAAGTTTATCTTTTGGTTAATCTAAGTTTCCTACGAATTAAGCTTTGAGCTTGACATGCTTATTGGCTTATTTTGTATCTAACTTATTGTTTTTAAGATTTCTTAAAAAGTTTTAGTCTTTTTAAAGTTTCCTTATTTTGTGTCTTGAAAGGTTTAAATTTTGTGCTTACTTTGTTATCTTATTCTTGTTTTTTTTTCTAGTTTCGGTTAGCTTATTAGAATTAGCTTATTTAGCTTATGCTTATTACGATTTGTTATTCCATCGGAAAGGGAGGTTTCTCACATTGCGACAGCTTCACTCTACATTCCGATAGTGACAGTATCGGAAAGAGGGTTTTGGATTCCGACGGCACATTGCGATCTGACTTTGCGATCTAGAGTTTTCCCTCCTTATTCCGATCAAGATTCCGATCGCTCATTGCTATCTGGATTGCGACGGCTCTTAAGGTTATTTTAAGTCGAAGTGCTGCCCATTTTCCTTAGCAACATTCCGATGGAAATGACATTCGGATAGCTTTATTTTTCTTTACATTCCGATAGATTGCATTTTATTCCGATAGATTTAGTTTTATACATTCCGATAGATTTCCTTTTCAGCCTTATTCCGATAGATTGTATTTCATTATTCCGATAGACTTTGTTTCCATATTCCGATACCTACTTTTCGATCTGGATTCCGATGGATATGGTGACAGCATTCCGATCTGACATTCCGATGGTTTTAGGTTTTGAATTATATTTTGCTTTGTTTTGTTTTTAAGTTTACATTTTTATTACTTTGTCAAATTTACTTTTCATCAAGCATTTAATTTTTGTCTTTTAATTAATTATAATTTTTAGTTTAATTTCTAAAAGCTTTTATTTCTTTATTCAACGACAAGTTTTTATTTTACCTTAGTTTAAAATAGATAAACCTTTTCCCATTTGTTATTCCACCAAGAACGACTGAGTCGTACTAATTAACGGTAATCAATTCGAAAAGACTTGGAACGAATTTATTTTATACTTGGGCAATCCCTATATACTAATGCATCAGGTTGTAGATTGGATTTTAGTTCTTTAGTTTGATGCACCAGTTTATTATAAAGTTGTTACTCTAGGTTATCTTGAATGATTATGGCATTTATTCTATTTGATTTAGCTTAAAACATTGAATTCCTTTGATAATTTTGTGAATCTACAAGCTAAAGGGGTCTTTGGATCTGCTTATTAACTGTAATAGGCGAGACTTTTGTGAATTAAAAAGTGTAATAACATCCTCATTAGCCTTGGGTAAAAGAACTTGGCATTTTATTTGTTTAGTATAGAGTGAAAATTAGAAGTTGCAAGTTTTCAAGTTTGTTCCCATTTTCTGTCTTAAGCATATAGTTGGTTTGGATCCCTTGTCTTTGTGTTTCTGGTTTTGAATCTTGGACATCATTAAGGTGATTAGGTAGTATAGGTCTGGAGTTGCTAGTATTGAGGTTGGGTAGAAGTTTGTGACATTTAGTTGCCATATAAAGTCACTGTAATAGCATAGTCACCAGCAATGTACACTTTCTGTCCAACTGTATGCACCAGTAAATTTGTGGGGCTTCTTAATTAGAGTTTTTATACAACATGTAGGGTGAATTATAGGTTGTATATTATATCGAAAATGTGTATGCAGCAGGTTGTTTTTTAATTTTATTTTTGTTCTTTAGTTTCATGCACCTTAATTTGAGTTATGATGCAGCATGTAGTCACTTGTTAAATATATGGGTGAATTAGGCTAAACATAGGTTTCATATCTCGAAAATGTGTTTGCAGAAAGGTAGGTAGGTATAATGTTATAGTTATTATCCAAATGACCATTAAAACTATTTAAAAATTGCATCATAGTTATTATTCACTGCATCATAATGTATTTTTTTTTAAAATCATGCAGGATATGAAAGATTGCTTGAATGACTCACTGTCAAAGATTAAGGAAGTGTTTGAAAGAAACAAACAGAAGGTTAAGATTGATTTGGAAGAATACCCACACGATGAAGAATTTAAGATGTTTGAGGAAAAAAGTAAATCTTTTTTGTGTAAAGGGTTTCCCCGGTAAATATATTAACCAAAAAAATGTTGAAGTACAAAGGAATGTGGCTGAGATACCACATTAACCGCATGCTACATGCATCATGTTAACACGTGGTTATGTAATGACATAAACACTAACTAAACAAGAACTACAATACAAGTAAACTAGATAGAAACCAGTGCAAACATGAAGACACGCATTCTCTTCAGCTTCCAACAACACCACGATAGGAGCAAAGGAAATCCAAATGAGCCTACCTCCTTAAAAAACCTTGCCAAAGAAAACCCAGTGTGAAAAACTCTAACGCTCGACACCCTCCATTTGTCAAGCATCAAACTCGACCTGGTAGACAACTTCTTAAAACGAAATGAAATTGTAGGATATGTAAATATATGCTTATGTTTTAGAGAGAGAAGGAGATAGAAAGATGGTGGATTACACACTTTTAGAGAGAGAAAGTTAATAAGAACTATGTGAAAAATGATTAACCACACACCCTATCCATCAAAGGAGAGGGTTTATATACCCAAGCCCTTGTCATGGGCTTGGGCTTACATTTGGGCCGGCCTACACATGTTGTAGGCTAGGCTTTGGTTTGTTTGTTTAATTAAGATAAGTAACTAAACTACGAGTTATTACATGGACTATTGTTGGAGTGACCGATCCTTCTTAATACGTAAAACATATTTCCAACAATCTCCCCCTAAGGGAGGTCACTCCAAACAAGGGCATTACCTAAGTTACAATAATGAGATAAACCTAGCATACTATGCTTGTCTTGAGCTCGTAGTCTTCGTCTTTCTTTTTCTTTTTCTTTTCTGGTGAATATGCTGATGTGATCTTTTATATCAGTCTTGAGAATTAATCTCTTGCCTTGATCTCGTGCATCCATCACTTGTGATCTTCGCCTCTTCGTGACCTCACGTCCCACATACTTATACCTTAGTAATTCTTGAAAGCTTCAGAGTTTGATACAGCGGAAGACTTAACTTTTAGGCTTTCTTGAATTAAATGAGATATTAAGTGCATAAAGTATAAGCATGCGGGGACGACTTCTTCTTGGATTCCGCAACGCCACCGTCTTCAAATGCCGCAACATAAGTAGATACGAACGAAATGGCTTTGAACATTTCATTCTAAATCGGTAGCATTTTATCTCCGGTCGGTGAAGACCGTTGGACGATATTAGATATCGTACCCGTGGCGGAAAGTTTCAATTAAGTAACTTCCTGACAGGATTTCGCGGGTAAACCCGTTCTCTTTATTCGACCGTCCAAAGCTGACTGCGAACATAAAGAGTGAATCATTTGGATAATAATATCCGCATGATTTGAAGCCGTCAATTCATGTTCCTGGAACAAGTGAAATTCAATTAAGAACCGCACCATCGTTGCTTTCCAGTTGTCACGAGCTTGATTCGTATAGAATCTTGCAAGTTACCTACCAAGTGCTATTTGAGGTTAACACTAGAAGGATTTCCACTCATCACTGTGAACACTAAGGTATCACTCTGAGTGTTCTGGCAAGACCACTAAGATATTGCGTAGAGGCCTGGACCGTGTTTAAATTCAGTTAAGAATTAAACAGCTGTTGTTTTCTAGTTATCACAAGTTTGATTCATAAAGAATCGCACAAGTCACCTACCATGAGCTTTTTGATATTCGCTCAAGAAGGATTTCCATCTTCATTGTAAATACTTTCGTATTACTCGGATGTTCAGGCAAGATCATGAAGATTTTGCGTAGGACTCTTAAAATCTTTCTTACTTTTCATAGTGTGTGAAGAAGCAAGGAAATATGAAAGTGTGTCCTAATGAGATATTTGATGATCTCAAATGGCTCTAGACTCGATCGTGCACTTTGGATTTTAGTGATCGGAGGCTGGAGAGGAGTGCCACCATTTTAATACCAATTTATTCGGAGTGAATAAATCGATAGATAACGTGTTGTCTCCGTGTGATTAAAACAAATACCTTTTAAGAGATATCTGAGTTAGCTGGGATGGGTTGTGCATTGCATCACTGGGTCCATGATGTCTGTCTTCAATATCGAGAATCATTAAAATGATCTCAATAGAATATGTGTTGACCCGGTTTCTGCCTAAAGTTGTAAGGAGGGCTTCTTTCTTTACACCCTTTATCTTTACAATTCTTTTTCATTCTTCAACCCCTTCAATGCTTACCAATACGTCATAACTAGCACCTTGTTTTGATTGTTCCAGTGCTAACTTAAGTACTTGGTCGGCATTCAGCTACGTTCACAATCTTTCTCCAACTTTCCTAAGGACTACTATTTCTAGCTATGGAATGTCCTTGGGAAGATTCCTCCGGTTCTGGAAGAATCATAGGACTTAACCTATCCTACCATCCTTATGTCACCAAAATCTTCATCGTCGTGAAATAAATGGGTTTCGGGTAAGTATATGTCACCATGAAAATCCATTTTGATATGCAAATCCGTTTTGCTCCCCCTTAACATATGCCACGATATTCGAAAACATTTCGCACATGTAGGGATGAGCCAGCACATTAAGTCAAACCATTTGTGATAATAGCCCATATTAAATCACATTTTCTCCCCTATATTAAAAATATTAACCCAATCGATGTTTTTAATATCAATTGATTTAATGAAGTTTTAACAAAGGTTTTGGGAAGAAAAATGCAAGTCCGTTTTATCTTCATGACATCAAATGTATGAGATATGATATCGATTTGTAGCATGATCACATATTCACCATATTAAAAAGGAATTGACAAGGTTGGACCTGATAGATGAGAACATCATATGATAAGATCACATGATTCTTGTAGCATATGTTGGTCGCCTCGTCACGTCTGAAGTCATCTCTTGACACCACGTGTACGATTGGTATTGTAGTCTTGACACCAACTTGTGAACTTGGCATGTTCGGCATCGAAGATTCTGAATGCTTGACAATTGCTCCCCCTCAATTGTTGACCCGTGTTCTATTGAAAGAGCTGTAGTCGTCGGTTGAGTAGTCGCATCATCGAGTATGTAGATACCAATTGTAGATTGCTATGGTTGTAGAGATGATAGCTTCATAAAAACAAGACTTCTCTTGTTTTAACAAATAAATGCACTGAAACTTACATATATTTGTGTTAGACCAAGTTACAAAGTAAACTTGATCCCTTACAAGGTTTTAAAGTAAACCTTGCCCGAGAAAATTAATTCCCGTTGTGAGCCAAAGCTTTCATAAGAAATACTTGACTTTAATATGAAAATCGGGTTGCAGTCAGAAATAACTACAAGCCATAAGGGCATGTTTTATGAAATATTTACAACTTTTGTACGAACTCTATTTATGGCGCCGTGTCGATATTAATCAACATTTCTAAGGCCGTAAAATATTATCGTACCAAAAGACATGCCTTTGAAAAGTAAAGTAAAAATATTTTTGGATTTTTCTAGATTTTTCAATTTTTATGGTTTTTATATGGTTTTATATTTTTGTATTTTTCTTTTGTGGATAAAAATATAAACAATATATACAAATGATCACCAAGGATACGGAGAATAGTTTTACCAAGACTATTCTTTCGCTTTATCTGCTAGTAACTTTAGAGTCTCAGGCGAGAAGGTTCTCATTCATAGCTTGTCGGCCAAAAATTCAATTCGAGCGCGATCTAAAGCCTTCGTGAAAATATCCGCCAATTGATACTCAGATCAGACAAAGTAAAGCTCGATTACTCCATTTTCCACTTGCTCCTTGATGAAATGGTAGCGAATGCCAATATGCTTCGACCAGGAGAATTGAACGTTGTTGCAGCATAAGGCAATTGCACTCTTGTTGTCACAGTACATCGGAATTTTGTTGAAACCTAGACCATAGTCGGTTAATTGCGATCTCATCCAAATAATTTGAGCACAGCAACCAGACATAGCTATGTATTCTCCTTCCGTACTTGAAATTGCAGCGCTTTTCTGCCTTTTCGATGCCCAACTGATTAATCGATCTCCTAGTAGTTGCAAAGTTCCACTCGTGCTACGCCTTGTATCTTGACAACCCGCGTGATCCGCATCTGCATATGCCATTAGTGCAATAGAAGAGTCCTTCGAATACCAAAGTCCCCGATTAATGGTTCCTTTAAGATATTGAAAGATCCTTTTAACAGTAGCTAAGTGTAACTCAGTAGGCCTAGTTTGCTACCTGGCACACATACATATAGCAAACTGAAGATCAGGTCGACTGGCTGTGATATACAGAAGAGTACCGATCATTCAACGATAAAGTGTCGGATCAACGGCAACTCCATGTGGATCTGCATCGAGCTTAGTTCGTTCCACCATTGGAGTATCCACGGGGTCGCAAGATTCCATCTTATACTTCTTAAGCGATTCAAGGGCATACTTGGATTGATTGATAAAGATGCCTTTGGGACTCTGAGATATCTGAAGACCTAAGAAGAATGATACCTTGCCCATCATTGACATCTTAAACTTGGAAGACATGAGTGTCCCAAACTCATCTGATAAGGTTTGGGTCGAGGCTGCAAATATAATATCATCAACATATATTTGTACCATAATCATATCTTTACCTCGTTTCTGAATGAACAGCGTAGGATCCACCTTGCCTTTTGCGAAGCCTTGTGTAATGAGGAATTGTGACAATAGATCGTATCATGCGCGAGGAGCTTGCTTCAACCCATAGAGAGCCTTCTTAAGCTTGTACACATGATTAGGATAATTAGGATTCACAAAACCATCCGGCTGTTGAACATAGACCTCTTCCTTGAGTTCACCATTAAGAAATGCCGTCTTCACATCCATCTGATAGACAATCATATTCATATGGGCTGCATAAGCGAGTAATAGTCTAATAGCTTCCAAACGGGCAACATGTGCAAAGGATTCCATAAAGTCGATGCCCAATAATTACTTGTATCCACGAGCTACTAGTCGAGCTTTGTTCTTTAATATTCCGCCTAACTCATCGAGTTTCACCTTGTAAACCCATTTCAAAGTGAGTAACTACACTTGATCCGGGCATGGGACAAGTTCCCAAACATCAAGACGTATGAATTCGTTAAGTTCTTCTTGCATAGCTTCTATCCAACAGGATTGAGTAAAAGCTTGTTGCCATGTCTTAGGTTCAACTTCAGTGAGAAAATCATCAAAGTGACAAAACAATGCACTTTCTTGTAACTGACTTTGTGTGGATACCAGCCGATTAGGGTCACCAATAATAGAATCTATAGGATGATCCTTTGTCCACTTGCTGTCATGTTCACGAATCCGTGGATTGGAGTAAACCGTAGTTGGAGCTTCTTCTGAGGTGGACGACCCGGCTTGATTAGAGGCGGGAATTGGTACACCAAAGAATGGAAGTTCACGCATTTGAGCGAATTCCAAATCGTGATCATCATCATCCTCTTCATCATCAATAGGCATGACATGGGTAGTTGAAACATGTGTTGGTTGAGAATTACTCGTCGAAGGTATATCTTGACCATTAGGTGCAGATATATCTGATTGTGCAACGGTTGCTGGAGCGACAACTTCGGTTACCGGAGCTATTACCTGAGGTTCTGGAGAAACAATGGTTGGAGGAGTAAAGAATTCATCAAAGAACGGTTGAAACAACGTATCCCATTCATTCCTAGAAGGTGGTGTAAATGATGATGAAGTAGGGTTGTTTGGGACAAGACCAGAACTAATATTACTGGGTCCCATTTCATGAAGTGCGGGTTCAGAGCTGCTTTGCTCAGAAGCCATTGCTGTCAGCCCATCAAAATCAACATTCATAGTTTCGAGGATCTTGCGAGAGTTACGGTTGTAGATTCGGTATGCCTTCTTTGCGGGGGCGTAACCAATGAAAATACCAATATCAGCCTTTGGTTGAAGTTTTCCCAAATTGTCACCATCATTATTTGGATAGCAAAGAGAAACAAATACATGAAGATATGATAAATCTGGTACTTTTCCATGGAGAAGCTCATAAGGTGTTTTACCATGGCGTTTACGAATTAGTGACCGATTTTGGGTGTACACTGCTGTAGATACTGCTTCTGCCCATAAGAACAATGGAGCCTTTGCGTAAATTAACATCATTCGAGCAGCTTCCTTAATTGTGCGATTTTGCCTTTCAACGACACCGTTTTGTTGTGGAGTGCGAGCAACGGATGTTTCATGAGATATTCCAACTTCTTCATAATAATCACGCAAGATTTGATTCATAAATTCGGTTCCATTATCTGTACGAATGCGTCGGACAGTAGTGTTGAGACGCACTTGAATCATCTTGAGAAATCCGATGATGAATTTAGGTGCCTCATTTTTTGCTTTCAAAAATTTCACCCATGTAAACCGAGAGTAATCATCGACAATAACGAGGATGTACTTTTTTCCACTAAGACTTTCAACACGCATTGGCCCACAAAGATCCATAAGCAAAAGATAAAGTTTCTCTTGGTTGGTGTCTTCCGTCTTGGGCTTGTAAGATTTCTTAGTGCTTTTCCCCATTGTACACGCGGAACACAAATGATCCTTGTGAAATGATAGTTTAGGAAGACCACGAACAAGTTCGTTTTTCGCCAAGTGATTAATAGCGTCAAAGTTAAGATGAGATAACCGTCGATGCCATAACCATGACTTAGTCTTCGATGCTTTGGAGAGAAGACATACGGGAGAAGCGGCCATCATGTCTTGTAGAGACAAAGTATACAAATTATTCCCTCGAGTACCTTTCAGTAAATCAACCCCTTCCAAATTACGAATGAAGCAGGTATGCTCTCGAAAAGCAACTTCTAGGTTTGCATCACAAAATTGTCCCACAGAAAATAAGTTGTGACCAAGACCTTCCACGTAATACACTCTTGAAATTATAACATTCCCAATATGATATTCACCATAACCCATTATCTTTGCAATATGATCATTTCCAAATCTAACCGTACCAAGAAACTTGCTGACGAAATTTCTGAGCTGAGAGCGATCTCCGGTAATATGCTTGGAGCAACCAGAGTCCAAATACTAGAGAACAATTTGGACCACCTGTTTTCAATCACAACAGTAGACAATGCATTGGAAACTATTGGTTCCGGAGTGTTAGCAGATACAGATATGTTATTATCAGAATTGCTAACATTTTTGTTATCCTTAGATTTCCTGCATTTTCTAATGTGAGTTTTAGCATTTACAGGTTTTACTGTTCCAATTTTCTGAGGTTTTGGAGTATTAGCGGGCACTACAGTGGGAGTAGACCTATTTAAAGGGCACTTTGTTCCTACAGTAGTGTTGGAGTTCCTAGTTAAAGGACACACTTGTGTTTTGGTAGCCTTGGTACTCCTAGTTAAAGGGCACGATTTCTTCGCTTTAGTGGGAGTGATCCTAGTCAAAGGGCACGTATTTCCTACTATAGTGAAAGTTCTACCAGTGGGGCGCCACATCCAACCAACTTGGGTTAACACTTTCCCAGTCGGTTTCCATTCTAATCCATGTTTCCGGGCATACATCTCATTCACATGGTCAATAAGGCAGGAATCATGACGACTAGAAAACATACATTCATTGCAATTCCAACATTTCAAATTAGAATTCACACTAGGCTTAGAACGCTGCACAACCGCAGAGCTTTTAGGTTTAGCTACATGATTCTTTTTATTCAAAACAGAAATAACATTCCTAGGATGGGCTTCTACTTTCTTTTTCACTTGACTACTAGATGGGGGTAAGAACCTATCGTTCTTCTTGTTTCTTTTAAGCTTAGATCTTTGAGCCTTAGTAGTGGTGCTTACTCCTGTAGAAGGCAACATGGGAATATTAGAAGCTGGTTTTGATTCCGCCTTATCTTTAGTGACCAAAGTTTGAGATGGTTTAGTCTTAGGGCCCTTGTTAAGTGGTGTGACGGCTATTAGGTTCCTTTTGATTTCACTAGAGGATGCTGCTGAGACAGTGGCTGCGTTATCCACAACGTTCTTACCTTTTAGAGTACGAAGTGTTTCCTTTAACTCAGCCAAGACCAGATTCTTATCACAAATTTGTTCCCTCAAATCAGATATTTCCACCGACTTTCGATTCAATTGTTCAATCAATGATTGATTCTGTGCAGTGGTATTAGCACATGCGGGCTTTACTGAATCGAAGAGTCGTGTATTTTTCTGTTTTAAGTTATCAACTTTGGACAAAATCTTGGAAACTCGATTATCTAGATCAAGTTTAAGATTCTCAGCGGCCTCAAGTACGTTCACACAGTTATTCTCCTTAGATTTCTCTATGGCTATCAGCAAAGACTTAGCAACCTTGTCACTTGGCTGACGTTGTTTTGATTGTAAATTCAATCGAAAATTCTTTTCAAAGTTTGCATCATCGATATTAACACCTTCGAATGACGTTTCAAAGATTTCTTGAATAAATTGTTGCTTGCATTCAAGCGAAATACAATGTGTTTGAATCTCATCAAAACGTTTTGAAAGCGAAGAATATGAATCTTGAAGCTTTAAGAATTCAGCGTCAGATTCGTGACAAGTACTATCTACCACATTATCCACAGTTTCAATATTATGCACAGTAGAATCATTTTCAACACGTTTATTCACACAGACGGAAACAATATCATGAGACATCACTTGATTCAGAAGCTGATCATTTTAGCGTGAAACTCGTTCTATTTCAAGTAAACTGTTTTCATAAGCATCATCCATTTCATTGAAAACACGTTTAACTTCTTCTATTTCCAAATACAAATCCTGATCAATATTACTAAGACAAGCTTTAACATTCTTTACAAACGGAATAATTTCGTCTCGGAACGCAGCTCTAGTGTGCTCAAAGTTCCATTCACCTTCCGTTATGGCCGAAGCCGTCGTACGTTCCAAAATGACCTTGTCAAAATCGGCTAAGTGTTGGTGTACCGCATTTAAGTTAACGGACGGCTTACTTACCGGTGGAATTAACTTCGTTAAATCCTTTTTGACAAGTGTAGGAGACGTACTAGGAGGGTTTTCATTTGACAAACTTTGGGGCACAAGAACTGTCAATTCAGCTAATTCCTTTTGTAAACGAATGCGGGTCTTTTTAGAAAATTGATCTTTGTTATGTTGATCATAATCAATTGTATGGAATTTTGAAAGCCTTTTAGAATGAGTTTCATCCGCAAGTGACTGTGTCGCGTCAGAACTACGAACAAAAGGTGCTTCTTTGGATTTGCCAATTATGGTCATATCATAAAGACCGGGAATATATTCCTGAGCTTGTTTTGCATAACCGGGATTAGGTGGTAAATCTTGAAGACGCTTAAGTTCGAAGTCTTTAAATGATTTAGTTAAAAGATGAACCTTTTCTGTGGAAGCGTATTGTTTTAAAAGTTGTTGTTCTTTGAATTTAAGAAGTTTGGTGGCATTAATTTCTGATTCAACCTTTTTAGACTCGAGAGTTTCGAAATCCATTTTAAGTTTCTGAAAATCATTGACAACCGACTCCTTTTCTTTTAATTCATTAGAAAGATTAGCTTTTAATGATTCTATTTCTTTCAAGTGTTCAATTTTTTCAAAACTAAATTGGTCAAATTCAGAACATGTTATTTTCTCTGCTTGAGGGACCATTTCAAAAGTTTTGACCTTTTCTTTATGCAACGCAAGCTCGGCAGTTAGGGTGGAATTCGTATCTACGGATTGTCTGAGGGCCATATGCATTTGATCAATAATATGTTTAGGTACCATTACCAAATCATGTTGAGCATAAGATTCCATACCCGTCGCAGCATTTGGTTGAGGTTCACTCAAATGTGTAGAATTGGGTACCACATCATTTGAGTTACTAGTTCCCGAATGCTGTTCGAGGTCGTCATTTTCATGCCCAACTTGATGTTGGTTATCATCAATATTATTAGATGTGGTTGGTACCTCACTGATGACATCAGAACCGTAGCGAGAGAGATTAGCAACGAGAGCAGCTTGGGCAGAGTGAATGTCATCACAATCCGAGTCGTATGCATCAAGATCATCCGCTTGATAAGCTGCATTAGAAGTGGAAACAACTGCAATGCCTTCAGTATCTGCTTCCCCTGGGTCTGCAAGAAATTCTAACTCCTCTGAATCCAAAATCTTCCCCTTAGACTGAGCATCAACCAAATACATCTTCTCACGAAACCATGCATCATCCCTCCTCCTTTTCGGCTGAGTGCATTCCTTAGCCATATGACCTTGTCCTCGGCAATTGTAGCACGTCAGAACCTTCTTAGGACCAATAGGACTCCCATTTCCACTAGCTTGAGAATTCACAGCTTGATTGTTCCCAGTCCTTGTAGGAGGTCCATATGAATTTTGCCTTCCCTGAATTGGTTGCACCGTCACTTGACCATCTTGAACAGTGGCTTGTTGTCGAGGATTTGATGAGGTGCGGAGCTGATTGTTTGTTGGTGGAAATCCTCTAGTTGCAACAAGTTTTGACAAGTAGGCTGTGAGATGGTTTAGAACATCAGCTGGCGTATCATTTAGAGTAAAGACCGGTGCTTGGATTGGTGGAAGTTCATTAGAGTAGAAAGCTTGTGCTGGTTGAGCTTCAATTGGAAAATATCCTTGCTGAGGAGTATAGCCCATTGGAGAAGTGTTGGCTTGTGATGGTGATGTCTGATATGGCGGTTGATGCGGAAAAGATTGTTGATGAACACTTTGTTGATATGCTTGCTGTGGCATCACTAGTGGTGGATAAGATGGTTGCTGTGGTTGCTGATAGTTGTGTGGTGGTGTCTGCTGCAAGTATGATGGTTGCTGATAAGTATAAGCCATGTTTTGTTGAGAAGCATACATTGCAAGTGGATCATGAACTTGAGGTGAAGACAACCGAGCCTCGATCACATGGCATTCGTGTTGTTGAAAAAAAGCTTGAAGCTGATCCACATTGGTGTTATGCAAGTCCTTAGCCAATTTAACATCCGTCACGTATTTTTTCCATTCTGAAGGAAGAGTGTTCAAATATTTGGTGTTCAATTAAAAGTTAGGAATTGTCATGCCATAGATATTGAGCTCATTCAACAATAGGTTAAATCTCAGATAGTAATCATTGAGAGTCTCCCCTGACACATAGGCAAACTTATCAAAAGTATCATAAAGCTTACACTCTCGTTCTTGTTTAGTTAACGAGGTGCCTTGCATGAGAACACGAATTCTATCCCATAACTCTTTGGCAACTTTATGTTTACTGACGAGTTTGTAGACATCTGGAGGAAGGGCTTGGAGAATGATGTTTATAGCATACTTATCACATTTGTCTTGAATCTTCATATCTCCAGTCAATTCACCCGTTGTGCGAGGACGAGTAGTTGTACCTTCCGTCACTGTACCATAATCTAATGGTCCATTGAGCACCGATGCCCAAATGAGATGTCCATTCTCCTTGTTCAACATATAAAGTTCCATTCGGGAAGCCCATTCCTCATACATAGTCTTCACCAACATTGGTGGACGATTATCCGTACCCGAGAGGATGGACTTATCCGTAAGGGATGTGTACTCCATTTCAATAAGTTAAGATTTACAAACGTTGATCGATCAATGAAAGAAAGTAAATGTGTTTGTTGTTGTGAGTTGAAGTCGAGAAACAATGTTAAAATCCCCTAAAATATGTCCTCGATAAACCAAAAACTCCAAGTCAAACATACACACGATTCGAAATTTTTTAAGGAATAATTTTTGTTATCGGAATGTTGATCGGAATAGTGATCGGAATATCAGTCAGAATAGTGATCGGAATAACCTTGATCGGAATAAACCCTAATCGGAATGTACCTAATCTGAATACCAATCGGAATGCCGTGATCGGAATACCAAATCTGAATACCAATCTGAATACCAATCGGAATGTCGTGATCGGAATACCAAATCTGAATACCAATCTTAATACCAATCGGAATGCCGTGATCGAAATACCAAATATGAATACCAATCTGAATACCAATCGGAATGCCGTGATCGGAATACCAAATCTGAATACCAATCGGAATACCTAAACCCTATTCCGATTACACTGATCAGAATGTACTATAAACCCTTTTCCGATGACCAGATCGGAATAATGCCCACTTTTCTCGGACAAAACTCAACCAATTCGTGATTTTAAGCCAAAAAATGATCAAAACACCCAAAAATTTTGTGTTTTTAGCCAAAGTAACTATACCAAATCCCTACCACAACTATGTAGAAGATTTGTATCAAGAAAAAACCATCAAAAACACAAAAAAAAATTTGGACGTGTGAAAATGGATCAAAAATGGCGTATGAATCAAGAACACAAACACATGAACAATACAATCATCCCATGGCTCTTGATACCATTTGTAGGATATGTAAATCTATGCTTATGTTTTAGAGAGAGAAAGAGATAGAAAGATGGTGGATTACATACTTTTAGAGAGAGAAAGTTAATAAGAACTATGTGAAAAATGATTAACCACACACCCTCTCCATCAAAGGAGAGGGTTTATATACCCAAGCCCTTGTCATGGGCTTGGGCTTACATTTGGGCCAGCCTACACATGTTGTAGGCTAGGCTTTGGTTTGTTTGTTTAATTAAGATAAGTAACTAAACTACGAGCTATTACATGGACTATTGTTGGAGTGACCGATCCTCTTAATACGTAAAACGTATTTCCAACAGAAATCAACTTCAATCGAATAGTATCACAAATAATCTGAACAAGTTGATCAACCGCCATCTGCTTTTTCTTGAAAAGTCTTGAATCACGTTCCATCCATATAAAGTACGCAGTAGCAGCCAACACAAGACGTGCAAGGATGCTAGGGCAAGACTTTCCCTTAGAAATTGGAATAACAAAAGCTAATATATCATCAATTCGAGGGGGGGCGCTATCCATATCACAGAGGACCCGAACCTTAGACCAAACCTGCACAGAATAAGAACATTCAAAGAAAAGATGGTCATGAGAATTCGGCACCAATTTACACAGTGGACATCGAAGGAGGCTTAAATCCACCAAAGGGCCAACATCCCATTGCCTAAGCCGATCTTGAGTCTTAAATTTTCTTCTAACCACTAACCACAAGTGAATAGAGTGACGAGGAATACAATGATTAAACCAAATAGCATGGTACCAATTAACCATCAAAGACCTATACCGTATGGAATCCGATGCTAATGAAACTGAAAAAGGATGTAAAACCCCATTTATATCCTGCCACATCAAATCATCATCCTTATCATCGTTAATAACAGGGACAGTGGGAGAGACAATGTTCGAAAATCTAGCATTCCACTCCTGCGGCCACTGCCAAATACCATCAATGATAAGATCCCTAACCTTATTAGAAAGAGAGAGCCCCGATCTTGTGATGCTACGAACCGTAAGAACGTCCCGTAATGGACACAAATCTACCCAATTATCAAACCACATAGAACCAACCTTACCATTATTAATCTTGGACCAAATAAATTGACGAATACGTGATCTAATCTGGAGAAGTTTTCTCTAGCCCCAACTCATATCACCAATACATGGAATGTCCCAAAAACTTCTATCCTTTAACTTGTAAGAATAAATCCATTTAACCCATAAAGATTCTTTATGAGTAAGGATACACCAGATATAAGAAACCATTAAAGCAGCATTAAAATCAGAAAGCTTACGAATACCAAGGCCACCTTCATAAAACGGGGCACAGACAGAGTCCCAAGCAACTTTAGCCTTACCTTTCTTCATTTCACCTTGACACCATAAGAAGCCTCTCATAAGCTGTTTCAAATCATGAATAATCCGAACAGGTAAAACAAAGACAGACGCCTAGTAAATATGCATAGATGAAAGAACTGAACGAACTAACTGGAGTCTTCCTGCTAAAGAAAGAAACTTATTGCGCCAATCATTTATTCTACTCTCAAGCTTTTCTACAAGTACTTTACAATCCCTATATAGAAGCCTAGACGAAATGAGAGGAACACCAAGGTATCTGTGTAACACCCCACTAGGATAAGTGGACCGTTACGTGTATTTATGGCGTGTCATCAAAGCATAAGGTAAATGTCCTAAAACATTAACTGACAATAAAGGAAACACCGGAATCAAACTTCGACAATCCAAACATAAGCCCAAAACATGAAAAATAAAATACTGATAAAAGGACTAAACAATGTCCAAATAAGCAGAATAATGTAAGGATGCATAAAGTAAAAAGTCTGGATAGCCTCCATCCAAATGCACATGCGCTTAGCATCCTAAAAGCGTCCTGGTGTACCTGCCGTTAGAACATGAAAGGAACTACGGCTGAGCATAACGCTCAGTGAACGGATATAACGCTTGATAAGGAATTACTGAAATGAAGTAGATGATAAATACTGAAACTGTAAGACTGATAAGTAAAGTTGCAGCGGAAATCTGTGTAAAATCTGTAAGGTCTGATTTATAAATAATAAAGTTGAACTGATATCTGTTAAAACTGAAAACATGCATTTACTGTATTTTAATTTTCCAAGAGCTTATATAGGTCATGTGCTGTAACAACTGCTGCATGAATACATAGAGGGGTGACCTCGTCATGCTGTAGAGGGGTGACCTCTAAATAACTGTGCTGGGTGGAGGGATCAGCTCCAATGTGAAGGATGTAGAGCACACACCACATTCACCTGCTAAATGTAAACTGTAGCCTAGGATGCATCCATACGCCCCACTAATAATACTGATAAAATGGCCAAGCTGAGCTGAGTGGGACGATGCAGGATATCACTCTCCTGCATGTGAGTCACGACACCGGTGCCTCTAGTGCCGTGGTTACGGTACCTCCGTAACTAGTACATAAACTGATCATGCTTGTATATAATGCTCAGGCAATTTATTTAATTCTTAACATGATTACTGATAAGTCTAAACATATACTGGGGAAAATATTTGGCTGAAGATGGGGAATCCTAATCATGCATAGAAAGGAAGTCCTTACTGAAAGGACGGGAAATCCGTACCTCGTGTCCAGTACTGAAATAAGACTGAAAGCTGACGGATCGAATCTGACTTCACGGATACTACATAAATAACGGACGCGAAAATAAGTTGACTAATGTTATAAATTTTACTGCTCTTAACTGTATTCGTAGGATTTAATTTATTCTTGCAATACTGTCCGTATGTATAAACTGGTAAATCTGAGCCTTCTAATATTTCTTTTAATCGTATCTTGTTCTATTATTTGTATGACATAACACGTATTCTGACGTCATACTAAAATATATATTTGGTAACCTGCTAAAAATAGAAAGTTTCCTAATTAAGAAAGTTTCCAAAATATATTAATTTATTTAATAAAATTATACCCTTTTAAAATATTAAAAACTAATTTAATTTAGTACATTTGAAATATATATAAACATATTTGTAAAACAATTTAATTTAAAAAGGTATAATATAAAAATATTTATTTTATCATTTATAAACCTGTCCCGAGCCTACCGAGATATCCCATCTCGGTCGCACTAACAATTAACATAAACACAAAATCTGTCCAAAAATTTTAGTGACAGAAATTCTGTGTCACCCGAAACTGTCGCTAAAACTGTTTCTTTAAAAACTGTCTAAAACCTAACAGTTTTGCGACAGAAAAATCTGTCGCTAAACTGTCGCTAATGTTATTTAAACTTCTTTGTTTTTTTCTATCCAGTTTTTTCCCCTGCTTAAGTATTAGTTCCCACTGCTAGGTTATATTGTTTCCCCCTGTTAGTACAACCCCACTGTTTGTGTTATCCCAAACGCACCCTTATTTTCAGAAATCACCCAAACGCACCCTGTCTTGGTTTGGTTCTTGACTGCCCCCGAGAGAAAAAGATCACCGAGACCTTAAGGTCTCGGTTTCCTTACTCAAGCAAAACCCGACACCCCTGGTTTGGTTATGGGTTCGCGGCTGGTCCTCACAACATCACCGAGCCGCCCCTGTTTTGGGGTCACGGCTGGACAGCAACCACCACACACCGAGACCTTATGGTCTCGGTTTTCGTGAGTTAAGCAATCCGACGCCCCTGTTGGGGTTCGTGAATCAACAAACAGAAAAAGAAAACGAATGGCTTTACCTTGTTTTGCTGTTTGTCGGCAGGAAAAGGAAACAAGCAACACCGATCTTCTCTTTTTTTTTTTAGTTCTTGTGATTCTGGCCGGCGGACATTTTTTTTTTTTTTGTCTATACTGTCGGCAGGAGCCAACCAGAAACCCTAATCTTTGTATTTTTTTTTTTTCGGTTTGGGAATAAGAGGGGAACCCCGTCCCTTTTGTAACAAAATGGGCTAAGCCCAATTCTTTTCTTCTTCTTTTCTTTTAAACCAGCCCAAAACCCCTTTTTCTTTTATTTATTTATTATTATTTTTTTTTTCGATTCGCCTCGATTAAATTTATTTAGCTTTCGCCTTCGTTTTTAAAACCTGTCATATATATATATTTATCTGACTGAGATAATTATGACGTAACGTGGAATAATTATTTTCTGAATCGTTTTCTGAACAAATAATTTCGTCACGATCTTAATTAAAACCGAGGCTGTGTAATCACTGTTAACGTTTAATTATTTCTGTATTATAAATAATACATATGTAGTATTTTTCTGAACTTAATAATTATTTCCTGAACAGTTATCTTATTGTAGCATTTAAATAAAACTGAGATTGCGTATTATTTACTGTTTACGTTTAATTGAAGTTGAAGCTGAGACTACGCGTATTTAGTATTCAAGGATTTTAAATATGGGTTTTACAATTCTTCCCCTCTAAAAACAATAATTCGTCCCCGAATTAAAGATACGACTATACTGGGTTTTACAATTCTTCCCCTCTAAAAAGGAGAAATTCGTCCTCGAATTAAGGGTAATAAGCTGATGAAGTTATAAGAACTGAAAGAACATATAGACTGAAAAGACAATTAAACTGAAGGGTGAATTGTCTTCTAATTAAGACATAATGCTGCTGGTAGGTATAAACCTGACATGACTGAAATGATCATGTAACGTGACATGGCTGAAGAGAACATAGAACGTGACATGACTGAAAGAACTTAACTGGATTTATTGAAGGAAAGGGGATGAGAGGTCCGGATGGACTCCTCCGTTTCGAGTGGCCTCCCGCTCGAAACGATCCCTTCAAAGGTCTAACATAATAAATAAAATCTTGGTCCTGATGACCCTTTCCTGATGATGCTGAATACTTTCAGGTTCCATACTTAAGATGGATTTTCTGAATCTAATAGAATGAAAAGCCATAGCGTACATGAAACGATACGTGTAAATATTCTGAAAAGATAATCTTTATATCTCTGAGAAAGCTGCTGAGATATAGAGACGAACTACGTGAACAATTGTGAACATGCTGAGTGAGCAATTGTGAACGTGGTTCATAATTATATGAGGAGCTTTGGAATGGAATATATCATGAATGTGATACGTGAATCATACTGTGAACGTGATACCAGAACATATCATGAACGTATGCTGACTGAGGAATGAATGCCAAATGTTACGGCCTGAGACGTGAAACGTCTGCCTGGGTATGGAAAAGCTGTGCTAAAAGAGTCTGTTTCTCAAGCTTTTTGTAACCGTATACGGTGATAAACTGAGAACGTGTATCGTGAAATGGCACACGAACTTGAACGTGAACAACGTTATGAACGCTAACGTGAGCTCAAATCATGAGATAGCATAGAAGATGAACTGAACAACATCATACTGCGAATGAGACTTAAACGTGAAAGTGAGAATAAACATGAACTTAAAGTGGACGTAAACATACACTCGATCGTGAACATGAATTCTGTCTGGTATGATGGTCGATGGAAAGCCTTGAATTCGTATGATTTACTGCTGAATTTCAAAATTTTCTGCAGATCTGTTACTACGTGATCCTTTCGGATGAAAGAGATGCGCAGGCTGATTACATGGTTGATGATAACTTAGATAGTATCATACTTTCTCTGAGTCCGTGGTAAACTGACAACAATCTCCATGGAGTCTTGTCTCTTTTCGGTCTAGAATTTCTACTTGTAGTAATAGCATATCGGTGTTCTATCTTGAACCTGCAGTAGGTCAGGCATCTAGATATGAACATAGCTGCATTAATGTGTGATGCGGATTCTATCAGTGTTTTGTCTGGGATTATGGAACATTCTGGTGGAAATCTTGTTGAATAGTCATAAAAGAATTCCTAGTGATGACTGTCGGCAATTTCTGCGGTAGCAGTCAATTGCGTTCTAGAAATTTTATACTACGTTCACAGTCGTCAGTCGGGACCATCAGGTGATGGCCTTCACCTTCGCAGCATTGTTTGAAATTTCTTTCTGCCAAGGTAGAATGGCTCAGAGATGCCACTTTGTTCAATTTGAATTCATATCTGGAAAGCCGTAAATAAAATTTTCTCCTATCGAAGATTCTATACAACTGTGAGAAGATGATTCTCGTGTTCTTCTTTAAAATCTAGCAGACCAAAATGTGATCCATGAATACGCTGACGATTTTGTCTGAGAATCGTAGAAAATTCTATTCATAAATTTCATAATATAACTGGAGCATTAAGGAGCTCAGAAGTAAAATTTAAGATTTTTAGAGTGGCTATAATATGTGCAACAACGGTCTAAAGAACATCATGTTCTTCTCTCACCACTGATGGTAGCAGGATCTTAAATTTTCTGGAAGAATGTTTAAGACACCTCGTAGTAGGTCAATTAAACTTTCTATTCGTGGAATGAATATCGACTAGGAATGGTGATCTGATAAATTTTTCGATGGGGCGCTAGGGCGAATAAAGCCTAATTTTGGTAACTCTTGCAGCAATTGCT
This sequence comes from Glebionis coronaria, assembly GCA_025667525.1. Taxonomy (NCBI): domain Eukaryota; kingdom Viridiplantae; phylum Streptophyta; class Magnoliopsida; order Asterales; family Asteraceae; genus Glebionis; species Glebionis coronaria. The sequence goes on along the minus strand of JANFOE010000092.1, from coordinate 147,180 downwards.
GCAACTCTTTTAACATAGCTAAAGCCCTGTAAATAAGATTTTCGAAGACGGGTTCCGTTCATGAGGCAAGCTCGATGTTAAATTATGTCTTGAAGTCAGGAATGAATTTATGAAACTTTCTGAAATTATATCTGGGATTCTGGAATGATCTGCTGATCATGAATTTGAGGAAATTCCAAAGTGAATTTATAACTGGTAGCTGAAAGGTCTTCGTAGCTTCAGAATAATAATTCACTTGCTGTAAAGTATAACTTGTACTGATTTTCTGGCGGAACTGAAACGACAATATTTGGGATCTAGTAAGACGGATGTCATCGTTAACTGAAAGGAAAACTTAATAAATCTGGGTGGTATGGTGGAGTCTTTCTGGCTGGGAGGTAGGTACTACATGATTTATGATAAAGCTGACATAGGAATACGTGAAGTAAACATGGCGACTTTTCACTAAATGTGTTCGTCTGTAACCTCACATAATGATTACCGTGTGTTTAATCTGAATAATAAACTAGTGAGGTGACTGAATTTTAATGATCTGATATATGCGTGGCATAATAAAATGAGTATACCCCTTTCTGAAAGATACCCTGAATTACTGAGGGTCTTGCTTGGAACATACTGGGACTAGGAGCTCGGACTCGTACTCTGAGAAGATATTCGTATGACGTGTATCATGACTGGTGTCCTGACTTGTGTCTTCCGAAATGATGCCTGAGAACTATGTCTTGACTGATGTCTTGGCACGTGTTTTAATAGATGAATATGAACAAGGCTGAAAAATTTGGTAACTTCTAGGATTGGCGAACCGGTTAGACTGCTGACCTCTGTATTTCTGGTCACGTCCGTTCCGGAGTTCTGATGGTTACTGACTGATTAATTATCCGCACAGTGGTTGTCACTACTGCTTTGTCTGTCAGTTATGACGGTCATTATCATGACCGTGATTCATGTAACTATTCTGTTGAGTGGCCGGCTGGTTGCCGGTTCCCGCTCTTCTGACAGAAAGATTAGCTGAGTGATGTGTGACATCTAACTGAGGAAGTAAAAACATAAAGTAAAATGGTAGTGTCTGATGGTTGAATTTATTCTTGTCAAAATTTCAAATTTGTAGTTTTCGTCCTCGTTCCGCGGCATCAGCATCTTGAGAAGTCTCCAAAGTTCAGCAGCATCAGCATCTGTGTGGTCTTCAGAGTGTTAGCAGCATCAGCATCTGGTAAAATTTTCAACTCACGAGCAGCATCAGCACCTGGTAGAATATCGACAAGTGGAAACGCCTGAGATGATTAAGGATCGATTAGCAATATCCATGGAGTAGGGTACCTGGAGTACACCTGAACTACTGTACATGAAGTACAAAATGAATACTGCACATGGAGCATATCTGAGACGCTGTACCTGGAGTACACGTGAAATATTATACATGGAGTATAACTGAGACACTGTACATGGGGTACATATGGAATACTGTACATGGAGCTGGTGGAAATTTTATGGGATGATCGATACTGGTGCCGCTTGTCTGACATGATCAAGGAATAAATTAATTTAAACGGTAGTAAACTGAACCGAAACGATTAACATGATAGGCTGATAATTTCTGCGTAGGCTTAATGCTGGTTGTATCGAGGCTGAAAAGTATGATATAATCAAAGTCCCAACAGTGGTCAGCATGAAGCATGATTAATGAAAGTCAATCATGATTTATCATGAAAACGGGTTTTACTGAAGTTCTTGTGTATCTTAACATGAAAACGTCATTACCTTGTTGAAAACATAATTCTCGTAAGGAGACATGAAACTGAATCATCATGTAGATGACATCAACGTGAGGGTTGAAATTTGACTGTTATAAGGAACACAAAAAGTTAAATCAGCTGAGGTGTAATATTAACTGATGTGGACGACTATGGTTCAGTCCACGTACTTCAAAGAAGAAAACATGAGACTAAGGATGGGCTATTCTGGTTCGACCCATACTGGTCAAAATTTTCGGAGAACTGTCATGTATAGAAATTTATAATCTCGGACTAAATATGGATGGATGTAGTTCAATTCATACTTGTCAAAATTTATGAAATGTCCTGATATGACAAAGGTGAACAACTGTGGATCGGTTCACAAAATATTATTTGACTAAAAAGCATGAAATTCGACTTGAGAAATGATGAACGTTTATGGCTGGTTCACCAAGTGATATTTGACTGAAAACATAAATCTGTCATAAGTAAGGGTAAACGCCTATGGTCAGTTTACCAATACAAAATCTGAACGGCCAAGGGTGAACGCCTATGGTCAGTTCACCAAAACGAAAGCTCGCTAGAAGCACATGCGACTAAATATGGCTGGTTATGTACCAACCTTTTACTTAGTCAAAACTTTAAGAAAACTGACTGATAAATGAAGAAATCTGACTGAATAATCCATGAGAAACATGAACGATAACAACGCCAAAATCTGGGAAGTTCCTGGTGACTACCCACTAGTCACAGGTCAAGTTTTAGAGCCTACAGGTCGAACCTTGCGCTCTGATACCATAATTGTAACACCCCACTAGGATAAGTGGACCGTTACGTGTATTTATGGCGTGTCATCAAAGCATAAGGTAAATGTCCTAAAACATTAACTGACCATAAAGGAAATACCGGAATCAAACTTCGGCAATCCAAACATAAGCCCAAAACATGAAAAATAAAATACTGATAAAAGGACTAAACAATGTCCAAATAAGCAGAATAATGTAAGGATGCATAAAGTAAAAAGTCTGGATAGCCTCCATCCAAATGCACATGCGCTTAGCATCCTAAAAGCGTCCTGGTGTACCTGCCGTTAGAACATGAAAGGAACTACGGCTGAGCATAACGCTCAGTGAACGGATATAACGCTTGATAAGGAATTACTGAAATGAAGTAGATGATAAATACTGAAACTGTAAGACTGATAAGTAAAGTTGCAGCGGAAATCTGTGTAAAATCTGTAAGGTCTGATTTATAAATAATAAAGTTGAACTGATATCTGTTAAAACTGAAAACATGCATTTACTGTATTTTAATTTGCCAAGAGCTTATATAGGTCTTGTGCTGTAACAACTGCTGCATGAATACATAGAGGGGTGACCTCGTCATGCTGTAGATGGGTGACCTCTAAATAACTGTGCTGGGTGGAGGGATCAGCTCCAATGTGAAGGATGTAGAGCACACACCACATTCACCTGCTAAATGTAAACTGTAGCCTAGGATGCATCCATACGCCCCACTAATAATACTGATAAAATGGCCAAGCTGAGCTGAGTGGGACGATGCAGGATATCACTCTCCTGCATGTGAGTCACGACACTGGTGCCTCTAGTGCCGTGGTTACGGTACCTCCGTAACTAGTACATAAACTGATCATGCTTGTATATAATGCTCAGGCAATTTATTTAATTCTTAACATGATTACTGATAAGTCTAAACATATACTGGGGAAAACATTTGGCTGAAGATGGGGAATCCTAATCATGCATAGAAAGGAAGTCCTTACTGAAAGGACGGGAAATCCGTACCTCGTGTCCAGTACTGAAATAAGACTGAAAGCTGACGGATCGAATCTGACTTCACGGATACTACATAAATAACGGACGCGAAAATAAGTTGACTAATGTTATAAATTTTACTGCTCTTAACTGTATTCGTAGGATTTAATTTATTCTTGCAATACTGTCCGTATGTATAAACTGGTAAATCTGAGCCTTCTAATATTTCTTTTAATCGTATCTTGTTCTATTATTTGTATGACATAACACGTATTCTGACGTCATACTAAAATATATATTTGGTAACCTGCTAAAAATAGAAAGTTTCCTAATTAAGAAAGTTTCCAAAATATATTAATTTATTTAATAAAATTATACCCTTTTAAAATATTAAAAACTAATTTAATTTAGTACATTTGAAATATATATAAACATATTTGTAAAACAATTTAATTTAAAAAGGTATAATATAAAAATATTTATTTTATCAGTTATAAACCTGTCCCGAGCCTACCGAGATATCCCATCTCGGTCGCACTAACAATTAACATAAACACAAAATCTGTCCGAAAATTTTAGTGACAGAAATTCTGTGTCACCCGAAACTGTCGCTAAAACTGTTTCTTTAAAAATTGTCTAAAACCTAACAGTTTTGCGACAGAAAAATCTGTCGCTAAACTGTCGCTAATGTTATTTAAACTTCTTTGTTTTTTTCTATCCATTTTTTTCCCCTGCTTAAGTATTAGTTCCCACTGCTAGGTTATATTGTTTCCCCCTGTTAGTACAACCCCACTGTTTGTGTTATCCCAAACGCACCCTTATTTTCAGAAATCACCCAAACGCACCCTGTCTTGGTTTGGTTCTTGACTGCCCCCGAGAGAAAAAGATCACCGAGACCTTAAGGTCTCGGTTTCCTTACTCAAGCAAAACCCGACACCCCTGGTTTGGTTATGGGTTCGCGGCTGGTCCTCAGAACATCACCGAGCCGCCCCTGTTTTGGGGTCACGGCTGGACAGCAACCACCACACACCGAGACCTTATGGTCTCGGTTTTCGTGAGTTAAGCAATCCGACACCCCTGTTGGGGTTCGTGAATCAACAAACAGAAAAAGAAAACGAATGGCTTTACCTTGTTTTGCTGTTCGTCGGCAGGAAAAGGAAACAAGCAACACCGATCTTCTCTTTTTTTTTTGTTCTTGTGATTCTGGCCGGCGGGATTTTTTTTTTGTCTATACTGTCGGCAGGAGCCAACCAGAAACCCTAATCTTTGTATTTTTTTATTTTGTTTTCGGTTTGGGAATAAGAGGGGAACCCCGTCCCTTTTGTAACAAAATGGGCTAAGCCCAATTCTTTTCTTCTTCTTTTCTTTTAAACCAGCCCAAAACCCCTTTTTCTTTTATTTATTTATTATTATTTTTTTTTTCGATTCGCCTCGATTAAATTTATTTAGCTTTCGCGTTCGTTTTTAAAACCTGTCATATATATATATTTATCTGACTGAGATAATTATGACGTAACGTGGAATAATTATTTTCTGAATCGTTTTCTGAACAAATAATTTCGTCACGATCTTAATTAAAACCGAGGCTGTGTAATCACTGTTAACGTTTAATTATTTCTGTATTATAAATAATACATATGTAGTATTTTTCTGAACTTAATAATTATTTCCTGAACAGTTATCTTATTGTAGCATTTAAATAAAACTGAGATTGCGTATTATTTACTGTTTACGTTTAATTGAAGTTGAAGCTGAGACTACGCGTATTTAATATTCAAGGATTTTAAATACGGGTTTTACAATCTGACAGGTAACACGCCTTTAGCAAAAGGCATGATATGTAAAATACTACTTTTAATAGCAGTGGATACATTACAAAAGAAAACAGTGCTCTTAGGGATACTTGGAACCAAACCCGAAGCTATCTTAAATTCCTCTAAAGCATCCATAATGACCTGCACAGAATCCAAGTGACCCCTAGCAAACAAGAAAAGGTCATCTACAAAACATAGGTTTATAATACGTAGCTGCTTACAGCGGTAATGAAAATAGAACTCCTCCGCATTAAGAACCCTCCGCTACAACATGAGAGAAAGAATCTCCATAACTAACGTGAAAAGATACGGAGACAACGGATCACCTTCTCGTAGACCTCTTTTTCCTTGAAACCAGCCATAAAGATTACCATTAATGCAAATAGAATACGAAGTATTAGAAACACACGTCATAATCCAATCAACCATTAAATGGTGGAATCCAAAAAACAATTAGAATGTTACGAAGAAACTGCCAGGAAAAAAGTAAATCATTTTTAAAAGACTTGTATGAAGGCATGTCTGATGGGGTGAATCACAGTACCGAGAATGATGGTGCAACTGAAGCTACTGAGAATGATGGTGCAACTACACGTGATTTGCAAAACTCTGATGTGGCGAATAAGAATGTTGATGCTGTGACTGATGTCCATATTGATGGTGGGAAGACCAATGAAGATATCTCGCTTAGTTCAATAGAGGAAGGAAATTCTACCCCAAACTCAACACCAGAAATGACGAGAAGGACAAGGTCAGCAACCATAAATTGGACAAACTATCAGACCAATGGGCTAAATTGGACAACATCAATGGAAGGAGCAGCAGCATCGCCCACTAAAAATTTGGAAGTGGGGAACAAGGGGCCAACTTGGATAACATCAACGAAAGGAGCAGCAGCATTGGAAGTGGGGAACAAGGCGCCAAAAGCAACAACATCAACCAAAGGAGCAACAACATCACCTGCTAAAAAATTGAAAGAGGGGAACAAGACGCTAAAACCGACAACATCAACCAAAGGAGCAACAGCAGCACCCGCTAAAAAATTGGAAGTGGGGAAAAAGAAATCCCCTAAAAGTAAATAAACGCTAACACTTCTCTTGCTTTTGTACTAATATTTATTATCTAGGATCGTATATTTTGAATTCAACTTTTGAATGTCTATAATATAACTAAAAAATTTAAAACTTATCTATTATTTTGGGTTTAATGTGAATAGGTAATTATGTTTAATGCTATAATTCGGCCGCCTCATAAGGTTTATTTAACTAGTAATAAACTAAACTATAATGCAGTTAGCATTATAGTCTATGATATACTAGTTAAAGAACATATTGCAAACTGGTTTATAAAGCAAATTTCAATCAAGTATTTTTAAAAAGTTTGATTCTTAATTAACAGATTGTACAAATTCTGAAATATGTGATGAAATATACAATAAAGTTGGAGCTATCGTCATTTATGATGATATATTCCTTGAGTATCAATCGCAAACGCTACTCTTTGATAGTGGGGAAGAAGTGTTTCACGCTGACATGGAAACAGAGATGGATACAGAAGGTGGAATGGAAGACAATGAAATGCAAGGAGGAATGGAGTCTGATGAAATCCTAGGAGCAGATGAAAGTAAAATTACAAACACTCTTTTAATCTTGTCGATAAATTCAACTGCATCATAGTGTTTTTGTCATAGTAATGCACTGGAGTTTGGGTTCTCATTTCAATTCACTGCATGACTAGTTAACAAAAACAATATGATGTAGTAAAACTGTACCTATGATGCATTAAAAACAAATTATACTATTTTTCCAAAAAAAAATTGTTTAATTTGATTCTTTTTATCTTGTCTGTTAATTTCACTACATCATTGTGTTTTTAAATTAGTAATGCACTGGATTGTGAACTATCAATAAAGCTTAATGCATGACTAGTTAACAAAATGCTATGATGAAGTAAAGTGTAACTATGATGCAGTAACAAAAAGTTATTCTATTTTTTCATAAAAAAACTATTGATTATTTTGATTGTTTTAATTACAGGTTCTAAAATATTCAAAGAAGCTAACTTTCCTTCCATTGGAATTGAAGAAATCAACAGTTTAATAACCAAATTTCCTTCTATCGAAGAAGTAAACAAACAGCTTTTAGACTACTCAGTTATGAAACTACCTTTGTTAGCTGAAGTAGAAGACAACTTGCCAAAAAGTTTCTTAATTGAAGATGCACCAAAATCTCCCTAAATTCAAAAAGTTCAAATTAGTAAACCTTTTCATAGTATGAAATTGAGGTTACCGAAAAACTACACAATAACTTTGAAAGGAAATACACCATTGAGTGCACAACCTATTGTCGAACAACATGAAAAATATACAGAGATTCTGCTATCAGCTAAAATTCAAACCGAAGCAAAGACTACAAAATTTGATCCTATAAGGGTAAAACTATTGAAAAAGGATGTCGGGAAGTTAGATGCTAAAGGCATCATACAGGGAGATATGTTATCTGAAATTCAAGTTCTAAGACAAGAGCCTGGTAAAAGAGGAAGATATAAGAAGGAACAAGCTAAAGAAACAACTGTGGTAAACGGAAATGTTGGGAAGGAGGTCTCTAAAAAGACACAGGCTAAAAAACAAGTGCTTAAAGATCTTGGTAGAAAGAAAAGTAACACTCAATTGTCCAAAGAGAATGAAAAGAAATCTAAGATAGAAAAAGCTAAGTCACTGCCTGCAAAAAGAAAAAGGATAGAAGAAAATTAAATATATATGCACGCATCACCAATTAGTTGCATTGCTCCACCGGGTGATACTGAAAACGATAAACGTGAAGTAAAGCTGCCTCCTGCTTTAACATCGTCATTTTATCAACGGAAAATCGTATTGGGCCAACCACTATATGAAGAGGGGAAAAAATAGCAGAATACATATGGGGTAATAAGACACCCGAATGGTAAGTTCTAGCATCATATTTTATTTTTAAAGCATCACTTTTCATTATTCACTGCATCACATATTTATATAACTATATCAATTCCTTATGTCACTACATCACATCTTATTAACAGTGCATCATTTCTCAATGTTCTCTGTATGAATTTTCATTATATTCTCTGCATCACATATTTATATAACTGCATCAATTACTTTTGTCACTGCATCACATATTATTAACAGTGCATCATTTCTCAATGTTCTCTGTATAAATTTTCATTATATTCTCTGCATCACATATTTTTATCACTACATCACTTCCTTGCTTTAATGCATCAAATATAGATAACCCCGTCTGAAAAGTTTATGTTTATATCAAAATGTATAGTGAGATTGTTTACCAGATCAACAAAGGAGTTGGAGTAGAAGGTGTTTTTTTCTTGAGCCTATAGCCTGAAATAGAAATTGCGGCACTCATATTAGACTTATGGTCTTTTGTATTAAATCATGAGGAACAACACCGAGACAAGATTTCGGGCAATGGAAATGTATATTGTCATACGGGAATGCTTGTAAGTAATTCAAATATATAACTTATTTATTTTTTAACTTTAAATTTTGTGATCATTAGTAATCGTTTGACGTTAACTAAAATAGACTAATCATATTGTTGAGTCGGGGAAGAATGTGCAAGAAAGGATGCAAGTTTTTGATGAAAATATTCATAACGTTTTAACTCAAGCAAAACGGAAGAATTTTCTTGACGTCGACTTGGTAAGTATATTTTTTATGAGAATTAACTGATTGTATTTGTGAGAATGTTTAGAATAAATTTAAATAATTATAATAAATATATACAGGTATTTTTTCCTTCAATAAAGATAACGAAAGATACTTCATCAAACCATTTCTATATCATTTGCTTTAATTTGAAGACCGCTGAGATCGACATCATAGTCAACATAGATAACGACATTGATGATATAGAAAAAAGATATGGTGCTTACCCATTTGCCCTCGTAAGTCTCATACTTAATGCATTATTGTGCTATTTTCACTACATCAAAGTATTTGACTATAGTCTTATATCTCATATATATGTTTAATTTTAAATAGAGGAAAACCCTTTATAAGTCTATAACTGGTTTTATATCATAGTTAATGTTTTATGGTGCTATTTTTATAGTTCTATACCATATGAATAATATTGATAATTTTACTGCATCATAGTATTAACAAAACTGCATTACAATGTCATAACTTTTTATTTAAATTTGCACAGATTGATTCCTTCATAAATTACCTGGAGAGACATAAACACCCAAAACACGTTGACATTTTGGTTTCTGAACCTAACATTGTTGATTTTAATTGAAAAACAAAATACAATGTTGTCGATTGTGGGGTATTTGTTATGAGGCATTCGGAAACATATCTTGGTAGAGGAAACTTCTTACAACCATTGAAGAAAGAAGGACCACCTCAGAAAACATAACTAAAAATGCTTCGTGCCAAGTACATGACCAAAATCCTTCTGATGGATTTTAACGTCAAAAAAGGGAAGTTGTTGAAGGACACAAAATCATACTTCAGGAAAAAGCCAAAAATTTCAAAGCTTATAACGGATTCTGATGTTAGATTTGATAAAGCTTTGTGGAAGAAATTTAGTAATACCGTAAGCAAGACAATTGATGACTAAAGAGCTGCATCAAATGGTCATCGTCAATAATCAATTGTCAAATGGTCTGATGTTAGATTTGCGGAAATGTGTTTATGATGCAATATGTGTTTGTTTTCTAGGTTGTTTGCTTAATGCACTTAATTATACGTTATGATGCAGTATGTGGTAATCATGTGTAAGTATGAGTTAGGCTACTTGGTTAAATGTGTTTTTATGCTAGATTGTTTGCGAAATGCAAAATTCTTTCTTAGCATTATGTATGGTAGGTTTTTTTTACAGTAGGTTTTTTAGCTGTGTACTTGATGTAGCTATTTGTATTGTTGTGATGCAGTTACTTTTACATGTGTTTTAGTTTTCCAAAAGTGTGTTTTTTTAAAAAGTGATGCAGTAAATCTACATTGTGATGCATTGTGTAGAGTATTTTTTTAAAATAAGTTTTTTAGTTGTGTACTTGATGTAATTATTTGTATTGGTGTGATGCACTGAAATTTAAACTGTGATGCAGTAAATCTACATTTGTGTTGCATTAGTTTGGTATGATGTAGTTATTTTTTGCATTAGGTACAATAGGTTTGTTTTAGTTTTGTACTTGATGTAGTTACTTGTGTTGCTGTGATGCACTTAATTTTATTCTTTGATGCAGCAGGAAAAAAATGTTAGTGATGCTCTGTCACCTGTTGATGTAAATAAGTTGAAGGGTAATATATTGAATCTTGGAAACAACGTAGATGTTGTTGGGAAAATGGAAAAAAAGGCACTGAAGTGGGTGTAGATAAGTTGATTGGGAAAAATAAAATGGCAAACACTGAAGTAGGTGTAGATAAGTTGGTTGGGAAAAAGAAAATGGCAAAGGGGAATAAAGATATTCATAATAGTCAAATAGTCGTTGTAAAATCAAAAGTTGCTATTAAAGGAAAAAAGAAGGTTAGTAATGATGATGTATTGGAGAAAGCACCTCTATCGATTGATGATGAAAATATAAATTTTGATGGTAAAAAAGGGTTACTTTTCCTAATATTAATTCAAGAATATCATCTAATCATTTGAAGTGTGTATTGGAATCTTTAACAAACGCCCAGCTTGAGACTATAAGAGAAATGGGTTTGGGAGAATATTATAATAATTTTGATTACCCTACCATTCCATCAAAGCTTGTGTACTGGGTTGTGTTTAACTTTGATTGTGATACGGACACAATACACATGGATGATGGAAGACAAATTAAGGTGACAAAGGAATTAATTCATGAAATGCTTGGAATACCCATGGGAGAGAAAGAAGTTATTGCTCTTCGAGCTACAACGACAGAAGACAAAACAACAACGGATTGGAGAGCTACAACTCCATGGGGAGGGGATAAAGCGCCAAGGCCTCATATATCCATAGTTGATGATCATGTTTGTAGTTTGACCGGAACGGGTTGGGAATTCAAAGTTGGATTTTTAGTGGTGTTTATGAATATTGTGGCTGGGTGTAATAAGGATGGCACAATCAATCAAAGATTCTTACCTACCTTAAGAGATATTGAAGATTTTCAAAACTATGATTGGTGTGGATATGCTTTAAAATGCATTCGGTCAATGTTAAGATATGGAAAACAAAACCAGGAGGTTATTTTGGTGCTTCCAAACTTCTTTTGGCGGTACGATATTTTAATGCTTCTAAACTTCTTAGTATGTTTAATCTTATTTTTGCTGCATCAATACCTTTTTTCACTGCATCATATATAGATAAAACATAATAGTTCTTCCTTATATTAAATGCATCATTTCCTATATCAACTGCATCACTTCCTTTTTTTGTAGCTTCTATACTGTAGCCCACAATCTCACCAACTATAATTGTGGAAAGAACATCACCTGTTTTCAAAGGATGGAACACCGAGTTGTTGAAAAAAAAAGAGAATGAAGAAATGAATGATATGAAAGGTTTCGGGAAACTTCCAATCTTGGAAGGTGATGAGTTCTTTCCCCCCAGGAAGAAGGTTGAAAAGACAAAGAAGAAGAAACATATTGGAAATAAAAGTCAACCAGACGAGGATCTTATACAATTTAGAAAAAAAAACAAATCAGGTAAAAACTAAGTTTCATTTTGCTGCTGTAACATAAGGTATATGTTTAAATAATTTTAGGTGTTTAGTTTGATGCACCTTAATTTGAGTTATGATGCACCAGGTTGTAGATTGGATTTTAGTTATTTAGTTTGATGCACCAGGTTATTATAAATTTGTTACTCTAGGTTATCTTGAATGATTATGGCATTTATTCTATTTGATTTAGCTTAAAACATTGAATTCCTTTGATAATTTTGTGAATCTACAAGCTAAAGGGGTCTTTGGATCTGCTTATTAACTGCAATAGGCGAGACTTTTGTGACTTAGAAAATGTAAGAACATCCTCATTAGCACTGGGTAGAAGAACTTGGCATTTTATTTATTTAGTATAGAGTGAAAATTAGAAGTTGCAAATTTTCAAGTTTGTTCCCATTTTCTGTCTTAAGCATATAGTTGGTTTGATCCCTTGTCTTTGTGTTTCTGGTTTTGAATCTTGGACATCAGTAAGGTGATTAGGTTAGTATAGGTCTGGAGTTGTTAGTATTAAGGTTGGGTAGAAGTTTATGACATTTAGTTTCCATATAAAGTCACTGTAATAGCATAGTCACCAGCAATGTACACTTTCGGTCCAACTGTATGCACCAGTAAATTTGTGGGGCTTCTTAATTAAAGTTGTTATACAACATGTAGGGTGAATTATAGGTTGTATATTATATCGAAAATTTGTATGCAACTGGTTGTTTTTTAATTTTATTTTTGTTCTTTAGTTTCATGCACCTTAATTTGAGTTATGATGCAGCATGTAGTCACTTGTTAAATATAATGGTGAATTAGGCTAAACATAGGTTTCATATCTCGAAAATGTGTTTGCAGAAAGGTAGGTAGTTATTATCCAAATGACCATTAAAACTATTTAAAAACTGCATCATAGTTATTATTCACTGCATCATAATGTATTTTTTTTAAATCATGCAGGATATGAAAGATGGCTTGAATGACTCTCTATCAAAGATTAAGGAAGTGTTTGAAAGTAACAAACAGAAGGTTAAGATTGCTTTGGAAGAATACCTACACGATGAAGAATTCAAGATGTTTGAGGAAAAAAGTAAATCATTTTTAAAAGACTTGTATGAAGGCATGTCTGATGGGGCGAATCACAGTACCGAGAATGATGGTGCAACTAAAGCTACTGAGAATGATGGTACAACTACATGTGATTTGCAAAACTCTGATGTGGCGAATAAGAATGCTGATGCTGTGACCGATGTCCATATTGATGGTGGGAAGACCAATGAAGATATCTCGCTTAGTTCAATGGAGGAAGGAAATTCTACCCCAAACTCAACACCAGAAATGACGAGAAGGACAAGGTCAGCAACCATAAATTGGACAAACTATCAGACCAAGGGGCATAATTGGACAACATCAACGGAAGGAGCAGCAGCATCGCCCACTAAAAATTTGGAACTGGGGAACAAGGGGCCAACTTGGATAACATCAACGGAAGGAGCAGCAGCACTGGAAATGGGGAACAAGGCGCCAAAAGCGACAACATCAACCAAAGGAGCAACAACATCACCTGCTAAAAATTTGAAAGAGGGGAACAAGACGCCAAAACCGACAACATCAACCAAAGGAGCAACAGCAGCACCCACTAAAAAATTGGAAGTGGGGAAAAAGAAATCCCCTAAAAGTAAATAAACGCTAACACTTCTCTTACTTTTGTACTAATATTTATTATCTAGGATCTTATATTTTGAATTCAACTTTTGAATGTCTGTAATATAACTAAAAAAACTTAAAACTTATCTATTATTTTGGGTTTAATGTGAATAGGTAATTATGTTTAATGCTACAATTCGGCCGCCTCATAAGGTTTATTTAACTAGTAATAAACTAAACTATAATGCAGTTAGAATTATAGTCTATGATATACTAGTTAATGGACATATTGCAAACTGGTTTATAAAGCAAATTTCAATCAAGTATTTTTAAAAAGTTTGATTCTTAATTAACAGATTGTGCAAATACTAAAATATGTGATGAAATATACAATAAAGATGGAGCTATCGTCATTTATGATGATTCATTCCTTGAGTATCAATCGCAAACGCTACTATTTGATAGTAAGGAAGAAGTGTTTCACGCTGACATGGACACAAAGATGGATACAGAAGGTGGAATGGAAGACAATAAAATTGAACGAGGAATGGAGTCTGATGAAATCCTAGGAGCAGATGAAAGTAAAATTACAAACACTCTTTTAATCTTATCGATTATTCAACTGCATCATAGTGTTTTTGTCATAGTAATGCACTGGAGTTTGGGTTGTCATTTCAATTCACTGCATGACTAATTAATGAAAACAATATGATGCAGTAAAACTGTATCTATGATGCATTAAAAACAAATTATACTGTTTTTCCAAAAAAATTTTTTTTTTTAATTTGATTCTTTTTATCTTGTCTGTTAATTTCACTGCATCATTGTGTTTTTAAATTAGTAATGCACTAGATTGTGAACTATCAATAAAACTTAATGCATGACTAGTTAAAAAAATGCTATGATGCAGTAAAGTGTAACTATGATGCAGTAACAACAAGTTATTCTATTTTTTTCAGGAATTCACAAAATCGGTTTGAAAATTCTTTGGTGGGTTTCTTCGTTGGTAAGCCTGTTGCGTTACCGTTGGTGAAAAATTATGTATCGAATACATGGAGCAAATTCGGTCTTCAAAATGTTATGAGGGACGATGATGGGGTTTTCTACTTCAAGTTCACGACTAAGACAGGGTTAGAACAAGTTTTGGAAAAAGGGCCATGGTTAATCCGTAACCAGCCTCTTATCATTACTCGATGGACACCCAGCTTGGTTTTATCTAGGGAGGAAGTGAGGAAGGTTCCTGTTTGGGTTAAGATTCATAGGGTTCTAGTGGTGGCTTACACAACGGATGGACTAAGTCTTATGGCTTCTCAGTTAGGGAATCCAGTAATGTTAGATACTTTCACGGGCTCTATGTGTAATGAGGCTTGGGGTCGGATGGGGTATGCTCGGGCGTTGATAGAAGTGTCTGCTGACAAAGAGCTTAAGGATGAAATCATTATGGCTGTTCCGAATGTGGATGGAGAAGGTCATTCTATTGTTCATATGCGTGTAGAGTTTGAATGGAGACCTCCTATGTGTGACGACTGCCATGTATTTGGCCATAGAAATAATGATTGCCCTAAACGCCCAGTGGTAACTAGCGTGGATAAAGGGAAATCTCCTCAGGAAGGTAATGTTGATGGTTTCACTGTTGTTACCAATAAGAAAAAGAAGAATAAGAAAGTGAGGAAACCTAATCAGGTGGAGGGCATTAAGTTATCAAAACCTACGTTGAACTTGAAGTATAGGAAAGGTGAACGGGGCGAGAGTTCCAAGACTGCCAATGAGAAATCTACGCCGAATCTGGCTCCTAAACCGCCTATACCTAAGGTTCATGACCTTATTCTGAATAACTAATTTAATTGTCTTACTGATGATGAGGAGTAATAAGTGTGAAAACACTTATCCTTTTACCACTTATTTCCAATAATAACAAGACCAAAACGTGTGATTTATGTCGTAAAAGTCGGAATTATGCGTGGTTTGTGTTTTTATTGTGTTTTAGGACCTAAATATGAAAAAGGAAGAAAACACGGGCTTTCACGGGCTTTTACTGAAGAAAACGGGAAAAAGACGAAGTCAAAAGATCAAGAGTGCAAAAAGAACGGAAGTTCAAGACCTATTCTGAAGATTTATCGAAGAAAAAGTCAAAAGACGGAAGTTTAACGAAGTCGAAGAACTTAAGTCTAATAGAAGAAGAAAATTAAAAGACAAGTTCAAATCCCAAGACGACAAAGACGAAGAATTAAAGTCGAGTCGAGAAAACGTGAAGAAAGCAAGAAAGAAGATGCAACACATGCACTCCTTCCACCTTCCCTATAAATACCCTCCTAATAGTCATTAGGAGGGTGGTTAGAGTTTTTAGTTAATTTTTCACTTTTAGTTTTTAGAGAGAGAAAGTCTTAAACTTTCTCTCACTAGTTCATCTTTTACTTTTAATCTTTTAAGATTAACATTTTTGTATGCTTATTTTTATTAATCAAGTTCATTTTTAAGCTTTTATCTCTTAATCTCATTCTACTTTTCTTGATTTAAGATTGATTTTGGTGTGATTATCATGTGATCCGTGTTGTTCTAATTGATTTCATGCTAAAAAGTTAATCTTTTAATCATTTTATAAGTTTTCATTTGATTAAGCTTTAAGACTTTTGTGCTTATTGGCTTATTTTTATGATCATCTTATTTTTCTTATTAAAAAGTTTTATTAAAAAGTTTATGTTTTTATGGTTTGATCTAAAAAGTTGCTTGATTTTGGGTTGATAAGTTGATTCTAGTGCTTATTTGATTCGGTTTTGTTGATTCGATTTAGTTTTGGGAATAAGCTCGACTTAATAGCTTATTTTCTAGCTTTTCTTTCGAATCCCTTAGATTTAGGAAAGGGTTTTAAGTCCCTTTCCGATTCATTATTCCGACCGGGGTATCTCCTTGCTGATTTCCTTCATTTTCGGAAGGGTTGTTAACTCCCCTTTCCGATCGGCCTATTATTCCGACGGCACCACTCCCTACATTCCGATTGGTGTCCAATCGGATTAGGGTTATTCTTTCCGATTGGTTTCCCCCTGTTTTTCCGATCTGGGCATTCGTTCCACTTTCCGATTGAGGGTGTTTTATTATATTCCGATTTAATCAAACTTGTATATTCCGATTGGTACGTGTTCGTTTATTCCGATTGGTCACCTCACCACATATTCCGATCGACCCCTTGTGTCCCATTTTCCGATTGGGTGTTTTACTCATATTCCGACCAGTGTTCTCATATCCCGATCGGAATACATTCCGATCGGGGGTCCCTTTTGGGTTGTTTTGGTTTCTTTCGATAGCATTTTCTTATAGTACTTGTTATTTTTCTGAAATTTTTCTAAGTAGTGAGTTAGTACTTTTCCCTTTGTCACCTTTAAAGTTTTATGCATTTACTTTTACCCGTCATCCAATTTAATCTTATTAGCTTCCATTTTACTAAACGACACTTTAATTACTTGCAATTAGTTTAAAAACAAATCAACCAAACCTTTGATCCACCAAAAGACGATTGAGTCGCACTTTTGACCGGTTTTCAATTCGAAAAGATTCGGAACTATAACGAACTTGAACTTTCATATAGGGTGTCAAAAGCCATATATTAAATGGCGCCGCTGCCGGCTCTTTTCGTTAAGATAAACGGTTTCTAGTGAGAGACGCATTGAATTTTGGGATCCGTTCTTTGAACGTTATTTTCATTGCTATAAAAATTTTCAAAAATCCATAAAAATATAAAACTCTTCAAAAATACAAAAACATTACAAAAACCTATAAAAACCAAAAAGATTATATAGATATTCCTTGTGTATATTTTTCTTCTGCAGGTGCATGCGTACTAGATCTTCCAACTATTCTGAGCCCGAGACTCTTGAAGATTTAGATATGGCTGGTGTTAACAACAACAACAATAATCACCCACCTCAAAACAATCTGAATAATAACAACAACAACAACAACAATGTCCTTCTACCTGATTTACGAACCATGGAGGAATTGTGCCAACCCACCATGAACGGACGCGGAGGCCCGATTGCGCCAATGCACGTCACGGCTCAGGAGTTTTCGTTGAAGCATCACATGATACAACAAGTGCAAACGAACCCGTTTCGTGGAATTCCGGATGATGATGCCAACAAACACCTCGACAAATTCATTACCATTACCCAAAGCATGAAGTGCCCCGGTGTTTCTATGGATGACCTTCGCCTTCAACTTTTTCCACACTCACTTTCTCACCATGCCGAAAAATGGTTTGACCGTCTTCCTAAGAATTCTATTCATACATGGAACGACATGACTCAACGCTTTTTGTCGCGCTACTTTCCCCCATCCATGGTCACTAGCCTTCGTAACCAAATCAGTGGATTTATGCAAGAGAATGATGAATCGCTTTTCGATGCTTGGGAACGTTACAATGATTTGATCGACCGCTGTCCTAATCACAATATGCTCCCCGTCACTCTCATTGACACCTTCTACAATGGTCTCACTTTTCGTGATCGTGACACGATCAATGCCGCCGCCGGTGGTACTTTTATGAAAAGGAGACCGGAGGAGTGTCGAGAGTTGATTGAAAACATGACTACTCACCACAAGAATTGGGATTCTTCCGCATCTTCAAGGTCTAATCAGAGAGTCAATGTTTCATCTACTTCTACCACCAACAACTCGTCTATTTTGGAACGTGCTATTCTTGATATTAACAAAAGTCTCCAAATTTTGACTTCTAACCACACTCAACAAGCTAAAGCCGTTGTTATCTCTTGTGACACATGTGGTGGTCCTCATTCCTACAATGAGTGTCCTTCTACTCATGGCAATTATTCTGAAGACGTTAACGCAGCATACGGTACTTATCCCACGGGAGGCTATCAAGCTCGCCCTCAAGGAGACCGTGGCTTGCTAAGTTATCGTTCCAACAATTATCTTGCTCCTCCCGGTTTCCCTCCTGCAAACCAGAACCAACAACAAAGCTACAACCGCAACAACCAATCCCAACCTCGTGCTCAAAATCAATATCAATCCCAAAGAAACCTATACCCAACTCAAGGAAATTCTCAAGCTTACCAAGCTCCACCTCTCAATCAACCGATGGCCGTTAACCAAGACGTCGAGACGTTCATGAAGACCAATCGTGAGATGGTGACGAATCTTCAGAGTCAATTTGTAAACTTGAAGAATGACATGGTGAAACAAGGGAGCGATATTCGAGCCGAGCTAAGAAATGACATGGCCAAACACAGCAATGATATTAATGCCAACATGCAAAACTCTTTCAACAATCAAGCTCTTCACCTTCGTGATATGATTGGTTCGCTCATCCAAAGTAATCAACCCTCTTCTGCGGGTACTCTTCCGAGTAATACCGTTGCAAATCCGAGAGGGGAGATGAAAGCAATCACCACTCGTAGTGGAAAAGGTTATATGGAACCCGAGCTTCCTACCCCTCCACCCGTGATTGTGAACAAGGAAAAAGAGCAACTTTCTTCACCTCCTTCACCCTCTATCCCCATTTCCCCACCACCCGTGGTTGTGAGTGATCCTATTCCTTTAAAGCCTTCTTCTTCATCCAATATACCTTATCCTTCAAGGTTGAGGAAAGAGAAGCAAAAGAGCAAGGATGATATTCAGGTTTCGAACTTCCTTAAAATATTCAAACAATTGAATTTTAACATCTCCTTTGCCGAGGCTCTCGCTCACATGCCCAAATACGCTAAGATGTTTAAAGATCTTTTAAGTGATAAAGAAAAGCTTCTTGACATTGCTCAGACCCAACTTAATGAGAACTGCTCCGCAGTGCTTTTAAGAAAATTGCCCACCAAACTAGGTGATCCGGGTCGCTTCTTGATTCCTTGCAACTTCCCGGGAGTAGAGAATTGCATGGCCCTAGCCGATCTAGGTGCCAGTATAAACTTAATGCCTTTAAGTGTTTGGAAGCAATTATCTCTCCCCGAGCTAGTCCCCACACGAATGACTTTGGAATTAGCCAACCGTACGGTTGCTTATCCAGTGGGGATAGCCGAAGATGTCTTTGTTGGCGTCGACAAATTCACCTTCCCGGCGGATTTTGTTGTCGTTGACTACGAGATGGATCCCCGTGTTCCATTAATCGTTGGACGTCCATTTCTGAGGACCGGTCGCACTCTTATTGATGTAGCCGCAGGCGAAATAATCATGAGAGTTGGTGACGATCAAATTGTCTTCAACATGGGTAAGATTTCTAAGCAACCTTATTCGTATGAGAGCGTTAACGCTATTGATGTTCTCGATGAGGCCTGTGAAGAACATTTTCATGATGCTTGCAAAAGTACTCATTCTCTACCCAATGTTGAGACCGTTGCCTCAATTGCTCTAGCATTGACTCCTTTCGGAGAAAGTGACTTGTATGACTTTGAAGCTAGCTTGGGTCCTCTCGATATTAAGTATGACAATTTGTCCACCAATTGGGATGAAGATATTCGTACTATTGAGAGACTTCTCAACGAGGACCCGTTTTCTCCTCCTGCTCCTAAAGAAGTGACTAATGATGATCCATCGTTAGTTTCACCATCTATTGAGGACCCTCCTACTCTTGAGCTTAAGGATCTACCGCCTCATCTTGAGTACGTTTTTCTGGAAGACGACGAGAAGCTACCGGTCATCATAGCAAAGGATCTGAAAGAAGACGAAAAAGCCCGACTTGTCGCTGTGTTGAAGAAGCATAAACGCGCTATCGCTTGGAAAATCTCCGACATCCGCGGAATTGATCCTCACTTTTGCACACATAAAATTCTCATGGAGGACGACTTTAAGCCCACAATTCAAAGTCAACGAAGGGTGAATCCTAAAATCCATGAAGTCATCAAAAAAGAGGTTATCAAACTTCTTGATGCGGGTATGATTTACCCTATTTCGGATTCACCGTGGGTTAGTCCAGTCCATTGTGTGCCTAAGAAAGGCGGAATCACCGTTGTGCCCAATGCAAACAACGAGTTAATTCCTACCCGTCTTGTTACTGGGTGGAGAGTTTGTATAGACTACCGCAAACTCAATGATGCCACGAGAAAGGATCATTTCCCTCTACCTTTTATGGACCAAATGCTTGAACGTTTAGCGGGTAATGAATATTACTGCTTTCTGGATGGTTTCTCGGGTTATTTTCAAATACCCATCGATCCCCAAGATCAAGAGAAGACAACATTCACCTGTCCCTATGGTACATTTGCCTACAAAAGGATGCCTTTTGGCTTATGCAATGCTCCCGGGACTTTCCAAAGGTGCATGTTGGCTATCTTCCATGACATGGTTGAGCAAACCATGGAAGTCTTCATGGATGATTTCTCGGTCTTCGGGGATTCCTTCTCTGCTTGCCTTGCCAATTTGGAACGTATGCTTAAGCGGTGCGAAGACACTCGCCTTGTTCTGAATTGGGAAAAATGCCATTTTATGGTAAAAGAAGGCATTGTGCTAGGACACAAAATCTCTAAAGCCGGTCTTGAAGTTGACCGTGCTAAAGTTGATGTCATAGCCAAATTACCTCCACCTTCAACTGTGAAGGGTGTGAGAAGCTTTTTGGGTCATGCGGGCTTCTATCGTAGATTCATTCAGGATTTCTCTAAAATCGCTCGCCCGATGACCCACCTCTTAGAAAAAGATACTCCCTTTATCTTTTCTAAAGAGTGTCTCGAAGCCTTCAATCTTCTTAAGGATAAGCTAACTAAGGCACCGGTCTTGGTTACCCCTAATTGGGAGCTGCCTTTTGAATTGATGTGCGATGCTAGCGACTTTGCTATTGGTGCGGTTTTGGGCCAAAGAGTGAATAAACATTTCCAACCAATCCACTACGCTAGCAAAACAATGACGGGGGCTCAATTCCATTATACGACAACCGAAAAAGAGCTTTTAGCTGTTGTCTATGCTTTTGAGAAATTTCGCCCCTATCTTGTTCTATCCACCACCATCGTATACACGGACCATTCCGCGTTGAAGTACTTGATGACAAAGAACGATTCTAAGCCAAGACTTCTTCGCTGGGTTTTGCTCCTTCAAGAATTCAACATTGAAATTCGAGACAAGAAGGGAGCCGAAAACCTGGCCGCGGATCATTTGAGTCGACTTGAGGATCCATATCAGGGGGATCATCCGAACAAAGAGATCAATGACTCTTTCCCCCTGGAGACTCTAATGTCTATAAATCTCAACCTTGATGGCACCCCGTGGTTTGCGGACATTGCAAACTACTTAGCGGGTGGTATTCTCATCCAAGGGTTAACATCCCAACAAAAGAAGAAGTTCTTAAATGATGTTAAGACTTACTTTTGGGATGACCCTTATCTATTCAAACAGTGTGCTGATCTGATTATTCGTCGATGTGTTGACGGACCGGCAGCTTTTGACATCCTCCAAGCTTGCCACAAAGGACCCACCGGTGGTCACTTTGGTCCCAACTACACCGCTAAGAAAGTGTTTGATTCTGGATTCTACTGGCCCACCATTTATCGTGACGCTCACGAAATGGTTAAGCATTGTGATGCTTGCCAACGTCAAGGCAAGATCACACATAAGGATGAGATGCCTCAAAATTTCATACAAGAATGTGAAATCTTTGACGTATGGGGCATCGACTTTATGGGGCCATTTCCATCCTCCAAAGGGAACAAGTACATCCTCGTCGCCGTCGACTACGTCTCTAAATGGGTTGAAGCTAAGGCTCTTCCTACGAATGATGCAAGGGTGGTTGTGAACTTTTTGAAGCAGCTTTTCGCTCGATTTGGCGTTCCTCGTGCTATCATCAGTGACCGCGGGACTCATTTTTGCAACGATCAATTTGCAAAAGTCATGGCAAAGTATGGTGTTAATCACCGTCTTTCCACCGCCTATCATCCCCAAACCAATGGGCAAGCCGAAATTTCCAATCGTGGCTTGAAGAGAATTTTGGAGCGAACTGTGGGAGAGCATCGTGCCGCGTGGGCCGATAAGTTAGATGATGCTCTGTGGGCTTTCCGTACTGCTTACAAGACCCCAATCGGCTGTACGCCTTATCGTCTTGTGTACGGGAAAGCCTGCCACCTACCCATCGAGCTGGAACATAAGGCGCACTGGGCCTTGAAGTGGGCTAACTTCAACATCATCAAAGCCGGTGATCATCGCAAGGTTCAACTCAACGAGCTAAATGAACTGAGGAATGAAGCTTATGAGAACTCGCTGATCTACAAGGAGAAGACGAAGATGATCCACGATGCTAAAATCAAGAACCGAGAGTTCAACGTTGGTGATCAAGTCTTACTCTTTAACTCTCGGTTGAAGATCTTCTCTGGCAAGTTGAAGAGCCGCTGGACTGGTCCATTCACCGTCGCCAAAGTCTTTCCGTATGGGACCATTGAGCTTTCTCAGCCGACTGGGCCCAATTTCAAGGTGAATGGCCAGCGTTTGAAGCTGTACTTTGGTGAGGACATCTCTCAAGAGATGATTCCATCCCTCACCACGTTCCCCATGAACTAAAATTGGGTCGAGTCAGGCTCATGACTCGGTGAACAAAAACAAGCGCTTCTCGGGAGGCAACCCGTGTTCTATCCTTTACTACTTTCACAATAAGTGTAGGGGGAGCCCCGCATATGTTTGTTGTCTTGTTTCTTGTGCTGTGCAGGGATTTAAGCTTCAGAGAGCATCTTGATGACTTTTGACGAACCGTGATACCGTGTTTCCTATCTTCCCGGTTCTATCCTAAACTCTTGTGATTCAATATTTCATATTCTATATGTTCAAATTGAATTCACTTTAGTTGTCCTTTCCTTAGCAAAATTTAAACAAAGTGCACAATGTCCTAAGTGTAGGGGAGTTTACTCCCACATGCTTAAACATTGAGGACAATGTTTATCTCAAGTGTAGGGGGGACTTCTATCGAAGTAAGTGGTCTTTTCCATGAATTTGCCCTCATTTTAACCGGAAAATTTGATTTTTCGACATTTTTCAAAATTTTTAATCTATTTTGGCCTAGTTGTATAGTTGTATTTGCCTTTGTTATGTTTCCTTTGCTAGAATAAATTTTTAATAAAGTGGTTTTAGATTTTTCTTAGTCGTGAACATTTTGACTCAACCCGAGTTTACTTGCCTAAGTTTACTCTAGCTAGTATCCTTAACGTGTTTAAGTCAAGTTTTGCTAGGCTTTTATATAGGGAGCTATAAAACGCGAAAGTCTTAACTCTCACGGGTTAAGAACAAGAACTTTTCGCAAGTTCCTATAATTGATCCTAGAGAGTCGTTTATCAAGGGAACTTTAAAATGCGATTTCTAAACTTGAAAAAGTCTAAGAATTTGCAAGATCCTATAGGCGACTCGAAAACCCAAAACTTTGATTTAATAGGCTAAGCATCCACGAGTCTCATTCCTTGAGATTTTAAACTGTGGAGAACGAGAGATGATAGAGTCAATTATAAGTTCGGTACTCTTTCGTGAATTTATGTGAGTTAATTATGAGCCTATTCTCCCTCCGCTTGCTTAATAAATTATCTGCTAATAAATAAGGTTGTACGATTTAAAAAGTTACTTAGCTTCTAGCCCCATATCGTTTAAAAGTTGCTCGGTAATGATGAGAGTTCATAGCCAAGGCATAACTTATGAAGCGGGGCGCGAAGATTGGCGAGTCCGAAAAGGCCCTAACAAGGCATGAGGGCTACATTTTGTTGCTAAAGATCCAAAAGTGATGTGAAGAATCATTTATCAAAAATCAATATGAAGGATCGAGACACACGACGAAAAGCAAAAACTCCCCAAAAGTCATGGAGAAGTCTATCCGAAAAGACCCTAACAAGGTATGAGGATAAATAGATCCAAGTCCTAAAAGGAGGCGGATCGTTGTATATCAAAGTCCAAAATAAAGATTGGAGAAAAATGAAGAAGTCGTGGTCCAAAGATGAAGAATCTCTCAAAAACTTCAAGTGAAGAAATTCCTATTATGAAGAGAAGACCATAATTTCAAGAACGTCTCTCGAAGATTCGAAGTATGAAGTCGCTGCCAAATATCGGCCCGAGAAAGGTCTCAAATCGCGAACCAAGTTATGCCAAGATATGAACTTTCTGATATCCCGAGAAGCAGTTTTAAAAGATTTGGTCCTTTAGCTAACTATTGATTAAATCGTTCACCTTATTTTCGGACTAAATAACTATCGAAATAAGTCAAACAATGCATCCTCGTGATCATTCAAGACAAAAATAAAATATAAGAGATACACCTAGGAATAAGGGAGTCTAAGTGAATAATTGGCCTACATGAGTTTGTGTTAGTTTGCTAACTTATAATAACAATGATCTCGTTTCTAAGCTTGGTATGGGGAACGTGAAACTTGAGGATGATAAACGTTCATGGCCGCCAAAACCCAATGTAAGTTTTTAATTTCGTTACTTATTTCTATCTTTTATGTTTAGTATTTAATAAAGGCCAAGGTGGGTTATTTATGATGGAAAATGTAAACCGTGCTTTAAAATTAATGCATTGCATGAGGGCATTGCAATGGTCAAGTGTAGGGGATTTAATAAGTGTGAAAACACTTATCCTTTTACCACTTATTTCCAATAATAACAAGACCAAAACGTGTGATTTATGTCGTAAAAGTCGGAATTATGCGTGGTTTGTGTTTTTATTGTGTTTTAGGACCTAAATATGAAAAAGGAAGAAAACACGGGCTTTCACGGGCTTTTACTGAAGAAAACGGGAAAAAGACGAAGTCAAAAGATCAAGAGTGCAAAAAGAACGGAAGTTCAAGACCTATTCTGAAGATTTATCGAAGAAAAAGTCAAAAGACGGAAGTTTAACGAAGTCGAAGAACTTAAGTCTAATATAAGAAGAAAATTAAAAGACAAGTTCAAATCCCAAGACGACAAAGACGAAGAATTAAAGTCGAGTCGAGAAAACGTGAAGAAAGCAAGAAAGAAGATGCAACACATGCACTCCTTCCACCTTCCCTATAAATACCCTCCTAATAGTCATTAGGAGGGTGGTTAGAGTTTTTAGTTAATTTTTCACTTTTAGTTTTTAGAGAGAGAAAGTCTTAAACTTTCTCTCACTAGTTCATCTTTTACTTTTAATCTTTTAAGATTAACATTTTTGTATGCTTATTTTTATTAATCAAGTTCATTTTTAAGCTTTTATCTCTTAATCTCATTCTACTTTTCTTGATTTAAGATT
This sequence comes from Glebionis coronaria, assembly GCA_025667525.1. NCBI lineage: Eukaryota > Viridiplantae > Streptophyta > Magnoliopsida > Asterales > Asteraceae > Glebionis > Glebionis coronaria. Next base: position 121,376 of record JANFOE010000092.1, on the reverse strand, counting down.
GATTTTGGTGTGATTATCATGTGATCCGTGTTGTTCTAATTGATTTCATGCTAAAAAGTTAATCTTTTAATCATTTTATAAGTTTTCATTTGATTAAGCTTTAAGACTTTTGTGCTTATTGGCTTATTTTTATGATCATCTTATTTTTCTTATTAAAAAGTTTTATTAAAAAGTTTATGTTTTTATGGTTTGATCTAAAAAGTTGCTTGATTTTGGGTTGATAAGTTGATTCTAGTGCTTATTTGATTCGGTTTTGTTGATTCGATTTAGTTTTGGGAATAAGCTCGACTTAATAGCTTATTTTCTAGCTTTTCTTTCGAATCCCTTAGATTTAGGAAAGGGTTTTAAGTCCCTTTCCGATTCATTATTCCGACCGGGGTATCTCCTTGCTGATTTCCTTCATTTTCGGAAGGGTTGTTAACTCCCCTTTCCGATCGGCCTATTATTCCGACGGCACCACTCCCTACATTCCGATTGGTGTCCAATCGGATTAGGGTTATTCTTTCCGATTGGTTTCCCCCTGTTTTTCCGATCTGGGCATTCGTTCCACTTTCCGATTGAGGGTGTTTTATTATATTCCGATTTAATCAAACTTGTATATTCCGATTGGTACGTGTTCGTTTATTCCGATTGGTCACCTCACCACATATTCCGATCGACCCCTTGTGTCCCATTTTCCGATTGGGTGTTTTACTCATATTCCGACCAGTGTTCTCATATCCCGATCGGAATACATTCCGATCGGGGGTCCCTTTTGGGTTGTTTTGGTTTCTTTCGATAGCATTTTCTTATAGTACTTGTTATTTTTCTAAAATTTTTCTAAGTAGTGAGTTAGTACTTTTCCCTTTGTCACCTTTAAAGTTTTATGCATTTACTTTTACCCGTCATCCAATTTAATCTTATTAGCTTCCATTTTACTAAACGACACTTTAATTACTTGCAATTAGTTTAAAAACAAATCAACCAAACCTTTGATCCACCAAAAGACGATTGAGTCGCACTTTTGACCGGTTTTCAATTCGAAAAGATTCGGAACTATAACGAACTTGAACTTTCATATAGGGTGTCAAAAGCCTTGTATTAAGGAGCATCGGGGAGGGGATGCATGTGTTAATGAAGATAGTGATGATGAGGTTGATGAACATCTTATTTTGAAGGACCCGGTTACGCCTACAAAAGGAGCAAGCACTCCTAATGAGATGGTTCTTAATGTTTAGCATTGCGTCATGGAATATAAGGGGTTTGAATCTCTCCCCTAAATAGAAGGAGGTTCGACAGATTATTCATGATAACAAGCTTTCGGTTTGTGCCATCTTAGAGTCTCATACTAGTAATTCTAAGCTGGACAGAATATGTTCATTTGTTTTTCGTAATTGGGAATGGACCTCAAATGCCATTCATTATAACAAGGGCTCGCGTATTATCTTGGGGTGGAACCGTGATGTGGTGGATGTCTCGGTTATTACGCAAGATGATCAGGTTATGCATACTAGACTATGGGTCAAATCTGATAAGAAAGAGATGTTCTGTTCATTTGTTTATGCTCGCAATATCTATAATCGTCGGCGTGCTTTATGGTATAATCTTGGAATGCATAATGTGTATATTCGACAGCGGCCATGGTGTATTTTAGGTGATTTTAATGCAGCTCTTACCCTTGAGGACTTTGCTGCTGGTGCTTCCAATGTGGATATTTCCATACGTGAGTTCCGAGAGTGTGTTCATGACATTGAAGTACTTGATGCTATTTTTCAGCCTTATCGCAATTCGGATCATTCTTCGGCTTTTCTACATGTCCCTTCTATTATTAAAGAGAAACCTAGGCCTTTTAAATTTGCTAACATTCTTGTGTCACATAGTAATTTTAAGAATATTGTCAAGGATGGATCGCAGCAGATGCAGAGTGGCTTCCACATGTTTAAACTGGTGAAAAAACTCAAAGGGTTGAAGAAACCTTTTCGGAAGCTGTTATATAATCATGGGAACTTACATGATAATGTCCAACGTTTACGTCATAAATTGGATACCGTTCAACGGGATTTGGATCAAGATCCTTTTAATGCCATCCTTCGTGAGGAGGAGGCGCATTATTTACAAGCGTTCAATGATGCATCGATTCTTGAGGATCAGTTTCTTCATCAGAAGGCTAAAATGGATTGGCTTCATGATGGGGATTCAAATTCTAAGCTGTTTCATCGTGCTATGAAGAAAAGGATGAGTCGCAATCGTATTGAGGTCATTACTAGTGCTACTGGTGAAATATTTGAAAATGAACATGTTCCGAACGCGTTTGTGACACATTATCAAACTTTTCTTGGCCATAATGATGATGTTTTACCTATGGATTCTAATGATTTGTTTCTTAATTAGTTAAATGAGGCAGTGGCTAATGGTATGATTCAAGATGTTAGTAGTAAGGAGATTAGGGATGCTCTCCTTTCAATGGGTAATGAGAAATCGCCAAGACCTGATGGACACATGGCTGCTTTCTTCAAAGAGGCATGAGATACTATTGGGGCGGATGTGGTGAATGCTATTAAGGAATTTTTCATTAATGGTAAATTACTTAAAGAGGTTAATCATACGATCTTGGCGCTTATACCTAAGGTGTCTGATCCCACGAAGGTTACGGATTTTCGCCCCATTTCTTGTTGTAATGTAATTTTTAAGGGAATCGCCAAAATCATAGCTAACCGTATGAAGAACTGCTTGAAAGACTTGGTTGGTATTAATCAGTCCGCTTTTATACCGGGGCACAATATTTCTGATAATATCCTGTTAACACAGGAGCTCATGCACAACTATCATCTTGATCGTGGTCCTTCTAGATGCGCGTTTAAAGTCGACATACAGAAAGCTTACGACACTGTGAATTGGAATTTTCTTAGGGAGATTCTGGTGGGATTTGGATTTCATCAACGGTTCATAGTTTGGATCATGGAGTGTGTGACAACATCCTCATTCTCTATAAGTATCAATGGCTCACTTTATGGTCATTTTCATGGCAAACGGGGTCTCCGTCAGGGTGACCCATTATCTCCTTACCTATTCACGCTTGTCATGGAGATTCTTAAACTCATGATTAAAAGAAGAATTCGGACGAATGACTCATTTACATACCATCACTACTGCTCTAAGTTAGAATTGGTAAACATTTGTTTCGCTGACGATTTATTTCTTTTTGCGCATGGTGATGTCAGGTCGGCTACACTTATCATGGATGCTCTTGATGAATTCAAGCTTTCCTCGGGACTTTTGCCTAGCATTTCCAAGAGCACAGCTTACTTCTGCAATGTTTTAAACCATGTTAAGATTGCCATTCTTCACATTCTTCCATTTGAAGAGGGTAGACTTCCGGTTAAATACCTCGGTGTGCCGTTAATATCAACGAGGCTGATATACAGGGACTGCAAGGAGTTGCTTGATAAAATCCAGGCCAGGATTGATGGGTGGGGTCACAAAGCCCTCTCAAAGGCTGGTCATGTGCAGCTTATCAATTCAGTCCTCGGCTCTCTTCATGTATTTTGTGCTTCGGTTTTCATACTTCCTGATCGTGTTTTATTGGATATTGAGCAAAAACTGAGAGCCTTTATGTGGTGTCAAGGAGGGTCTAGTCAGGGGAAGTCCAAGGTGGCATGGGAGGATGTCTGTCTCCCCAAGAAGGAAGGTGTCAAGGAGGGTTTAGTCAGGGGAAGTCCAAGGTGGCATGGGAGGATGTCTGTCTCCCCAATAAGGAAGGTGGTTTAGGCATTCGCATGTTTAGAAGCTGCTTACGAATAAAGAGTCGCTTTGGGCCCACTGGATACATGCTTATAAACTCCATGGGAGGAGTTTTTGGGATATACCAGTTAGAGGAAATATCACGTGGGGTTGGCGTAAGATTCTTCTTCTACGTCCTTTCTTACGGGAATTTATCTAGCATAATATTGGTGATGGTAGGTCTACACTGGCATGGTATGATAAATGGTGTTCCCTGAGTCCACTGTCTACTATAATAACTACTAGGGACATCTTTCGTGCTGGTTTTGATAAGGATACCAAGGTTCGTGACTTACTGCGGATGATATTGTTAACTGGCCAGATGTATGGAGGTCTAAATATCCTATTTTGAATACTATTCCAACTCCTACTTTGTCTAACAGACGGGATACATTGGAATGGCGTGATCTTGATGGCAAAATTAAGCCATTTTCTACTCATGCTGTTTGTGATGTGCTGCGCCCTAGGAACCCTTATGTCTCGTGGTATTTTGTTGTTTGGTTCCCAAGTTGTATCCCTAGTCATGCTTTCTTGTTTTGGCTAATTATTAGACGTCGGCTGAAGACTCAAGATAGGCTTCGCACTTGGGACCATGTGGACGTGGCAGTGAAATGTCCTCTTTGTGAGTTATAACCGGATAGTCATGAACATTTGTTTTTCGAATGTGGTTTTTCTAAATAGGTTTGGAATGAAGTGAAAGACCTTGCTGGGCTTCCTGGTTCGTTACCATCTATTGATGCTATTTTACTTGATATTCTTCCATTTGCTAATCTGAGATCTTCGAGGAGCGTTGTAACACCCCCAAATTTATACAACTCAATACAGCGGAATACTAGTTGGTGTTACGGGATAGCACATTACTCACATCATAGACAACGCATAAAAATCGCGTCGTTTAATAATAAAGCATTTCCATTCATAAATATCAAATTTACATAGGTCCCAAGTCATAATCATTTCATACAATTTTACAAAAGATTTGAATGGAAATTGTTATTTAAGTGCGGGCCATGAAATCTTGTTGTCTTCCCGAGAATTACCTTCAAGTACCTGAGATAAAACATGTTAAAAGAAAAGGTCAGCGATAACGCCTAGTGAATTCATAGAGTTTAATAAAATCCATCAATATAACATCGGTATAAAATTTTTACCGAAAATCATTTTGTACAAATCATTTTAATGGGCCATAAAATAGCCAAAGTCATTTTATACAATTCCTTATCAAAATCATACTGTAGGCTTTCGCCTTCAAAATCGTTATACGAACCAATGTCGTAAAAATATCATACAATACGTTTTATAACCTTGTATGGAGTTAAATAAAAACCGTTATATGATTATGGTTATGAAAACCAAAACACGAACATAATATCAATAGTATGAACCCATATTGCTAGTCAGGCAATATATCGTAATTCGGTGCATATAGAAGTATTTCGTTAATTGGATTATTATAAGCCGCATGACATTGTTACCTTACTACAACAAACAACGGGTAGCTAGCCCGAAACTCATTTGCCCATCTAAATTAGCGTGTCGTCACAAAGGTCACGCTATGTAAATCTTCTCATTCATAAATTCGCTTACCAATCAACGTGGCACGACGGGGATCAACCGTCAAGGCGCGAACTGGGGTGATCGCCCTAAATAGTACTATTATATGCATAAGTGTCTACCAAATCCCGGTAGTTCACAATTCATGCTAATGGGACTTTTAGTGACATAACCTAACTTTAATAATCCATTTAATTTCATCTATCGGATCATTTAATCATTTATCGGGTCATACAATCGGGTCATACAATCATTCGGGTCCAAATCAATAAACAAACAATCGGGACAAATGGTGTCCTATTTTATAAAAACTAACATGTTATCTCCCTCGCGGGTTTATAAAACATTTCATAAAAACATTTAAAAGAGTGTGAGGCTATGAACTCTTGTTGATGTGGGAAGGCGGGTTATCGGCAATTCGGACGTACGGTGCGTGCTTCAATCACGGAAACCTAGACAAATAATACTCGTCTTAGACTCTTGTCCAATGACTTTATAAAAATAACAATTATGTATACATATGATGATTTTATATATATGATGATCAAGTGGGTTTACATATTCTCTTTTACTCATTTTTGTGTTTACGTATTGGCAACTTCTTACTAGTTTACTAGTTTTACCCATTTACGTGTCTTAGGTCCATTAAGCTTATTATAAGTTTATTAACTTGTATTATTCCATTTCATACTTGTCTTATCAGTATTTATACTTTCCATGTTGGGCCCAAATGGGTTAAGCCCAATAAATAAGTTTATAAGTGTTTTAGTCCATTTTGTTGTATTATTAGTCCAATAACGTTAACTTAGCCCGTTAATGTCCGTATGTTATATAGTTCGGGTTTTATCGGTTTTTACTTGTTATATATGCTTATATATCAGTATATGAGTTTATAAAAGTTTACATTAGACGGGTCCAACCGTCTAAGTTTTATTTAACAAAAACGTTAATTTTACGGTAATAGCCGAAAAAGTCGTAAAAATCATGTTTATAGTTTTATAACTTATAAAACTTATCAAACTACCATTTTTATAAAATGTCCATTTATTTATCCTTATACATATTTATATAAATGTATTATATGAGTTAGTGGGTTTTAATTCACCTTTTATACTATTATTTGAGTGCTTATATAATACTATTATACTTTAATTCTTTAAAATCTGATTTTTAGTTTCATGTTCACCAAAACTGCCATATCTAGAGTTCTATATGGAGATATCATCAAACAATCATGTAATAAAATTACATCATATATATATATATATATATATATATATATATATATATATATATATATATATATATATATATATATATATATATATATATATATATAATCCAAGTTATATATATATATATTAAAATAACACTTCTCAGTCTGGCCTTGTCGGTAACTCGGGAATTTTTCGGCACCGTTATAGTCAAAAGATTTTTAGACATTTTGTGAAAAATGTTTATAGTTAAAAGATTTTGAAATGTTTTATTCAAAACATTAGTTTTAAAAATCTTTCGTTCTCTATAATGAGAGCTCTGGTACCAAACTGTAACACCCCCAAATTTTTATCACAGAAACTAAATGATATGTGCTCCATTTAACTCTTCTATAGCTACTGTTGAATCAGCCTCTAAGTATTTTCTAAAAATCGTCCAAAACAGTGAACTCAGATTTGTACTCTAAACTTGTTTTGATCATATCTCACTCATTATAATGATTCCATTGCATGGAAAACTCTCACATGTGTATGACATCTTATACTTACTGTATATTACTTCCACTTTGCCATTTTATCAGTCTAACATGTGGTTAGTTACTGTTTTTATACAGCCTACCATTTAAGCAAGATTTTAGCCTTGTTTCTTATAGTTTTCATCTTTTTAATCATATTTATCAACACCAAATCCCCACACAATACTTTTATCATCATATAATCATCATATACATATACAATAGGAAAGAAAATACATGGTTACATAATCAAAATAACAAGAAGATGAGGAGAACAATCTTTATACCACCATGATGATGTAGGTTGTGATCAAGACATGGATTTTGATCACACAACTTGTGATAAATCAAGACCATCTTCAAGACCACCATTCTTCAAGAACTCCTTGTGGAAAATCAGCCCTAAGACTCCATAGAAACTCCTCCTTGGATGTTATAATCACCACCAATCAATAGGGTTTCAAAGTAGCATCATCATGTGTATGAGTAACACATGATTTTATGGCTAAAATAGATCAAATGAGGGTTGTAATTGATGATTGTTGGACGAATTTAAGAGAGAGAGGAGAGGAAAAATGGTGGTTTGCATGAGTTGAATGTGAGAAATGGTTTGTTGCAAGTGGTTTTGTGGTGCATAGCTTACAAGTTAAGCTTTAAGCACAAGTGTGCAAGCTTCCTTGTGAAGTTTTGACACCTAATGGTGTGGTAGCTTACATGTTGCCGTCCCATATTAGTGGGGTGGGGCAAAACTTGTTTTGTCTCATCCCACTAATTTACGGGTATTCCTCGATTCTAGTTTCCTCGATTGCGTGCCCTCGGGTCGTTTTACGAAAAACGTTTTTATAAATTATGAATCAACGGCACAAAACGAATCTACTAAAAATTGTCTCATCAAAAACGGAGTTCAAAAACGTAAATACGTAATCCTAAGGTTTCCGATTTAGTCATAAAGGACGTTAAATTATAATCGTAAGTCCTAATCTCTTCTCGTAAATTTGTGAGTTTATGAACCAACACAAATTTAAAATTCCAAAATAATATTCACGGATAAATTTATTTTCTGAAATGTCAGACTGTCACCAAAATGGTGTATGTAAACGTAAGCACGTAACGTAGAATCCTCCGGTTTAGATGTAGTCGATGCTACTTCAAGACGTAAATCCAAATTTCTTCCCAAAAATAAGTAAGTTCATAATATAACATTAAAATAATGTTTTTAAATAGTACTTGAGAATAAAATATCAACCATAAATTGACGGATTGTCACAGCATTTACCCCTAAACAGGATCTTTGTCCTCAAAGATCATCTTAACTTACTACTCGCTTCTTATAGAGTTAAAGCCATGTGGGTATTTCCTCCACATCCGGTCTTTTCTCACAAGTGTAATTCATTATAATACGCGAGTTTCATCAAACATAACTACGGGAATAAGATCAGGCTTAATGTTGACTTACTTTCTCTATCCATGATGTTCACGGGTTTTTGATGAATGCAACTTTTCGCCGATCTAAACTTTATCAAGACGTGATCAGATTCTCACTTGATAGACATTTTATCAAGTTCGATATACGAAACATAATTCACGCAGCTCTTGAAGTCCTAGGGTAGATCCAGATTATATGCCTTTCAAACCAACTTTTACATCATCTCAATGGTCCCATACAACGGGGACTTATATCCCATGATCTTTCAGATCATCAATTCATTTTTTTCATAGTTAGAATTTTTGGCATAACTTCGCTACCCATCTGCCACTTCAAGATCTACATTTCATATTCACATAACCTACTGCCTACTTCCGGCAGTCAATAATCAGATCCTAATTTCAACAACCATTTCAGGTCTCGCGGGTCGGGTACTTGGTAAGGTTAGGTTCGCCATCATAGGAAACCTTAAACCTATAAGACATGTCCAACTCACAATTGGTGTATGTCGGGTGTCTTCATCCCAACTCCTGCTTACAGATGCTCTAATATATATCCTCACAAGATTCGATCTTGATCCTAATATGATAATTATCAAGGATAATATCTCCAAAGGAAAACGATTTTACAGTTTATTACCAATGGTCAATCATTCAAACATAAAACAACACTTATAGTATTTTGTATCGTTACTTTACCTCGTCCCTTCGATTGGGGTCGTATAGTACTCTCATCAAGATTCGTTCTCAATGACTTTTGAGCAAATCTCTAGAAATTCGATGCGAAGCGAGGATCTTGATATATATTATCGATACAGGCACACCATGCTTACATAACTCCTTTAAATACAAAAAGAGTCAATTTCTTCATCAAGAATTTATCATTAACGGGAATGATATTAGTAGATTTGGTCAGTCTGTCGACGATGACCCAAATCGAATCAAATTCAGATGATGACCTTTGCAATAGTTAGACGTTTACTAATGTATGAGGCGGTGTCTGCCTTCATAATTTGCCATCAGTACAACTTCTTCTGATAATGATACATTAAATCAGAAATGACAGGAATAGAATAGTTATACTTACAAGATTCCAACATAACTATATCTCAAAATCTCCATTTTTAGGCAACCACAAGTGGCCTTTTTTACATTTAACGCCATCGGCTCCTCAATTCTAATGGTTCATATTAGTCGCGAACCCCCTTTATTATCTATATTATCCTTTTTACAAGCATCGGCTATATTTTAAATTGCTCAGCAATTTATTTGCACAATCATTATTAAGGAACACACCCTAATTGATTCTTTATCCTTTATATATAATGTGTCAGTATATATATATTCACCTTTCCTGGTGAAATAATTATCATAACCAAAAATTCACTCAGAATTTCTTTCTTCATATTTTCTAAGTTTTAGTTTCGTTTCAACCATTTTTTTTATCAGTTTTGCTCAATCCGACGTTTAAAGCGTCGATAATTATTACAAGTAATTAAATAATAAATTTTTCAATTTTTATGAAACGTAAACGTAAAAATTTTAAATTTCTTAGTTCGACCAATTATATAAAATGTTCAAAATAAATTTGAATTTAATTAACAAGATTTTTGTTGATTTATCGAAAATATTTAATAAGATTCGTAAATGTTCGAAAAATCTTTGGTTATACTTTGGTCAAAATTTTCTTAGTTGAAAACAAAATTTGTCGTTTCAAATCTCAAGTCATGGTTTAAATGGTTTCCTCAATCCCTCTTAGGTTGTCTTGAGGTATGCACAAACATTTACCCCTAAACAGGAGTTTAGTTAAATGTTTTGGGTATAAGGGAATAATCCCTCAAAAGTTCTTTTTAATAAAACATTTGTCAAAACACATTTGCACTTTCTTTTTGGTAAAACCCAAAGTCTTAAAAGGGCTCTAATTTTTGAAGAGTCAATATATTCCATTATCTATTAATTACATGGTCAAATAATATAAAGGATTAAGTCTTTAATCAATTGTTAATTATTCAAGGTACAGGTTTTCATTGTTCGGCTAATTAAGGGCAATCTATAATTAATTATATACTCATTCTTATTCTTATAAATAAACAAATGGTCCTTAATGATCACAAGCATGAATTTATCAAATTACAGCCTACACACGTGATTCACCAATTTATGAATGCTACATGTGTATTAGTCAATCCAAACGACATCACGTGAAACTCATAATGTTCATTACAAGTACCAGATGTAGTGATTGGAATAGATAATCTTTTTCGCGGATGCGAAATTGATGATAACCATGCCAAGGATCAAATCTTTAGAACATACGCTAGAACCTTGTAATGATCGAACAATCTATCATCTTGGGCAGTGGATATAGATTTTAATCGTCAATTTACTTAGTTCATAGTAATCAATAAATATAAGGAATGATAACACCATAACTCTTCATAATGGCGAGCTTGGTAGAATAAAAGCTTTCTCCGACAACTCTCTCAGTTGCACGGTAATTCTTTTAATTCAGATGGTGCTGACGTACAGTGCACATGCCACAGGTGCAACACCAGGAATATAATCAATACTAAATTCAACTTTCCTTAATGACGAAAGTCTAGGTAATTCACCAACAAATACCTCCTAAAGTTTCAGATAACGGAAACATCTTTTAATAAATTCATATTAGGTTCTTTCTAGATTATAATATCTATGACTAATACACAACCATTCATGGTATAATTTCAAGTCTAAATGCAGGATATGGTCATCCATCAAGAATTATTTAGATCACTTTTGATAATCAACATCTTATCATTTAGGGGAATTCTATTCGAGTTCCCATCAATTAAGACAATGTCGTCATGTCGTAATTAATCATTCCATTCTACTTGTATTATCAACTTTCCAGTTTCGTCACCGTTGATAAGATGTGAACTTCTCAAAAGACTAATAATAACTCATAATCCTTCGCAAATTCAAGGATATATGGAGACACAACTATCATCAAAAGAGTAATGTCAACGCATAATTTACGCGAGAGAATTTCAATTCAGATAAAGACGAAAACATTTAACGAATATGAATATATCCCATGTTTTCATAATTTGAGTACGCATTCGAAAGCTCCTCGGATCGTTACCCAGGTCATTCAAATGAAATATTAATCAAGAGAAATGATAGGAACGTCGATACATATAGTCGGGTATCAACACTCGGTAATCATATACTTTTCCAAAGAATCTCACCACGGGAGAATTGGACAAGAAAGAATTGTCAATTGTCAAATAATACAATTTCTACAGACGAGTAAATTCGACTTAGAAGAATAGATGCTACAGGCACATATGTAGGTGTCCCTAACACTATGTCCCTATTTTTCACTTCTTGCAGATCCCATAAAATTTAATCTTTCACAATCTTCAAAGAAAATGTAATGTTTATTAACAATTTTATGGTGACTACTAATCAGCCTTGCATGGTCCCTTCCAAATTGTATGTAGGCGCGCAACTATATACAATTTCAAGATTAACGATGCAATACTCAGTTCGTCAATTTTTTTTTCATCATGTTTATAATAAAAACATTTTCATGCTTAATTCTTAAATAAGAATCAAAAATAAATTTACAAAGATTTTATTTGTTATGAAAACAATTAAGTTTCCAAAGCGTTTCATAAACAACTTTACTTCGATAATGATTATTTATAAATCTCACTTTAAATAATTCATATGGTGATGAAAATTCAATTTTTTCCAAGGGATACTATCGTATCTTATAAAAACAATGAGTGATCTGCAAAAGAATGATGAGGAGTGGTTCACCAAGAACTAACTACAATATAATAGGAAATGAGCTTTAGCCAAATAATCATGAGGTTCATGATCTCGATGGCACTCAAAAGAATAATCCACAACGTAACTCAATTCAAGATGAGTATGTGTTCAATGGTTGCATCACTAATGCGAACATTAGGATGAAGCAATAAAAGATAGATAACATCGATACATGTAGAATTTAGCAATCAAAGGTACTCTTTTCATTAATTACAAACAAGTCAAAATTGTACCGTAACACATTACGTGTCACTATGTCATACAATTCCAAGAACTCATCCTACCAACTGATGTCTCAGTTAAGTTAGGGATTATTTTTAAAAGATACCACAATGAATACTAATCTACAAGAGTCATTAGGTGTTCCATATGTCCCGAAAGATCCATCGGTCCCAATTCAGAAGAAGATTTCTTCAATTTATTTATTGGACACTGGGCATCCTCATTAGTGGACAATGGCCTAGGAACAACCCTTAATACAAATCAACAATCAGTTAAAATCTTATAATTCAATCACATGACTTAATAATTTCCTCATATCAATCTCATATTCCATACAAGTTAAAATTTGTTTTTACTTTATTCAAGTTTCAATCAACTTATGCTGAATGGGATATCCTACCTCATTCTCCAATACTTTCAACTTTATTCTTAGACCTTAATAGGGCAATAAAAGCTCGATATAATCAACACTTAATTTCCAATCCTATAGCTCTTACAACAATAGTTATCAAATGAGTCACTAGTATGAAACGACTTGATCATTCAACTAGACTTCTCGGAAAGGTACTAGTGGCATGAGGCTTTTGGGTAATGGTTCCAATGACAGCCTCAAGTGCAAAATTCACCCTTTCGATTTCAATTTAAGAATTGGGTGATAACGAATCAGATGACATCTTTCTAGGTGGTAATGTTTTGTCAAACTCCACTCTATAAGGAAAGATCGTCATGACATCGATATCAGATTTAATCTCGCCAATTCTTTTTCAATATCACAATCAACTAATATCAACATTTCTTCGAATATCAACCATTTGTTGGGATCATAAATATCCACAACCTGGTTTCGATCTAGGATAGCTAGAATTCCTACGAGAATAGCTTCGATTAATTTACTAGGGGATTTAGGGTTCCTTGTGACAATCTACGTCGTATAAATACCTCGTATAAATATCAAAATAATCATCAAACAATCATGTAATAAAATTACATCATATATATATATATATATAATCCAAGTTATATATATATTAAAATAACACTTCTCAGTCTGGCCTTGTCGGTAACTCGGGAATTTTTCGGCACCGTTATAGTCAAAAGATTTTTAGACATTTTGTGAAAAATGTTTATAGTTAAAAGATTTTATAATGTTTTATTCAAAACCTTAGTTTTAAAAATCTTTCGTTCTCTATAACGAGAGCTCTGGTACCAAACTGTAACACCCCCAAATTTTTATCACAGAAACTAAATGATATGTGCTCCATTTAACTCTTCTATAGCTACTGTTGAATCAGCCTCTAAGTATTTTCTAAAAATCGTCCAAAACAGTGAACTCAGATTTGTACTCTAAACTTGTTTTGATCATATCTCACTCATTATAATTATTCCATTGCATGGCCAACTCTCACATGTGTATGACATCTTATACTTACTGTATATTATTTCCACTTTGCCATTTTATAAGTCTAACATGTGGTTAGTTACTGTTTTTATACAGCCTACCATTTAAGCAAGATTTTAGCCTTGTTTCTTATAGTTTTTCATCTTTTTAATCATATTTATCAACACCAAATCCCCACACAATACTTTTATCATCATATAATCATCATATACATATACAATAGGAAAGAAAATACATGGTTACATAATCAAAATAACAAGAAGATGAGGAGAACAATCTTTATACCACCATGATGATGTAGGTTGTGATCAAGACATGGATTTTGATCACACAACTTGTGATAAATCAAGACCATCTTCAAGACCACCATTCTTCAAGAACTCCTTGTGGAAAATCAGCCCTAAGACTCCATAGAAACTCCTCCTTGGATGTTATAATCACCACCAATCAACAGGGTTTCAAAGTAGCATCATCATGTGTATGAGTAACACATGATTTTATGGCTAAAATAGATCAAATGAGGGTTGTAATTGATGATTGTTGGACGAATTTAAGAGAGAGGAGAGGAAAAATGGTGGTTTGCATGAGTTGAATGTGAGAAATGGTTTGTTGCAAGTGGTTTTGTGGTGCATAGCTTACAAGTTAAGCTTTAAGCACAAGTGTGCAAGCTTCCTTGTGAAGTTTTGACACCTAATGGTGTGGTAGCTTACATGTTGCCGTCCCATATTAGTGGGGTGGGGCAAAACTTGTTTTGTCTCATCCCACTAATTTACGGGTATTCCTCGATTCTAGTTTCCTTGATTTGCGTGCCCTCGCGTCGTTTTACGAAACACGTTTTTATAAATTATGAATCAACGGCACAAAACGAATCTAATAAAAATTGTCTCATCAAAAACGGAGTTCAAAAACGTAAATACGTAATCCTAAGGTTTCCGATTTAGTCGTAAAGGACGTTAAATTATAATCGTAAGTCCTAATCTCTTCTCGTAAATTTATGAGTTTATGAACCAACAAAAATTTAAAATTCCAAAATAATATTCACGGATAAATTTATTTTTTGAAATGTCGGACTGTCACCAAAATGGTGTATGTAAACGTAAGCATGTAACGTAGAATCCTCCGGTTTAGACGTAGTCGATGCTACTTCAAGACGTAAATCCAAATTTCTTCCCAAAAATAAGTGAGTTCATAATATAACATTAAAATAATGTTTTTAAATAATACTTGAGAATAAAATATCAACCATAAATTGACGGATTGTCACAAGCGTGGTAGCAAAGTTGATGGTTGCGGCGTCTATGTATTCCATTTGGCAAGAACGGAACTATCGCATTTTTCGAAAGGAAAAGAGATTGGCTGGTCAAGTGGCTGATTTTATCAAGTCTACTGTTCCCCTAAAACTTATGTCGTGTCGTTGGAAGCAATCTACCAACGTGCTTCAGCTGTTTCAAAGATGGAAGCTGGCCGATTCGTTACTCATAAGAAGATGATGGGCTCTTTGGTGTGCTTGGGTTCCTTTAGGTGGTTCTTTCCTATTGGTGTTCTTGTTTTTGTAGCTGTGATTATATGGCCTGTCATATAATCTTGTAGTTCAAGCATTGTCTTGAGGTTAATACGGTACTTCAGCCGTATTCCAGTGTACTTAATGATTTGGGTGATTAATATATTTTACCGAGGAACCTTGTTCCCTTTTACCTAAAAAAAGACATCCGCAACCTGATCATTTTCGAACATAGTACCATCATTAGAAGTGATCACATCAATCAGGCTACGGCTTATCCTGCCTCGAACAACTTTATGAAAATAAGAAGAATTAGAATCCCCTTTTTTCAACTACTTAATTTTAGCCTTCTGCTTCAAGAAACCCTCCTCCAATAACAATGCCTCATTAAAATCACCTACTGCCCGAGCTTCAATCTCACGCAAAGAAATATTACCGGATCACTATCAAGTGCTGATTGCGCCTTATCAAGCTCATCCCACAACTTAACAACACTGTCATGAATATTTCCTTTTTCTATAAGTAATTTCCTTAAAGGTTTCTTCAATAACTTAAGGCGTTGAGTAACCTTAAACATTGAAAAACCACTAACTTGCTGCATCCAACCTTCCAACACCACCTCTTTAAACCGGACATTTTGGGTAAGAATGTTGAAAAATTTAAACGGTTTAGGCTTCGGATTAGCTAGCAATCCCATTATTGATTGAATCGAGGCGGATCCAATTCATTGGCAAATGAAAAATCTACCGTTTTCACACTCAGAAAAACCTAGAAAAGAGGTTGGGATCTTCAGAACTACAGGATAATGGTCCAACACCCGGTAAGGCCTAAAAATCGCATGAGCACTAACAAAAATAGAATCAAAATTCGTTAGACATAATTTTATCAATCATCCTAAGCAAACCATCAGTGCCCCGCGGTTTTTGATTCCATGTAAACCTCATGCCCGTATGCTGAACATCCAATACCTCTATCTCAAAATCACACTCCTGGAAATATCTCATTGGTATATCACCTTGGAAGATCCCATCGATGAATCACCAAGCTTTAATGTAGCGTTAAAATCACCAAAAAGACACCATGTCCTATCCCTAATGAAGGCTTTATGAGCACCCAGATTCCTCCAAATACTACGCCTTTGAGTATACCTATTATGCACATAAATAAAGGTACTAAAATTCTTTACATTCTAGCTTCAACCAAACACGAACATGGATAGCCTGATCATCCTGACTAATCACAACAACATCAACATCATTATGATTCCATCCTAGAATAATCCGAGCACCCTTAGAACAATAATTCCCATTCGATGTCCAATCCCAATGACGAAATACCCTAGTACATAAGCTTAACAGATTTCCATCAGAAACATGTGACTCAAGGATAACACATATAGACAATGTATTCTCTATAATCATATGTCGAATTTCACTTTGTTTAGGGGTAAAGTTCAAATCCCTTATATTCCATGAAACAACACTAATCATGAGTACCTTGATGTTCAGGAGTGCTTGCCCCTGTCGGATTGTACTCGGTTTATCGACGGCCGTTTGCAGGCTGCTCTTTAGTTCTTGCATTCTCTCAATCAGTTTCACCACCATTACCACTCAATGCACTAAATGAGTTAGTCACAACAACCTCCTTTTTCTTTCTGTTTTACCAACACTTTTGGCTTAATCGACGTTACCCAAGCCATATTCTTCCCATGAACTTTAATAGGTTTCTCATTGCTAGCCTTAGAAGACTCGCCCTTCTCAACATGTCTATATTGAAAGTTAAGCATAGATTTGTTTAATTTGTTACCATTGATATACCTCGGCTGTCTAGGTAAAGGTTTCACACCAGCATGCTTTTTCGTTACCTCCACAAAACCATCATCAGCAATTTGTAACTTATTATTATCAACACGTTTCGGACACGCCTCATTCCAATGGTCAAACACCTTGCATTTCTCACAACAAGGAGGCATATATTCATATTCTACATATACTGTAGCCAAAGAGTGACCCGATCCGTCTCGAAGAGGAATAGCCATAATGATTGATTTCTCAAGCTCCTTCTCAGCCGACACCTCCACCAGCGCACGCGCATATGTGTTGTGACCCCATGAACTCAAACACATATTAGATGTATAGGTGTCTAGCATAATAGGTTTCCCAATCCGAGTCGTAAGAAGACTCAATCCAACCTCTGAGTATGCCATAATTGGCACATGATGCAAAATTTACCCATAACGGGGCCTGTTTAATCTCCTATTTTTTAGAGTAGTATTCGGAGTCTAGATATTTAGGAACATAGGAACAAGCCTAATAAGGCACAGTCTATTTTCAAGAAAACTATCCATGCCATCACTTGAATCAAATTGAAAAAAAAAATCTTCATGCAATAGAACACGTTTCAAACCATATTTTGCCCAAGTGTTCTTAACATAGTTCTCCAGAAATGCCATCCTCTTCCCTATGAAGTAACCATAAAAAGTGTTAGCAAACCCAGAACTAACTTCCTCCATTGCTTCCATAGGTAAAGAAACCTTGGCACCTGAAGCTACCTCATCACTCATTATCTCATATATTTTCACAATCTTTTTAATTTGCTTACCTTGGACCATAGACGCGAAAGTAGGAACATAATTATCAACATTGGCTTCAGCCCTCGATTAATGCACCGTAGTGCTCATACCCAATAACTCCGTAACTTTATCGACCTTGGCATCAGCCCTCGATTGATGCACCGTAGTGCTCGTGCCCAATGAATCCATAACTTTATCAACCTTGGCATCAGCCCTCGATTGATTCAACGTAGTGCTAGTACCAGATGACTCCTTAGACGTATCAACCTTGGCATCAGCCCTCGACTGATGCACCGTAGTGCTAGGAGTAGAACCATCCAAACTGACATTACTAGATCTGTTAGAAACCCCAACCATATGTTTGAAAGTATGATAAGGCGGCATATTAAATGTAGTTAACCCTTTCGCTTACGCCTGATGCATAGCTTTCTTAACTACCCCATCCTTACCGATTTTACCATCAATATTCCTAACACGACCAGCAAAACCCTTACCACTAGCATTATTATTCGAACCACCAGCCTTGTCCCTCATCTTTCAAAACCCATAAACACATCAATCAAGTACACATTACACACTAATATAAACAAATAGAATTAGGGCAACACGAAAAAGATAGGACAAAACCCTAAAAAATTAGGGTTTAATTAAAAAAAGATCATATAGATCAGCTGGTGAATTAGTGGGTTGTTGCGTCTGCTAGACCTTGCAAGGTCAGGGGTTTGAGACCCTCTGCTATCAGTTTTATGTCTTGTTTCTTCTAAACCCTTTACCAAAAAACTAGGGTTTAATCAGGATCACGTCAAAACAAAAAACCCTAACCCACCTCCATAATTTATTTTTTTGGTAAAGGGTTGCCCCGGTAAATATATTAACCAAAAAAACGTTGAAGTACAAAGGAATGTGGCTGACATACCACATTAACTCAAGCTACAGGCAGCTTGTTAACAGATGGTCATGAAACACCAAAATCTAATACTAATACACACATCTACTGTTAGACATAAATGCAACATTAGCAAAAACTAACAAGAAAAAATCTTGAAACCATGCGACCAACTCTTTATTCCAGCAACAACAAAATGGGAGCAATGGATCCAAGTAAGGTCGCCTCCTTAAAAACCTTTACGAGAAAAACCCAATGGGAAAAACCCCGCAAAGGGAAAAAGAGTACGACCCTTACCCGGCACTTCCAGTCTTTGAGAATCCCTAGAGACGCCGAAGAAATCTTCTTTATTTAAAGGTAAGTAGCTTAAGACGGACCATGTCACAGATAGAGCTCACGAGGTTAGCTGTCGTCAAAAATTTCTTGTCAAAAAGCCTATTATTTCGCTCTCTCCAAAGAAAGTAAACCGACGCCGCTAGAACAACCCGAGCAATGATACTAACCATCGTACATCCCTTAGCTAAGGGTGTAATAAACGCCAAAATATCAGTCATACGAGGAGATATATTTTGCATACCACACCTATCTCGCACTTGTAACCATACCTGCGTTGAATAAGGACATTCAAAGAAGAGATGATTATGTGAGTCAGGAACTTGATTACACAAAGGGCACTTAAGCGAAGATAGATCAAAATTAGGGCCAACATCCCATTGCTTAAGGCGATCTTGGGTCTTTAATTTTGCTTCATTACTAACCACATATGAAGCGCATGTCTAGGAACACAATGAGGAAACCAAACAACATGAAACCAATCAACATTATTAGCTCTCATTCGTATAGAATCCCACGCAACAGCCACAGAAAACGGCCGATTAGTACCATTATGGTCCCGCCAAACCATAATATCACTACAGTCATCACAAAGCATTGGAACAGGAATAGAAACAATATTCGAGAATCGATCATACCAATCCGAAGGCCATCTCCAAGCTCCATTCAGAATTAAATCCCTAACCTTGTCCGATAATGCAAAACCTGAACGGTTAATATGTCTAACAGAAATAGTATCTCGAATCGGGCATACAGCAACCCATTTATCAAAACACATAGAATTATCTCTACCATCATGAATTTGGTGCCAAAAAACGGCCAAATAATAATCCTTAATTAAAAAAGTTTACGCCAACACCAACTCACATCACCAAGACATGGAACGTCCCAGAAACTTTTATCTTTCAATTTATAATCATAAATCCAACGCAGGCCATAGAGAATCTCTTTTAGACAAAATACTCCATACATGCGACGTCATTAACGCAGCATTAAAATCATCAAGACTACGTATACCAAGTCCACCTTCATTAAGAGGCTTACAAATAGTGTTCCAGACGAATTTGGCTTTACCCCGCTTCATCTCCCCTTGACACCATAAGAATCCACGCATAATCTGTTCAAGATCATTAATAATTCTAGCAGGAAGTATAAAGACAGGCGCCCAATAAATATGCATTGACGAAAGAACGGAACGAATAAGTTGCACTCTCCCAGCAAGAGAAAGAAACTTATTACGCCAGTCGTTGACCCTATTTTCAAGCTTCTCAACCAAAATTTTGCAGTCACAATACCGAAGCCTAGAAGAAATAAGGGGAACACCAAGGTACCTAATCGGTAATGTTCCTTCAGCAAATGGAGTGAGATTAAGGATACCAGATTTAATCCCACTAGGAACATTACAAAAATAAGTTGTACTAAAAAATATGTCAGACTTGGTTTACAAAGATATCTCCTTTTTTCCTGGTTTACAAAGATATCTCCTTTTTTCCGGTTAAAAAACAAGGTACTAAAAATATGTCAGACTTGGTTAACTAGACATTATAACGTCATAACAGACAAGGTCGAAAAACCCTAAAAAGAAGGATTTGTTCTCTCTAGCCGCCTCTTCCTAAATCATCGTTTTCGTGTTTTAATCTGATCTCTTTCTTCTAATCCTTTAAAGTGAGTGTTTGAGTAACTGATCTCTTGATTCTCGTTGCTTTCACACTTATTTTTTCGTGATTGGTGGAGGTTTTTAGGTTAATTCTCGAATTAGGTTTTTTTTAGGGTTTGCTTCGGTTGTGGAGTTCGTTTTATTGGTCCCTGGTGTGGGTTTATTGTTGTTATTAATTAGGATTCTAGTTCTGGGCCGTTTTTATAGGTGACGATTCATTTTTTAGGGTTTTTGTGGATCTAGGGTTTCGGTATGGAATGGGCAGGGCCTGTTCCGATTGACATGGAGGGCCTGACTGCTCGTATGAAGCGTTTGAGGGAGGGTAATATTCAGAGGTTTGATGAACTCCAGCATTCTTATGGTAGTGTGGACAGCAATGTGATCGGAGCTACTGTGGTCACTACGGGGCATGCAATACCTATTGATGCTAATGAGCAGCATGTAGGTCATGATGATCCTATTTTTTCTATTGTTACAAGGCGTAGTGCTGCTCAACAAACAAGTGGTGAGGGTGTGGATGGTTCCACATATCATGGGCTGAATATACCAAGTGGTGCAACGACTACGATTGGTGGTGATTCAGTTTCGGATTTGAATGTTAATGAGGCTGCTGCTTTGACGTCGGTTATGGCTGGAGTAGAGTTTGTTTCAACAGGTGAGTCTAATTAAAAATGATAGCGTGGCAGCTGTTGGTGATGTGACTGCTGTTCCGGAATCAGCAGGTGTTCCAATGCATAGTACTTGTGATACAAGTATTAAGATACGACCAGGGGTGTTTTCAGATCAGAATAAAGATGGTCATGTTATGGGTAATAACAAGGAAGAGAATGGATTGATAAAGGATCAGAATGTTGATCAGCAGATGGGTTCATTTGCATCGGTCCTTCAAGGCAAGGCTGTTCAGAACATTGTTGTCCATAATAAGCCGAGTTCAAAGGTTGTGAAAATTTCAGAATTGCGATGTGAGGAGCATGTTTAGGGAGCTCGAATTCCAATCCTGTATGATGTTGTTGAAGCGATTGAATCGCGTTTTGTGCACACGCTATATGGTTATTTTATTGGTAAACGGTTAGCTTTCCCGCTTGTGGAAAACTATGTTAAAAATACGTGGGCTCGATTTGGTTTGAAACGTGTTCAACTTCATGAAGATATTTTCATTTCCAATTTAATTCGCAAGAAGGAATGGAAGGAGTTCTTGAAAATGGCCCGTGGTTGATTAGAAACGTGCCTATTTTCTTGAACATATGGTCGCCTACTACTGATTTGCAAAAGGCGGAGATCAAGAAATCACCGGTGTGGGTTAAACTTCATCATGTGCGGATTGTTGCTTATTCGGAGGTTGGTCTTAGTCTTATCACTACCCAAATTGGTACACCTATTATGCTTGATTCTTATACGAGTAATACGTGTGCTAACTCATGGGGTCGTAGCACCTATGCTCGTGCTCTTATTGAGGTTTCAGCTGATGTGGAGTTACTTGATTCGATGGTAATTGATGTTCCTAAAGGTCGTGATAAAGGTCATTCTTTGGATACGATTAATATCGAGTACGAATGGAAACCACCTAGATGCTCTACATGCTTGATTTTTGATCATATTAATGATAGGTGCCCGAAATTTCCCAAGGAAGTCATCGCTCATGCTACTAGTGTTGTGGTAGATGATGGGTTTGAGGTGGTTAAGAATAAGAAGAATAAGGGTAAGAAGAAGCAACCACAAGTTGCAGGTATCAAGTTAACTAAACCGGCTTTCAGTTTCATAATGTTGAGAGGGGTGAGTCCTCTAAAGCTACGGGTAAGAACCCTAAGCTGGCTGCTCCTATGCTTAAGAAGGGTTTCTTGAATAAAAAAGCCTCGAGTTTTGTAGCTAAGACTAATTATAAGGAGAAGAGTTGTCATAATTCTTTTAGTGCTCTTTGGGATAAAATAGATGATGGTACAGATTGGGAGGATGGTTTTAACACCAAGGAAGATGTGGTTAATGCTAGTGATAGTGAGGTTGAAGAAGTCATATCGATTGATGATCGGCTTGGTTCTCGTCAGCCTGATGTTCGCTCTAAGTGTTAAACTTGATGTCATTTTACTTTCATTGTTCATGCACCTTTAGGTGGTTTTTTCCTATTGGTGTTATTTGTTTTGTAATTGTTTAGTAGGATCATATGGCATGTCATATGATATAGTGGTTGTTCAAGCTTTTGCTTGAGGTTAATGTAGCATTGCAGCTACATTCCATTGTACTTCAGCGCTTTTTGGGAATATATTTTACCGGGGTTTGATTCCCCTTTACCCCAAAAAAATAAGTTGTACTCTTAGGAATACTAGGCACCATACCAGAGACATTCTTGAACTCCTCCAGTGTATCCAACAAAACATAAACAGAATCCAAATGACCCCTAGAGAACAGGAACAAATCATCAGCAAAACAAAGATTAACTAACCGCTGCTTCTCACAATGATGATGATAACAAAAATCCTCAGTTGCAGCCACCCTTCTTTGTAACATAAGCGTTAATACTTCCATAACAAGAGTGAATAAATAAGGAGATAAAGGATCCCCTTGTCGCAGCCCCCGTTTACCATTAAACCAACCATAAAGATTACCATTGATACTTACCGAATAAGATGTAGTAGAAACATAAACCATAATCCAATGGATCATAGTAGGATGAAAACCAAATCCACCGTATCATATGCTTTCTGGATGTCAATCTTAAACAAACATCTAGGAGGACTAGAGTCACGATGGTAGCCCCTCATTAACTCTTCCGTAAGGAGAATATTATCACAAATTCTTCTTCCCGGAACAAACGCAGACTGATTAATACTCACCAAATCACCAAGATCACCTTTAATACGATAGCAATAATCTTGCTAATGCATTTAAAACTAACATTACAACATGAGATAGGGTGCTAATCATTAATAATACTCGGTGTAGATACCTTAGGAATTAAAGCAATAATAGTATGATTAACTTCCCGAAGCAATTTACAATTACGCAAAAAAATCCTTAATAGCACACGTGAATGTATCCCCCACCGTATCCCAAGCCTTTTTGAAAAAGGAAGCTGTGTAACCATCAGGACCCGGAGCTTTATCATCACACATTGAAAACAAAGCACTCTTTATCTCCTCATCGGAAACCATCCAAACCATGGATAAAGCCTTGGAACCATCAAGAGTACTAGTAAACAGATTAGGAGAATCAATAGGAATAGTAATACCTTCAACACCAAGAAAATTCTCATAGTGAGAAACAAAAGCATCCGCAACCGCACCGCCTTCATGAATAACATTAGACATATCCTTAACCATATCAATCCTATTACGGGCATTTTTACTTTAACAATATTATTTAAATAAGCTGAATTAGAATCGCCCTCAGCCAACCATTCAATCTTAGATTTCTGTCTCAAGAACCGTTCCTCATCCAGAATAGAATCCTTGAAAGGTCCCAACAATACTGTAATAATAAACAGTTTCAAGAAGTTTATCGAATGGTAATCAGTATTTTATTGCTTTTAAAATATCCAGTACGACTTCATGCTCCGGTTGCTATTAAACCTGAGTACCTGAGAAATACATGCTAAAACATCAACACAACAGTTGAGTGAATTCATAGGTTTGCAAGTAAAAGTAGTGGACCACAAGATTTTAATCATTCAGTTTCCAAAGTCAGATAGCATCCATTATCGCACTAAGCTCATGAGACCGATACGTTAACAGATTTTAGATAAGTTTGTCCTTAGTAGGTAATTTGCCATATTACCTAGAGTTCTCAAATACAATGTGTCCGTTTGACCAGTTCGGTCGGTCAAGTAAGCGCGACTTACCCGGACAGGGATGTTAATCCCAATAGATCTATTCAAAGCATTCGTGTTTACTCGACCAATACAGTCGGTCCAAGTAATTAACGGTTCATGACTAAAAGGGACTTGTTCTTGGCAATAGTGTTCCTTAGTGTAAATGATAATGACATCATCAACATACAGTTCAAGCACTTGCGTCCATTAGTAAAAAGTAGCATGTATCCCTCTCGCGTGTTTAATAAAATATATAAAGTAGTAAAAGCGAGGCTATGAACTCACCTTGTGTAAAGCAATAACCAACGATAAAAATTAAGGCGTCAAGAAGTCGAGAAACTTCTAAAAACAACTATAAATCCCATCCTCGCTAAAAGTAGTGCACCATCTTGACGAATCAATAATAATTGTGATGTTGATAGAAGAATAAGCATCAAGAACATGAATAACCCATGCTTTTCAAGTAAACTCATATATCGATTCTAAATTAAATAGTCGATAAGTTTGCAAGATTCTTACTCAAAGGATCATTTAAATTTTGTATGATTCGGTGTTTGATGGTTATGGGTTCGGCTAAAAAACAATTTATTTTTAAGCCATCTTCTCCATGCGAAACATATGATAAAAGAGAAAAAGAGTGTTTTTGTTTGTGTAAGGATATTCTAACGAAAATGACATAAATTGCCTAAAGATTGATATTCACATTTTTTTGTTTCGATGTATACGTGTGTGTAATGTTGCAACGTGTAAACTTACTAACAAAACAGCTATTCCTCATTTTCAAATTTAAGTAATGTGTCTTAATGTGTAGTCACAAGTTAATGAATTACAAATATAAAATAGTTCATATCTATCTAAAATAGACACATGCTAAGCTAGGACATAACAAGACACGAATGGAGAATGTGAAATGGTATGTGTTGGCGTGATATAGAGTATATGCGTAAGATTATGCATCAACTTTGTTTTGAATTTTGTAAAAGCGGGTATTATTCAAATCCGATATTTTAAAAGTTACCGCAATTTGAAAGATACACGTAAAACCCAGAAATAAACTCTCCATATAAAATAAAAACTATGGCATTCGGAGAACATTTATATTTTGATATAAAAATAAAGAATTATAATTTAATAAATATTAACGCGTTATATAAGCGAGCGACACTTAAAAGTTTATCATAAAATTTACGAAGAATGCCCATAAAACGAAAAATCATTACGACGACAATAGAGAATATTTCTATTATTTACGGTCGATGTCGGGCATATACTTTGTCGATAAGTAATAATAGACACGTATTCGATACGTTAAGCTATAACCTTTTCGATTACCTGACAATTCAATATATATATTTTTTTTATAAAAACAAACATGATAAATAAAAGTCGGCTTATAAATATTGATCCGAAAATTAAGAATTGCTACAGTCTATCCACCATAAAAGAACTCTGTCCCAGAGTTCGGTTGTTTTACATTTTCATAATTCGTTCGAAAAAAAGGTGAGAATACTTTTAAGTTAAAAAAAATCATTCGTACAAGATAATAAGGATACAACTTAGAATAGCGATAGAAAACGGATGAACCATACAATCGAATTACGAGTCGAAGTGAAATACTTTGTGTTAATGCTACATGATTAAGCCCACTCATTTATAAATCATTACTTACATGGGTTCGTCAGGTCCATCTAATTAAGATTTAAAAACTAATGGGTCGGTAAGTTATAATTTGCTTGTTCAAACGAGTGACGAATTCGTTTCAACAAGATAATTATAAATTCGCCTACTTATCGTTTGCACAAAGAACGAGATCAAGACCAAATCAAATGTTCCATAGAAGAAATAATCTCCTTTTACGACATGATTCTTCAAATTCATGCAAAGTGATAAGAAAATTAAAGAACAGAATTAAACCATGTTTCAAAGAAATTGGTACCTAAAAATGGCATATCACAAGGTGACAAGTCAAAGTCATACTCCAATCAACTCGAAGACTTTTCAACGGATGTCTATGAAACAACGTATACGATTCAACAATACAAGACGAGAATCAAAACTCGGAATCAAAAGATAAATAACCAATGGAATCGGCACTTGGCAATGAGTTCACGCTTATACAAAATAGTATCATAAAAGTTAGGAAAAACTTTACCACTACCATTGCTTCACCCATAATGTCTTTAAAATAGCTCAATGTTTATATACGTAATCCATTCATATAAACATACTAACGAGAAACAGTTATGTATATCACTATACACATTTTACAAGCTTTCGGGTAGCACGAGTGCACAGATGATGTTCAAGGCAATAAAATTGTTTCATCAAAAGAGCTGTTATAGTCCAGGTTTCATAAAAATGACCTAGTTCTCTATAAAAAGTGCTCTGATATCAATCTGTAACACTCCCAAATTTCGGATAGCAACGGAAGGGTCATTGGGAGTATTACTTCATAGCACAACACACAAGTTACACAAAACGACTCAAAATGAGGCGTTTTGAAAGTTTAATCCATTAGATAATTTAAAATAAGAGTTTACAAACAGAAACAGGTCCCAACAATATTGTAATAATAAACAGTTTCAAGAAGTTTATCGAATGGTAATCAATATTTTATTGCCTTTAAAATATCCAGTGCGACTTCATGCTCCGGTTGCTATTAAACCTGAGTACCTGAGAAATACATGCTAAAACGTCAACACAACGGTTGAGTGAATTCATAGGTTTGCAAGTAAAATTAGTGGACCACAAGATTTCAATCATTCAGTTTCCAAAGTCAGATAGCATCCATTATCGCACTAAGCTCATGAAACCGATACGTTAACATATTTCAGATAAGTTTGCCCTTTGTAGGTAATTTGCCATATTACCTAGAGTTCTCAAATACAACGTGTCCGTTTGACCAGTTCGGTCGATCAATTAAGCGCGACTTACCCGGACAGGGATGTCAATCCCAATAGATCTATTCAAAGCATTCGTGTTTACTCGACCAGTACAGTCGGTCCAAGTAATTATCGGTTCATGACTAAAAGGGACTTGTTCTTGGCAATAGTGTTCCTTAGTGTAACTGATAATGACATCATAAACATACAGTTCAAGCACTTGCATCCATTCGTAAAAAGTAGCATGTATCCCCCTCGCGGGTTTAATAAAATATATAAAGTAGTAAAAGCGAGGCTATAAACTCACCTTATGTAAAGCGATAACCAACGATAAAAATTAAGGCGTCAAGAAGTCGAGAAACTTCTAAAAACAACTATAAATCCCATCCTCGCTAAAAGTAGTGCACTATCTTGACGAATCAACACTAATTGTGATGTTGATAGAAGAATAAGCATCAAGAACATGAATGACCCATGCTTTTCAAGTAAACTCATATATCGATTCTAAATTAAATAGTCGATAAGTTTGCAAGATTCTTACTCAAAGGATCATTTAAATTTTGTATGATTCGGTGTTTGATGGTTATGGGTTCGGCTAAAAAAACAATTTATTTTTAAGCCATCTTCTCCATGTGAACCATATGATAAAAGAGAAAAAGAGTGTTTCTGTTTGTGTAAGGATATTCTAACGAAAATGACATAAATTGCCAAAAATTGATATTCACATTTTTTTGTTTCGATGTATACGTGTGTGTAATGTTGCAACGTGTAAAATTACTAACAAAACAGCTATTCCTCATTTTCAAATTTAAGTATTGTGTCTTAATGTGTAGTCACAAGTTAATGAATTACAAATATAAAATAGTTCATATCTATCTAAAATGGACACATGCTAAGCTAGGACATAATAAGACACAAATGGAGAATGTGAAATGGTATGTGTTGGCGTGATATAGAGTATATGCGTAAGATTATGCATCAACTTTGTTTTGAATTTTGTAAAAGCGGGTATTATTCAAATCCGATATTTTAAAAGTTACGCGATTTGAAAGATACACGTAAAACACAGAAAATAAACTCTCAATATAAAATAAAAACTTTGGCATTCGGAGAACATTTATATTTTGATATAAAAATAGAGAATTATAATTTAATAAATATTAACGCGTTATATAAGCGAGCGCCACTTAAAAGTTTATCATAAAATTTATGAAGAATGCCCATAAAACGAAAAATCATTACGACGACAATAGAGAATATTTCTATTATTTACGGTCGATGTCGGGCATATACTTTGTCGATAAGTAATAATAGACACGTATTCGATACGTTAAGCTATAACCTTGTCGATTACCTGACAATTCAATATATATATTTTTTATAAAAACAAACATGATAAATAAAAGTCGGCTTATAAATATTGATCCGAAAATTAAGAATTGCTACAGCTTAGTTTTAGGTTTAGACACCGTAGGTATACGAAGCACACATGGGGAGTGATCCGAAATCTTATAAGGCTAAAATATAGCAAAAGAACCAGGAAAGTCGTCCATAAACATTGAGTTAGACATAATTCTATCAATCTTTTTAAGAATACCATTATCACCATTAGGCTTCTCATTCCAAGTAAAATGAACACATGTAGCATTAATGTCAGTGACCTCCATACTCCGAACACAATCTTTAAATTCCCGCATAGCAATATTGGGTCGAAACCCACCACATGAATGATCTTCAAGATTAAGTACAACATTAAAGTCACCAAGGACAACCCAAGGTTTATCCCGCATAAAAGAAGCATGTGTAACAAGATTACTCCACAGAACACGTCTATCTTGATAAGCATTATCTGCACAGACAAAAGAACAAAAAAATTATCTATTATCCAAGCGAGTAGTGAGTTGACAGTGCATAACCTGATTTGTAAGGGACATAACCATAGCATCCACAATATCATCATTCCAACCAAGAATAATACGTGTACCTTTAGAGCAAACTCCCCCATTTGACGTCCACTTCCAACGACGACAGATTTTCTTACAAACATCAAAAACACAAGTAGCATCTACATGAGATTCTAACACATCGCACACACTCAAGTTATTCTCACTAATAACCTGACGAACCTCCTTCTGTTTAGGGGACTAGTTCAAGCCCCTTATATTCCACGAGGCGATACTAAACATTTAAAACATTAGAATCAGGAGTACTTGCCCCTGTAGTTGGATTCATGATTTTAACTGATTCATCGTAGATGTTTTCAATCAATTCATCTTCATCCGCATCCGGCTCACCTGCCAACCCAGATAAAGCCAAAAAAGTATTTGAAGTAGAAACATCACCAGTAGATTTACGTTTATCAATCACTAATTGTGAACTCATACTATTTGTGCCCGAATCATATTCGTCTTACTATAAAGACATACTCCATTGTTCGAACCAGAAGTCGAGGCTTTCGATTTATAGTTAAATTCTTTTGCTACATTAAACCCCTTAGCAACAGAAACACCTCTTCGAATAGTGTTGTTGTTCTTTTTGTTGTTTCGTTTTCTGTTCACCACATGTTGAAAACCATCTTTATCCACTGATAGGTGTGTAAACACCCATCCTTTTACCACTTATTTCTTACTAAAACAAGACCAAAACACGTATTTAATATCATTTGTTTGGAATTATGCGTGGTTTTTGTGTTTATTATGTTTTTAGAGTCAATCGGATTAATATTGAAGAAAACATAGGATTACACGGGTTTTATCAAGGAAAAAGACTCCAGACGAAGTCTATTGTCCAAGAGATGCAAAAGATTGGAAGTCAATGGGCCTATTTGAAGATTTATCGAAGAAAAGGACCAAAGATGGAAGATTTACATATGTCGAAGAAACTCAAGTCTATTAAACGAAGAAATTAAAAGACGAGTTGAATTTAATCGCCGACAAATCCTGAATCAGAATCGAAAACGTCAACTTTTCTGAAAAGACGAGAAGACAAGAAGAAAGGGAGAAAGCCCACTCACCAACCAACCACTTGGCCTATAAAAGGAAATCACCCTCATACTTTTGGGAATAGTTTTTTCATTTTCCCAGTTTCTTCTTTTCTTTCGTAGGAAGCCAACACCACTAAGGTGTTGGTGATTTTTCATTTTGTTGAATCCTTCATCTTGTAAGATTTTAATCTTTTTCCTTTGATTTTTTAAACCTTAATCATCAATATAATCTTTCCATTTCATCTTGTTCATCTTGTTCTTTGATTTAAAGTTTTAAAGTTCTTGTTTGATTGATTTTGATCTTCAAAAGTTAGTGGGTTTCACGTTTTTATGATTGGGATT
The DNA here is from genome assembly GCA_025667525.1 of Glebionis coronaria. Taxonomy (NCBI): domain Eukaryota; kingdom Viridiplantae; phylum Streptophyta; class Magnoliopsida; order Asterales; family Asteraceae; genus Glebionis; species Glebionis coronaria. The sequence continues at coordinate 90,511 of JANFOE010000092.1, read as the reverse complement.
TGATGTTTATGGTTAGTAGATGATTTGTGATTAGTTTTGCTTAAGATTTGGTTAAAAAATTGGTTGATTTTTGATAAAATCGTTTTCCCCTGTTTTTGGTTTCTGTTTACTGTTCTTCGTCCAGGTATTCCGGATAGTCTGCTTACTTTGTCCCTTATTCGGAATATCTGTTTATTCCGGATAGTCTGCTTACTTTGTCTTCTATTCGAAATATTTTTTTATTCCGGATAGAGTCCTTTATTCCGAGTAGCGATATATTCCGGATGGCCTTTTATTCCGAGTAAGGCCATTATTCCGAATAGCCATTTATTCCGGATAGGATCATTATTCCGAGTAGCAATTTTATTCCGGATAGAGTCCTTTATTCCGAGTAGCCATATATTCCGGATGGCCTTTTATTCCGAGTAAGGCCATTATTCCGAATAGCCATTTATTCCGGATAGGATCATTATTCCGAGTAGCAATTTTATTCCGGATAGGATCATTATTCCGAGTAGCAATTTTATTCCGGGTAACACCTTTATTCCAGATAGCCTATTTATTCCGCATGGAGCTTTTTGTCTGATTTATTCGGGATCAAGCCACATTCCGAATCAAGCATTTTTAAGGTTATTTACTTTGTATTCAAGTTTTATATTTATTAATTAATTGCTTCTAGTTTACTTTTAATTACCTTACGCATTTACCTTCTTAGTAGAATAGAAAACCAAACCCACTATTTGTCACCAAGAACAATCAGTCCACTTTTAGCTGTGATCAATTCGAGAAGATTCCGAGAACTTAATTCTGAACCCATACAAAATCTCTTGTATCAAATGGCGCCGATGCCGGCTCTTCTCGTTAAGATTAACAGTTTTTTGTGAGAACTTGGATTTTGGGATTCGTTCGCCGTGAACGTTACCTTTTTCATAAAAGTTTTCAAAAACCCTAAAAAAATATAAAATTTTCAAAAATACAAAAAAAAATTAAAAGAAAACATAAAAAACCAAAAATATTTCTTGTTTGCTTTGTTAGTTCTTTTGCAGGTGCATGCGTACACGATCGACGTCTTATCAAGAGCCCGAGCCTCTCGAAGACTTAGACATGGCCGGTGTAAAAAACAACAACAATAACCTACCTCAAAACAATAACAACAATAACAATCCACCTCTCAACAACAATAATAACAACAACAATGAACCTTTACCGGACAATCGCCCTATGATTGAACTGTTACAAGCACATGTGGAGGGCAACAATGATCCAGTTGTCATACCCGCGATTGCAGCCAACAACTTTGAGCTCAAATCCGGCTTTATCCAGATGGTCTCTGCTCAACCATTCTTGGGGCGTACCATTGATGATCCACATGACCACATCAGTAGATTCCTGCAACTCACGAATACGGTCAAATTCAATGGTTTTCCACAAGAGGTAATCCGTTTACAACTTTTTCCTTTCTCCTTAGAGGGACAAGCCCGACATTGGCTTGCAAAGGAACCGCCACAAAGTATTCTGACGTGGACGGATTTGGAGACCAAATTCATAAACTACTTTTTCCCACCCTCTCGTACTACCGCTTTACGGAATGAAATCATTAATTTTGAACAAAAGTATGATGAGTCTTTTAGTGAATCTTGGGACCGTTTTAAAGATCTTTTAAGAAAGTGCCCACAACATGGTTTTACCAAAGTGCACCAAATTAATACTTTTTATAATGGTTTAACCATGAATGACCAAGATTCACTAAACAGTGCCTCGGGGGGGGGGGGGGGGGGTGGTAATATTTTGGTTAAGACTTCTAATGCCGCTTGGGATATCATTGAGAATAAGTCTCGTGTGCAAACCAAGAGTGTGCAGACCAATGCCGCTAGTGCTAGTACTAGCGACAAAGACAAGCGACTTGACAAAATTACTACGCTTCTTGAATCGCTTGCCGCCCAAACCGCTAGCAACACCAACAGCATCAACGCTAAAAACGCTCAAGTCAATGCTGTAAGCCAACCATGTGAAATATGCGGGGGTCCTCACTCTTACACCACTTGTACCACCACCCAAGACTACCCTTCTGAGAATGTGAATGCAGCATACGGTACCTATCCTACGGCCGCTTATCAAGCTCGTCCTCAAGGTGACCGCAACTTGCTTAGCTATCGCTCTAACAACTTTCTTTCCCCGCCCGGTTTTCCTCCTAACAACCCAAACCAACAACAAAACCTCAATCGCCCTCCTCAACAACAACAACAACCTCGTGCACCATATCAACCACCTCACAAACAACCATATCCACCTCAAAGAAACAACCAAGTTTACCAACAACCTGCTTATCAACCATCCGCCTACAATGCTCCTCCCAACCAACCCACCGCATTACACCAAGATATTGGAACCTACATGAGGACTAATGATGTGATCGTGGACAATCTCCAGCGGGAAGTGCTCAACTTGAAAGCAGACATGGTGAAACAAGGGAACGATCTTAGAGCTGATATACGAAACACTTTGGCTAGTCAAACGAATGACTTAAGGAACATGATGGCTGGTTTCTTCCAAGGTAATCAATCCTCTTCTTCGGGTACTCTTCCGAGTAACACCGTTGCGAATCCAAGAGGGGAGATGAAAGCAATCACCACTCGCAGTGGCAAAGGTACCAAGGAACCCGAGCTTCCTATATATCCACCGGTAATTGTGACTAAGGAAAACGAGTCACCTGCTCCTATTCCTCAACCTTCTATTTCCTTAATTCCTCCACCTCTTACTTCTACCCCTCCTCCACCCAAGGATGTGAGTGATCCTATTCTCCCAAAGCCTTGCTCTTCTTCCGATATACCTTATCCATCAAGGTTGAGGAAAGAGAAGCTCAAAAGCAAGGATGATATTCAGGTTTCGAACATTCTCAAAATGTTTAAACAATTGAATTTCAACATCTCCTTCACTGAGGCTCTCGCTCACATGCCCAAATATGCGAAAATGTTCAAAGATCTTCTTAGCGACAAGGAGAAGCTTCTTGATATTGCTAACACCTAACTTAATGAGAATTTCTCTGCAGTGCTCTTAAGGAAATTTCCAACCCAGCTTGGTGATCCGGGTCGCTTCTTAATCCCTTGCAACTTCTCGGGAGTAGAGAATTGCATGGCCCTAGCCGATCTAGGTGCCAGTATTAATTTAATACCTCTAAGCGTTTGGAAGCAATTATCTCTCCCTGAGCTAGTCCCCATCAAAATGACTTTGGAATTAGCTAACCGTACGGTTGCTTATCCAGTGGGGATAGCCGAAGACGTCTTTGTAGGAGTCGACAAATTCACTTTTCCTGCCGATTTCGTTGTCGTTGACTACGACATAGACCCTCGTGTGCCATTGATCGTTAGTCGTCCATTCTTGAGGACCGGTCGCACTCTCATCGATGTTGAAGCGGGTGAGCTTATCATGAGAATGGGTGACGATAAAATTTTCTTCAACATGGGAAAGCTTTCTAAACAGCCTTATTCATACGAGAGTGTTAATTGTATTGACTTTCTTGATGAGGCTTGTGAAGAACACTTCAAAGATGCTTGTAAAAGTATTCCTACCTCTCTTCCCAATGTTGAGACCGTTTCCTCTATTGATTCATCACTATCTCTATTTGGAGAAAGTGATTTCCTTTGGAAATATTTGGAAGCCACCATGGGAGATGTGAACTTAGCTAATGACGATTCTCCCACCGATTGGGATGAAGATCTTCGCCTCATTGAGAACCTTCTTAAAGAAGACAATATTTCTCCACCATCTCCCAAGGTTATTGCTATCGATGAACCGACTTTGAATACGCCTCCCATCGAAAATCCTCCGGATTTAGAACTTAAGGAGTTGCCGCCCCATCTCGAGTACGTGTTCCTTGAAGATAAGAAGAGGCCGCCCGTCATCATCGCGAAGGACTTGAAAGAAGAAGAAAAATCTCGCCTCATCGCCGTGATTAAAGATCATAAGAAGGCAATTGCTTGGAAAATTTCTAATATCCGCGGAATTGATCCGAACTTTTGTACTCACAAGATTATCATGGAAGATGACTTTAAACCCACTCATGACGTCATCAAACAAGAGGTTGTCAAACTTCTAGATGCCGGCTTGATTTAACCTATTTCGGATTCGCCATGGGTAAGTCCCGTCCATTGTGTGCCCAAGAAGGGCGGAATAACCGTTGTTCCCAATGAACACAACGAGTTGATTCCCACTCGTCTCGTTACTGGGTGGAGAGTTTGTATCGATTATCGCAAGCTCAATGATGCCACGAGAAAAGACCATTTTCCTCTTCCTTTCATGGATCAAATGCTCGAGCGTCTTGCGGGTAATGACTATTACTGCTTCTTAGACGGTTTCTTCGGGTATTTACAAATTCCCATCGATCCCAAGGACCAAGAAAAGACCACATTCACTTGTCCCTACGGAACATTTGCTTACAAACGCATGCCTTTTGGTTTATGTAATGCTCCTGGGACGTTCCAAAGGTGTATGATGGCTATCTTCCATGACATGGTGGAAGACACTATGGAAGTATTCATGGATGATTTCTCGGTTTATGGCGATTCTTTCTCTGCTTGCCTTGCCAATTAGAACGTATGCTTAAGCGATGTGAAGACACTCGCCTTGTTCTTAATTGGGAAAAATGCCATTTCATGGTAAAAGAGGGCATCGTGCTAGGACACAAAATCTCCAAAGCCGGTCTTGAAGTAGACCGTGCTAAAGTCGATGTTATCGCTAAGTTGCCTCCACCTTCAACCGTGAAGGGTGTGAGAAGTTTCCTTGGTCATGCGGGCTTCTACCGTTGCTTTATCAAAGATTTTTCTAAAATCGCTCGCCCGATGACCCACCTATTGGAAAAAGATACTCCTTTTATCTTTTCCAACGAGTGTATTGAAGCCTTCAACTTGCTTAAGGATAAGCTAACTAAGGCACCCGTCTTGGTTACCCCTAATTGGGAGCTTCCCTTTGAGTTTATGTGCGATGCCAGCGACTTTGCTATTGGAGCGGTTTTGGGCCAACGAGTGAACAAACACTTCCAACCAATCCACTATGCTAGCAAGACAATGACAGGGGCTCAATTGCATTACACGACAATTGAAAAAGAGCTTTTAGCTGTTGTCTATGCCTTTGAAAAGTTCCGCCCCTATCTTGTCCTTTCTACCACAATCGTTTATACCGATCATTCCGCGTTGAAGTACTTGTTAACTAAACAAGATTCCAAACCAAGACTTCTTCGCTGGGTTTTGCTACTTCAAGAATTTAAAATCGAAATTCGTGATAAGAAGGGAGCTGAAAACCTAGCTGCGGATCATCTCAGTAGACTTGAGGATCCTCATCAAGGGGATCATCCAAACAAAGAGATCAATGACTCTTTTCCCCTGGAGACCTTAATGTCTATCAACTCGACTTCTGATGAAACCCCGTGGTTTGCGGACATTGCAAACTACTTGGCGGGTAGAATTCTCGTTGACGGGTTAACATCGCAACAAAAGAAGAAGTTCTTCAAAGACATTAAGACTTACTTTTGGGATGACCCGTATCTATTCAAACAATGTGCTGATTTGATTATTCGCCGATGTGTTGATGGACCGACAGCTTTAGAAATCCTTGACGCTTGTCACAAAGGACCCACCGGTGGTCACTTTGGTCCCAACTACACCGCCAAAAAATTGTTTGACTCGGGATTTTATTGGCCCACCATTTATCGTGATGCTCACGAGATGGTTAAATGTTGTGATGCTTGCCAAAAACAAGGCAAGATCACACATAAAGACGAGATGTCTCAGAATTTCATTCAAGAATGTAAAATCTTTGATGTTTGGGGTATCGACTTTATGGGCCATTCCCTTCCTCTAAAGGAAACAAATATATCCTTGTAGCCGTTGACTACGTTTCTAAGTGGGTTGAAGCCAAAGCTTTACCCACTAATGATGCAAGGGTGGTTTGTAACTTTTTGAAATCGCTGTTCGCTAGATTCGGTGCGCCTCGTGCCATTATTAGTGATCACGGGACTCTTTTTTGCAATGATCAATTTGCAAGAGTCATGGCTAAGTATTGTGTAAATCATCGTCTTTCCACCGCATACCACCCACAAACTAATGGCCAGGCTGAAATATCTAACCGAGGATTAAAGCGAATTTTTGAATGAAACGTGGGAGAGCATCGTGCCTCATGGGCTGATAAACTTGATGATTCTTTGTGGGCTTTTCGTACCGCATACAAGACTCCGATTGGTTGTACACCATATCGTCTCGTGTACGGGAAAGCATGCCACCTCCCCATTGATTTGGAGCACAAGGCTTACTGGGCCTTGAAGTGGGCTAATTTTGATATTAACAAAGTCGGTGACCTACGCAAGATCCAACTCAATGAGCTGAATGAACTCCGGAATGAGGCTTATGAAAATTCTTTGATCTATAAGGAAAAGACTAAGCTCATTCACGACTCTAAGATTAAAAACCGAGAGTTCCAAGTTGGAGACAAAGTTTTACTCTTTAACTCTCGGTTGAAAATCTTTTCGGGCAAGCTGAAATCTCGTTGGTCCGGCCCATTCACCATTGCCCAAATTTTTCCATATGGTACTCTCGAGCTCGCTCAACCTAATGGACCTAATTTTAAGGTGAATGGCCAACGAGTGAAGTTGTTCTTTGGTGAGGACATCTCTCATGAGATGATTCCATCCCTCACCACGTTTCCCATGAACTAATTTTGGGTCGAGTCAGGCTCGTGACTTGGTTATAAAAAACAAGCGCTCCTCGGGAGGCAGCCCGAGTATCTATCCTTTTCCGTTTTAACCTCCTAAGTGTAGGGGGACCTCTATAGGTTCTTTGTGTTTGTGTGATGATGTGATTACAGGGATAAGTGCACTTTTGGAACCTTTGAAGAACTGTGCTCCCGTGTTATTCGAAATCCGGTTCTATCTCTCAACTATCGTGATTCAATTTTCTTCATTCTCACATTTGAAATTGATCACTTTAGTCGTCTCTTCCTTAGCTTGATTTAACCAACGTGCACAATGTCATAAGTGAAGGGGAGACTTTTCCCACATGCTTAAACATTGAGGACAATGTTTATATTAAGTGTAGGGGGGACTTCTATCGAAGTTTTAAGTGTACTTTTCCATGAAAATGCCTTCATTTAACCGGAAAATCATCTTTTTCAACATTTTTCAAATTTTTAATTAACTTTGGCCATTTAGTCGTAATTTTTAAATTTTTATCGTTGCTTTCATATGTATATATCCCACAATAAAGTCAAAAATATTAATAAAGTGGTGTAGCTAGTTTTGAAATCTTTGACATATTAGCCTGTTGCGATTATTTTGACTCAACCCGAATAGACTTATCCAAGTTTATTCTAGCTAGTATCCTTAAGCATGTAGACCTTAATTGGTTTATTAGGCTAAGCATCCACGAGTCTCATTACTTTATATTTTAAATTGTGGAGAACGAGAAATGATAGAGTCAATTATAAGTCGGCATTCTTGCACAAGCTCACTTGGTATAATTATCTGCCTATTCTCCCATCACTTGATAATAATTTATCTGCAATAAGTAAGGTCGTACGATTTGAAAAGTTACTTAGCTTCTAGCCCAAGATCGTTTAAAAGTTGCTCGGTAATGATAAGAGTTCATAGCCAAGGCATAACTTATGAAGCGGGGCGCGAAGATTGGCGAGTCCGAAAAGGCCCTAACAAGGCATGAGGATTCAATCTTATTGCTAAAGATCCAAGGTGATGTGAAAAGCATTATTCCCAAAATCAATATGAAGGATCAAGACTCACGACGAAAAGCAATCAACTCCTATAAAGATCATGGAGAAGTCTATCCGAAAAGACCCTAACAAGGTATGAGGATAAATAGATCCAAGTCCGAAAAGGAGGCGGATCGTGGTATCTCAAAATCCCAATTAGCGATTGAAGAAATAATCATGAAGTCGTGGTCAACAAAGTTGGAGTACCCCTCAAAAGTCTCCAAGTGAAGAAACCCTATTAACGAAGAGAAGACCATTATCTCAAGAACGTCTCTCGAAGATATGAAGTATGAAGTACATGCCAAATATCGGCCCGAGAAAGGTCTCAAATCGTGAACCGAGTTATGCCAAGATATGAACTTTTTGATATCCCGAGAAGCAGTTTTAAGAGATTTTTTCCTTTAGCTAACTATTGATCAAACCGTCCTACTTTGCTTTCAGCCTAAATAACTATCTCAATAAGTCCAAAAATGCATCTTCATGATCATTCTAAGACAAAAATAAAATATAAGAGATACACCTAGGAATAAGGGAGTTTAAGCATATAATTAAGCCATGTGTGTAACTGTTTGATTTGCTAACTTATAATAACAATGATCTCGTTTTTAAGCTTAGTTTGGGGAACGTGAAACTTGAGGGTGATAAATCTTCGCAGCACCAAAGCCCTAATGTAAGTCCTTGATCTCTTTGCAAGTTATTTCCATATAGCTATTTTCAAGTGAAAATGGTTTTCTCTCCTTTTGTTTACTTTAAAAGTTTTAATTTCTTTTAGTACTTTAATTTTTATTTAGTAGTATGTTAATAAGGCCAAGGTTGATTGATTATAAGAAAAGTGTAAATTTTGCTTTATCACTAAGCATTGCATGAGGGCGTGGCAATGGTTAAGTGTAAGGGATTTGATAGGTGTGTAAACACCCATCCTTTTACCACTTATTTCTTACTAAAACAAGACCAAAACACGTATTTAATATCATTTGTTTGGAATTATGCGTGGTTTTTGTGTTTATTGTGTTTTCAGAGTCAACCGGATTAATATTGAAGAAAACATGGGATTGCACGGGTTTTATCAAGGAAAAAGACTCCAGACGAAGTCTATTGTCCAAGAGATGCAAAAGATTGGAAGTCAATGGGCCTATTTGAAGATTTATCGAAGAAAAGAACCAAAGATGGAAGATTTACATATGTCGAAGAAACTCAAGTCTATTAAACGAAGAAATTAAAAGACGAGTTGAATTTAATCGCCGACAAATCCTGAATCAGAATCGAAAACGTCAACTTTTCTGAAAAGACGAGAAGACAAGAAGAAAGGGAGAAAGCCCACTCACCAACCAACCACTTGGCCTATAAAAGGAAATCACCCTCACACTTTTGGGAATAGTTTTTCATTTTCCCAGTTTCTTCTTTTCTTTCGTAGGAAGCCAACACCACTAAGGTGTTGGTGATTTTTCATTTTGTTGAATCCTTCATCATGTAAGCTTTTAATCTTTTTCCTTTGATTGTTTAAACCTTAATCATCAATATAATCTTTCCATTTCATCTTGTTCATCTTGTTCTTTGATTTAAAGTTTTAAAGTTCTTGTTTGGTTGATTTTGATCTTCAAAAGTTAGTGGGTTTCACGTTTTTATGATTGGGATTTGATGTTTATGGTTAGTAGATGATTTGTGATTAGTTTTGCTTAAGATTTGGTTAAAAACTTGATTGATTTTTGATAAAATCGTTTTCCCCTGTTTTTGGTTTCTGTTTACTGTTCTTCGTCCAGGTATTCCGGATAGTCTGCTTACTTTGTCCCTTATTCGGAATATCTGTTTATTCCGGATAGTCTGCTTACTTTGTCTTCTATTCAGAATATTTGTTTATTCCGGATAGAGTCCTTTATTCCGAGCAGCCATATATTCCGGATAGCCTTTTATTCCGAGTAAGGTCATTATTCCGAATAGCCATTTATTCCGGATAGGATCATTATTCCGAGTAGCAATTTTATTCCGGATAGAGTCCTTTATTCCGAGTAGCCATATATTCCGGATGGCCTTTTATTCCGAGTAAGGCCATTATTCTGAATAGCCATTTCTTCCGGATAGGATCATTATTCCGAGTAGCAATTTTATTCCGGATAGGATCATTATTCCGAGTAGCAATTTTATTCCGGGTAACACCTTTATTCCGAAAAGCGTATTTATTCCGCATGGAGCTTTTTGTCTGATTTATTCCGGATCAAGCGACATTCCGAATCAAGCATTTTTAAGGTTATTTACTTTGTATTCAAGTTTTATTTTTATTAATTAATTGCTTCTAGTTTACTTTTAATTACCTTACGCATTTACCTTCTTAGTAGAATAGAAAACCAAACCCACTATTTGTCACCAAGAACAATTAGTCCACTTTTAGCTGTGATCAATTCGAGAAGATTCCGAGAACTTAATTCTGAACCCATACAAAATCTCTTGTATCATCACATTAGAGCCACTAGCTCCATCATTTGTAGCACCCGTAGGTTTAGGCTCTACCACGACTCTTTTAGGGCAAGTATTCAACGTATGACCAAAACACTTACACGTTTCACAACGTGGAGGCTTCCACTCATACTCAACCTGAATAGATTCTTTAGTATAATCATCCCCTTCAAGAGTTGGAATTCCAATAGTAACGGACTCCAAAAACACAGTACTTGCATCAACCTCAATGAGACATCTAGCGAAGCTACATCGACCCCATGAATCCTTACACATTGTACTCGTATAAGAGTCCATCATAACCGGTTTTCCATTATAGCTAGCAACGAAACTCAAACCCTCCTCATCAAACACTTGTAATGGGACATCATGAAATTTAACCCAAATTGGCACTGTAGTTAATTCCTCCTTCTTAGGGCTTGTTTTCACCGACCACTTTTTAAGTATGATAGGGGAGTTTTTGATCATCCATGGACCTCCCTCTAGAACCGCTTCTAAACTAGCAAGGGTATCAAATTTGAAAAAGAAGAACCCTTTGTCATTCATCATAATCTTACGTACCCGATGTTTAGCCCAGTTATTATTGACAAAGTATTCCACCACCGGAAATGCGAGCCTCTTCCCAACAAAATAACCATACGGCATATTCTCATACCAAGAGTTCATTTTAGCCATAACCTTTCTCGGTATTGAAATGTTTACACCATTGTACACCTTATCAGCCACACGATGTCCAAAGTCAGAGCTCCCATTAGGTTTAGGAGCTATAAGACCTGCATAAGTGCTTGATGAATTCAACGGGTGAGACCAGAATACTTCATCAACATTCTTCGTAGTCACAGTGGGCTCAACCCTTCAAAATCATCATCCAATAATTTAGAAACCATCGGAGTAGTCATACTAGTAAAGTTAACACTAGTGTCACCCGTACTCACCAATGGACCTCTACTAGGTTGCCTTTTGGTAACAAACGTATCAATAGGAGAAGAAGAATCCCTCCCCACAGTTGTTTGCGATATTCTTTCATTAACAATAATCTCAACTTCATAATTACACAACATGTTAATGATTTCCTTTGATCTCTCATCCGCCACCAGCGACCAACAATTCTTTTTCATCTTGATCTCATAAGCTAAAGCACCAACATCCTTAACCGTGTTTAACGTAACACCAAGCAGCTTCAAAACCTCGGACAAATTACATTGTTGCATACCATTAATAATGGCAGCATTAGTAACCATTCGTCGTTAATAGTTTGCAGCGACTCCATGTAGAAACCTTACCCAAGAAACCCTAAATTCAACCAAACACAAAACCCTAAAAAAAACCCTAACAAACAAAACGAGAGAAGACACACGATCCTTGAAAAGACCAGCAATCACTTGAAAAGAACCAATGATTACAACGCCTAACTCACAAACGAAGTATATATAATATTCAAACCGACTATAAAGAAACAACGATGCCCAACAGAATTAAAAAAGAAGGAATCAATTATACAGCTGTAAAGAAATCATAAAACACTATTGTTATATGATTTACTGATCAAACGAACCATAAAAATTGAATCGAAAGTAAAAGTTTATATTCTGCCGCCATTGATGTTTCTAGGGTTTTTTTCTTTATTTCGTCCTCGCTAACCCACCTCCATAATTGCCACCAATAAATGTATAATTATGAGCAGAATAGAAACCCTAAATAATGACCAGCGAAACCCTAATCCGGAAAAAACAAACCCTAATATGATCGATAAAACCCCAAATGTAACACCCCCAAATTTATACAACTCAGTACAGCGGAAGACTAGTTGGTGTTACGGGATAGCACATTACTCACATCATAGACAACGCATAAAAATCGCGTCGTTTATTAATAAAGCATTTCCATTCATAAATATCAAAGTTACATCGGTCCCAAGTCATTATATTTCATACAAATTTTTACAAAGTATTTGAATGGAAAATATAGTTTAGGTGCGGGCCATGAATTCTTGTTGTCTTCCCGAGAATTACCTTCAAGTACCTGAGATAAGACATGTTAAAAGAAAAGGTCAGCGATAACGCCGAGTGAATTCATAGAGTTTAATAAATTCCATCAATATAACTTTGGTATAAAATTAGTACCAAAAATCAATTCGTACAAATCATTGTAATAGGCCGTAAAATAGCCAAAAAAATCATTTTATACAAGTCTTTGTAATAGGCCATAAAATAGCCAAAGTCATTTTATATAAATCCTTATCGAAAATCATAGTATAGGCATTTTCCTTAAAAAAATTTATACGAGCCAATGTCGTAAAAACATCATACAATACGTCATATGACGTTGTATGAAAACAAAAACCGTTATATGAATATGGTTACGAAAACCAAAACACAAACATAATATCAATAGATTGACCCTGTATTGCTAGTCAGGCAATACATCGTAATTCGAAGCGTCTAATAGTATTTCATTAGTTTTTTGGATTATAATAAGCCGCATGACATTGTTACCTTACTAAACCAACAACGGGTAGCTAACCCGATACCAATTTTGCCCATCTAAAGTAGCGTGTCGTCACAAAGGTCACGCTATGGAAATCTTCTCATACATAAATTCGCTTACCAATCAATGTGGCACGACGGGGATCAACCGTCAAGGCGCGAACTGGGGTGATCGTCCCCAAATAGTACTATTATATGCATAAGCGTCTACCAACTCCCGGTAGTTCACAATTCATGCTAATGGGACTTTTAGTGACATAACCTAACTTTAATAATCCATTTAATTTCATCTATCGGGTCCTTTAATCATTTATCGGGTCATACAATCGGGTCATTCATTCATTCGGGTCCAAATCAATAAGCAAACAATCGGGACAAATGGTGTCCTAATTTTATAAAAACTAACATGTTATCTCCCTCGCGGGTTTATAAAACATTTATAAAAACATTTAAAAGAGTGCGAGGCTATGAACTCACGTTGATGTGGGAAGGCGGGTTATCGGCAATTCGGACGTACGGTACGTGCTTCAATCACGGAAACCTAGACAAATAATAATCGGTCTTAGACTCATGTCCATTGACTTTATAAAAATACCAATTATGTATACATATGATGATTATATATATATGATGATCAAGTGGGTTTACATATTCTCGTTTACTCATTTTAGTGTCCTATGTCGATAACTTTTATACTAGTTTACTAGTTTTACCCATTTACGTGTTTTAGGTCCAATAAGCCTATTATAAGTTATTTAACTTATTTTAATCTATTTTGTACTTATATTATCAGTACTTTAACTTCACAAGTTGGGCCCAAATGGGTTAAGCCCAATAATAAGTTTATAAGTGTTTTAGTCTATTTTTGTTGTATTGTTAGTCCAATAACGTTAATTTAGTCCGTTAACGTCCGTATGTCCTATAGTTTGGATTTTATCGGTTTTTACTTGTTATACATGTCTATATATCAGTATATAAGTTTTATAAAGTTTTCATTAGACGGGTCCAACCATCTAAGTTTTATTTAACAAAAACGTTAATTTTACGGCGATAGCCGAAAAAGTCGTAAAAATCAAGTTTATAGTTTTATAACTTATAAAACTTAACAAGTTACCATTTTTATAAAATGTCCACTTATTTAACCTTTTACATACTTATATAAATAAAATCCATAAGTTAGTGGGTTTTTATTTTACATTTTATACTATTAAATTTTGAGTGCTTATATAATAGTATTATACTTTAATTTCCAAAAATCTGATTTTTATCTTCACTTTCACCAAAACTGCCATATCTTGAGTTCTATATGGAGATAGAAGCTCAAATTTTTATCACATAAACTACATGATATGTGCTACATTTAACTCCTCTATAGCTACTGTTGAATCATCCTTTAAGTATTCTCTAAAAATCGTCCAAAACAGTAACCTCAGATTTATACCCTAGGCTTGTTTTGATCATATCTCACTCATTACTTTGATTCCATTGCATGGCCAACTCTCACATGTGTACAAGACATATATCTTACTGTAAATCCATTAATCTATGCCATTTTTATTAGTTTACCACTTGATTCTTTACTGTTTTATACAGCCAACATATTTAAACAAGATTTTAGCCTTGTTTCTTATAGTTTTTCACCTTTTTATCCATGATTATCAACAACAAATCCCCACATAACATTTTTATCATCATATAATCATCATAAATATATACAATAGGAAATAAATACATTATTACATAACCAAAAATAACAAGAAGATGAGGAGGACAATCTTTATACCACCAAGTTGATGTAGGTTATGATTTTGACATGGTTTTTGATGAAGAAACTTGTAGACAACCATGACCATCTTCAAGACCACCATGCTCCATAAACTCCTTGTGGAAAATCAGCCCTAAGACATCATAAAAACTCCTCCATGGATGTTATAACTTGCACCAATCTTCATCTTTTTGAATGGAGATTAACATATGTTAATTATAACATATGTTTGTGGTTAAAATTTGATCAAGTGATGGTGATTTAGGGTGTAAAATGGGACGGCACATTGAGGTTAGAGAGAGAGATGTGTGTTGTTTGCATGGAGTAAAATGGTATGTGTGAGTGGTTGATGGTTTTTGATGTATGTTAGCTTACAAGGTAAGCCTTACAAGGACAAGTGTTAAGTAACTAGCTAACTAAATGACACCTTATGGTGTGTTAGTTAACTTAGGCCGGTTTTGGGAGTGGGGTGGGACAAGTGTCCCACTTGTCTCATCCCATTTATTTACGGGTACTCCTCGATTCTAGTTTCCTCGATTTGCGTGCCCTCGGGTCGTTTTACAAAAAAACGTTTTTATAAATTATGAATCGACGTCACAAAACGAATCCAATAAAAATTGTCTCATCAAAAACGGAGTTCGAAAACGTAAATACGTAATCCTAAGGTTTCCGGTTTAGTCGCAAAGGACGTTAAAATAAAATCGTAAGTCCTAATCTCTTCTCGTAAATTTGTGAGTTTATGAACCAACACAAATTTAAAACTCAAAAATAATATTCACGGATAAATTTATTTTCTGAAATGTCGGACTGTCACCAAGGATGGTGTATGTAAACGTAAGCACGTAACGTTGAATCCTCCGGTTTAGACGTAGTCGATGCTACTCCAAGACGTAAATCCAAATTTCTTCCCAAAAATAAGTGAGTTCATATTGTATCATTAAAATAATATTTTCAAATAATATTTGAGAATAAAATATCAATCGTAAATTGACGGATTGTCACAGCATTTACCCCTAAACAGGATCTTTGTCCTCAAAGATCATCTTACCTTACTACTCGCTTCTTATAGAGTTAAAGCCATGTGGGTATTTCCTCCACATTCGGTCTTTTCTCACAAGTGTAATCCATTATAATACGCAAGTTCCATCAAACATAACTACGGGAATAAGATCAGGCTTAATGTTGACTTACTTTCTCTATCCATGATGTTCACGGGTTTTTGATGAATGCAACTTTTCGCCGATCTAAGCTCTACTAAGAACAATCAGATTTTCACTTGATAGATATTCCATCAAGTTCGATTTACGAAACATAATTCACGCAGTCCTTGAAGTCCTAGGGTAGATCCAGCTTATATGCCTTTCAATCCCAACTTTTACATCATCTCAATGGTCCCATACAACGGGGACTTATATCCCATGATTTGTCAGATCATGAATTCATTTTTCCAAGGTTAAAAATTGTGGCATAACTTCGCTACCCATTTGGCACTTCAAGATCTACATTTCACATTCACACAACCTCCTGCCCGCTATCGGCAGTCAATAATCAGATCCTAATTTCAACAATCATTTCAGATTTCGCGGGTCAGGTATTTTGTAAGGTTAGGTTTGCCATCATAGGAAACCTTAAACCTAAAAGACATGTCCAACTCACAATGGGTGTATGTCGGGTGTCTTTATCTCAACTCCTGCTTACAGATGCTCTAATATTTAGATCCTAACAAGATTCGATCTCAATCCTATTATGATGATTATCAATGATAATATCTCCAAAGGAAGACGATTATACGGTCTATTACCAAAGGTCAATCATTCAAACATAAAACAACACTTATATTACCTTGATCATTACTTTACCTCGTCCCTTCGATTTGGGTTGGTATATAGTACTCTCATCAAGGTTCGTTCTCAATGATTTCTGAGCAAATCTCTAGAAATTCGATGCGAAGCGAAGATCTTGATAAAGATGTTCGATACAGGCACACTATGTTTACATAATTCTTTTGCATTTATCATTAACGGGAATGATATTAGCAGATTTGGTCAGTCTGTCGACGATGACCCAAATCGAATCAAATTTAGATGATGACCTTTGCAATAGCTAAACGTTTACTAATGTATGAGGCGATGTCTAATTCGTCATCAGTACAACTTCTTTATCTTTTCTACATAATGCGTCGGTATCTATATTCACTTCTCATGATGATATAATTATCATGTTCACAATTCACTCAGATATTCTTTCTATATTATGCGTCAGAAATTACGTTCACTTTCCTGATGAAAGAAATATCACAACCGTATTTATTCAAAAATTATTTCTTCACATTTTTTTTTGAGTTTTAGTTTCTTCTCAACTATCATTTTTATCCGTTTTTTTTCTCAATCCGTCATCTAAAGCGTCGATAATTATTATAATTAATTAAATATTTATTAATTAATTTTTATGAAGCGTAAACGTAAAAGTTTTAAATTTCTTAGTTCGACCAACTATATAAAATGTTCAAAATAAATTTGAGTTTAATTAACAATTGTTTCGTTGATTTATCGAAAATAATTAATAAGATTCGTAAATGTTCGAAAAACCTTTGTTTATACTTTGGTCAAAGTTTTCTTAGTTTGAAAAGTAAAAATTATTGTTTCAAATTTCAAGTTATGGTTTAAATGTTTTCCTCAATTCTTCTTAAGTTATCTTGAGGTATACACAAACATTTACCCCTAAACAGAAGTTTAGTTAAATGGTTTGTGTATAAGAGAATAATCCCTTTAAAAATCCTTTGTTAAAACATTTGTCAAAACATATTTCCATTTCTTTTTGGTAAAATCCAAAGTCTTAAAAGGGCTCTTAATTTTTGAAGAGTCTATATGCATACATCTTACCATTATTAATCCAACGGTCCTTTGTAAAGGATTAAGTCCTTAATCACATGTTAAATATTTAAGGTACATGTTTTTATCGTTCGGCCAATCCAGGGCAATCCATAAATAATTATTAACTCATTCTTATTCTTATAAACAAATAAATGGTCCTTAATGATCACGAGCATGAATTTATCAAATTACAGCCTACACACGTGATTCACCAAATTTATGAATGCTACATGTGTGTTGGTCAATCCAAACGACATCACGTGAAACTCATAATATTCATTACAAGTACCGGATGTAGTGATTGGAATAAATAATCTTCTTCGCAGATTCGAAGTTGATGATAACCATGCCACGGATCAAATCTTAAAAACCTTGTAAATGATCGAACAAATCTTCCATTTCGAGTTATGGATATCGTTTTCGATTGTCAATTTACTCAGTCACGGTAATCTATAAATATAAGGAAAGATAACACCATAGCTCTTCAGGATGACAGGCTTGGTATAATAAAATCTTTCTCCGACAACTCTCTATTGTACGGTAATTCCTTAAATTCAGATGGTGCTGACGTACAGTGCACAAGCCACAGGTGCAGCACCGGGAATATAGTCAATACCAATTTCAACTTGCCTAAATGGCAAAAGTCTAGGTAATTCACCAACAATGACTTCCTAAAGTTTCAGATAACAGAATTATCTTTTTAATAAATTCATATTAACTTCTTTCTAGATTATAATATCTATGACTAATTCACAACCATTCACGGTATAATCTCAAGTCTAAATGCAGGATACGGGCATCCGTCAAGAATTATTTAGATCACTTTTGACAATCAACATCTTATCATTTAGGGGAATTCTACTCGAGTTCCCATCAATTCAGACAATGTCGTCATGTCATAATCAATCAATCCATTCTACCGGCATTATCAACTTTTCAGTTTCATTGTCGTCGATAAGATGTGAACTTCTCAAAAGACTAGTAATAACTCATAATCCTTCACCAATTCAAGGATTTATAGAGACACAACTACCATTAAAAGAGTAAGGTCAACGCATAATCTATGCGAGAGAATTTCAAATCAGATACAGATGAAAACATTTAACGAATATGAATATATCCCATGTTTTCATAATTTGAGTACGCATTCGAAAGCTCCTCGGATCGTTACCTAGGTCATTCAAATGAAATCAAATCAAAAGAAATGATAAGAACGTCAATACATCCTGTCGGGTATCAACACTCGGTAATCAGATACTTTTCCTAAGAATCTCACTACGGGAGAATTGGACAAGAAAGGAATTGTCAATTGTCAATTAAGACAATTTCCACAGATGAGTAAATTCGACTCAGAAGAATAGGTGTTACAGGCACATATGTAGGTGTCCCTAACACTATGTCCTTATTTTTCACTTCTTGCAGATCTCATTAAAGTTTAATCTTTCACAATCCTCACAGAAAATGTAGTGTTTATTCATTAGTTTTATGGTGACTACTAATCAGTCTTGCATAGTCCATTTCAAATTGTATGTAGGCGCGCAACTATATACAATTTCAAGATTAACGATGCAATACTCAGTTCGTCAAAATTTTATCATTATGTTTATAATAAAAACATTTTCATGCTTAATTCTTAAATAAGAATCAAAAATAAGTTTACAAAGATTTTTCCTTGTTATGAAAACAACTAAGTTTTCCAAGGTGTTTTATAAACAACTTTATTTTGATAACAATCACTTATAAATCTCACTTTGAATAATCCTTATAGTGATGAGAATTAAATTTTTTCAAAGGATACCGTTTTAACTTTATAAAAACAATGTGTGATCTGCAGAAAAGTGATGAAAGCTTGTTCACCAAGAATTTACTACGATATGATAGGGAATGAGCCTAGCCAATTAATCATGAGGTTCATGACTTCGATGGCACTCACGAAGAATAATTCACAACGTAACTCAATTCAAGATGAGTACTTGTCTAACGGTTACATCACTAATGCGAACATTAGGATGAAGCGATAAAGGATAGATAACATCGATACATGTAGAATTTAGCAATCAAAGGTAGTCTTTTCATTAATCACAAACAAGTCAAATTGTACCGTAACACATTACGTGTCACTATGTCATACAATTCTCAGAACTCATCCTACCAACTGATATCTCAGTTAAGTTAGGGATTTTTAAAAGATACCACAATGAATACTAATCTACAAGAGTCATTAGGTGTCTCATCTGTCCCGGAAGATCCATCGGTCCCAATTCAGAAGAAGATTTCTTCAATTTATTTCTTGGACACTGGGCATCCTCGTTAGTGGACAATAGCCTAGGAACAACCCTTAACACAAACTAACAATCAATTAAAACCTTATAATTCAATCACAGACTTAACGACTTCTATTAATAATCTCATATTCCATATGGGTTAAATTTTACTTTATTCAAGTTTCAACCACTTATACTCAATGCGATATCCTACCTCATTCTCCAATATTTTCAACCTTATTCTTCGGCCTTGTAAAGGAAATACAATCTCAATATGAATCAACACTTAATTTCCAATCCTATTAGCTCTTACAACAACAATTATCAAATGAGTCATTAATATGAAATGACTTGATCATTCCACTAGACTTCTCGAAAGGTATTAGTGGCATGAGGCTTTTGGGTAATGGTTCCAATAACAGCCTCAAGTGCAACATTCACCCTTTCGATTTCAAATTTAAGAATTGGATGACAACGAATCAGATGACATCTTTCTAGGTGGTAACGTTTTGTCAAACTCCACTCTGTAAGAAAAGATCGTCATGACATCGATATCAGATTTAATCTCGCCAATTCTTTTTCAATATCACCATCAACTAATATCTACATTTCTACCAAATTCAACCATTTGTTGGGATCATAAATATCCACAACTTGGTTTAGATCTAGGATAGCTAGAATTTCTACGAGAATAGCTTCGATTACTTTACTAGGGGATTTAGGGTTACTTGTGACAATCTACGTCGTATAAATACCTCGTATAAAAATCAAATTAACCATCAAACAATAAAATTACATCATATATATATAATCCAAGTTATATATATATTAAAATAACATTTCTCAGTCTTGGCCTTGTCGGTAACTCAGGAATTCTTCGGCACCGTTATAGTCAAAAGATTTTTAGACATTTTTAGAAAAATGTTTTTAGTTAAAAGATTTTGAAAAGTTTTATTCAAAACCTTGGTTTTAAAAATCTTTCGTTCTCTATAACGAGAGCTCTGGTACCAAACTGTAACACCCCCAAATTTATACAACTCAGTACAGTGGAAGACTAGTTGGTGTTACGGGATAGCACATTACTCACATCATAGACAACGCATAAAAATCGCGTCGTTTATTAATAAAGCATTTCCATTCATAAATATCAAAGTTACATCGGTCCCAAGTCATTATATTTCATACAAAGTTTTACAAAGTATTTGAATGGAAAATATAGTTTAGGTGCGGGCCATGAATTCTTGTTGTCTTCCCGAGAATTACCTTTAAGTACCTGAGATAAGACATGTTAAAAGAAAAGGTCAGCGATAACGCCGAGTGAATTCATAGAGTTTAATAAATTCCATCAATATAACTTTGGTATAAAATTAGTACCAAAAATCAATTCGTATAAATCATTGTAATAGGCCGTAAAATAGCCAAAAAAATCATTTTATACAAGTCTTTGTAATAGGCCATAAAATAGCCAAAGTCATTTTATATAAATCCTTATCGAAAATCATAATATAGGCATTTGCCTTAAAAAAATTTATACGAGCCAATGTCGTAAAAACATCATACAATACGTCATATGACGTTGTATGAAAACAAAAACCGTTATATGAATATGGTTACGAAAACCAAAACACAAACATAATATCAATAGATTGACCCTGTATTGCTAGTCAGGCAATACATCGTAATTCGAAGCGTCTAATAGTATTTCATAGTTTTTGGATTATTATAAGCCGCATGACATTGTTACCTTACTAAACCAACAACGGGTAGCTAACCCGATACCAATTTTGCCCATCTAAAGTAGCGTGTCGTCACAAAGGTCACGCTATGGAAATCTTCTCATACATAAATTCGCTTACCAATCAATGTGGCACGACGGGGTCAACCGTCAAGGCGCGAACTGGGGTGATCGTCCCCAAATAGTACTATTATATGCATAAGCGTCTACCAACTCCCGGTAGTTCACAATTCATGCTAATGGGACTTTTAGTGACATAACCTAACTTTAATAATCCATTTAATTTCATCTATCGGGTCCTTTAATCATTTATCTGGTCATACAATCGGGTCATTCATTCATTCGGGTCCAAATCAATAAGCAAACAATCGGGACAAATGGTGTCCTAATTTTATAAAAACTAACATGTTATCTCCCTCGCGGGTTTATAAAACATTTATAAAAACATTTAAAAGAGTACGAGGCTATGAACTCACGTTGATGTGGGAAGGCGGGTTATCGGCAATTCGGACGTACGGTACGTGCTTCAATCACGGAAACCTAGACAAATAATAATCGGTCTTAGACTCATGTCCAATGACTTTATAAAAATACCAATTATGTATTCATATGATGATTATATATATGATGATCAAGTGGGTTTACATATTCTCGTTTACTCATTTTAGTGTCCTATGTCGATAACT
Organism: Glebionis coronaria; assembly: GCA_025667525.1. Lineage (NCBI taxonomy): Eukaryota > Viridiplantae > Streptophyta > Magnoliopsida > Asterales > Asteraceae > Glebionis > Glebionis coronaria. Next base: position 68,520 of record JANFOE010000092.1, on the reverse strand, counting down.
TTTATACTAGTTTACTAGTTTTACCTATTTACGTGTTTTAGGTCCAATAAGCCTATTATAAGTTATTTAACTTATTTTAATCTATTTTGTACTTATATTATCAGTACTTGAACTTCACAAGTTGGGCCCAAATGGGTTAAGCCCAATAATAAGTTTATAAGTGTTTTAGTCCATTTTTGTTGTATTGTTAGTCCAATAACGTTAATTTAGTCCGTTAACGTCCGTATGTCCTATAGTTCGGATTTTATCGGTTTTTACTTGTTATACATGTCTATATATCAGTATATAAGTTTTATAAAGTTTTCATTAGACGGGTCCAACCATCTAAGTTTTATTTAACAAAAACGTTAATTTTACGGCGATAGCCGAAAAAGTCGTAAAAATCAAGTTTATAGTTTTATAACTTATAAAACTTAACAAGTTACCATTTTTATAAAATGTCCACTTATTTAACCTTTTACATACTTATATAAATAAAATCCATAAGTTAGTGGGTTTTTATTTTACATTTTATACTATTAAATTTTGAGTGCTTATATAATAGTATTATACTTTAATTTCCAAAAATTTGATTTTTATCTTCACTTTCACCAAAACTGCCATATCTTGAGTTCTATATGGATATAGAAGCTCAAATTTTTATCACATAAACTACATGATATGTGCTACATTTAACTCTTCTATAGATACTGTTGAATCATCATTTAAGTATTTTCTAAAAATCGTCCAAAACAGTAACCTCAGATTTATACCCTAGGCTTGTTTTGATCATATCTCACTCATTACTTTGATTCCATTGCATGGCCAACTCTCACATGTGTACAAGACATATATCTTACTGTAAATCCATTAATCTATGCCATTTTTATTAGTTTACCACTTGATTCTTTACTGTTTTATACAGCCAACATATTTAAACAAGATTTTAGCCTTGTTTCTTATAGTTTTTCACCTTTTTATCCATGATTATCAACAACAAATCCCCACATAACATTTTTATCATCATATAATCATCATAAATATATACAATAGGAAATAAATACATTATTACATAACCAAAAATAACAAGAAGATGAGGAGGACAATCTTTATACCACCAAGTTGATGTAGGTTATGATTTTGACATGGTTTTTGATGAAGAAACTTGTAGACAACCATGACCATCTTCAAGACCACCATGCTCCATAAACTCCTTGTGGAAAATCAGCCCTAAGACATCATAAAAACTCCTCCATGGATGTTATAACTTGCACCAATCTTCATCTTTTTGAATGGAGATTAACATATGTTAATTATAACATATGTTTGTGGTTAAAATTTGATCAAGTGATGGTGATTTAGGGTGTAAAATGGGACGGCACATTGAGGTTAGAGAGAGAGATGTGTGTTGTTTGCATGGAGTAAAATGGTATGTGTGAGTGGTTGATGGTTTTTGATGTATGTTAGCTTACAAGGTAAGCCTTACAAGGACAAGTGTTAAGTAACTAGCTAACTAAATGACACCTTATGGTGTGTTAGTTAACTTAGGCCGGTTTTGGGAGTGGGGTGGGACAAGTGTCCCACTTGTCTCATCCCATTTATTTACGGGTACTCCTCGATTCTAGTTTCCTCGATTTGCGTGCCCTCGGGTCATTTTACGAAAAACGTTTTTATAAATTATGAATCGACGTCACAAAACGAATCCAATAAAATTTGTCTCATCAAAAACGGAGTTCGAAAACGTAAATACGTAATCCTAAGGTTTCCGGTTTAGTCGCAAAGGACGTTAAAATAAAATCGTAAGTCCTAATCTCTTCTCGTAAATTTGTGAGTTTATGAACCAACACAAATTTAAAACTCAAAAATAATATTCACGGATAAATTTATTTTCTGAAATGTCGGACTGTCACCAAGGATGGTGTATGTAAACGTAAGCACGTAACGTTGAATCCTCCGGTTTAGACGTAGTCGATGCTACTCCAAGACGTAAATCCAAATTTCTTCCCAAAAATAAGTGAGTTCATATTGTATCATTAAAATAATATTTTCAAATAATATTTGAGAATAAAATATCAATCGTAAATTGACGGATTGTCACACCAAATAAGGAATACGTATAAACCTTCAAATCAAAGAAAAGAAGGAACACGATTCGTTAAAGGGGATAAACCGACATAAAAAGGCTAAAGGAATTGAGAAGGATTAAGGTAACCGCTATATATAGTCAATAGCAAAACCCTAAGAGACAAAAACTAAACTATGAAACCCTAAAAGTCGAATTATCAGGAAAAACAAAGAAAAATTAAAGGCCTAATGGATGCAATCACTATAATCTGACTTTGTAATGAATCCAACCGACCTAGAGGAGATTAGCAGGATAGAATCGAACAGCAAGGGATTTCGCCAAAGATTGCCGCCATTAGAGAGAAACTACGGTTCCTCTTTCGTGTGATTAGTTCATTGATATTACATTAGCAAAATCTACTGGATGTTACACCTTTCAAAACGAAATTGGTCAAATTCAGAATAAGTTATTTTTTCTGCTTAAGGGACCATTTCAAAAGTTTTGAACTTTTCTTTATACAACGTAAGCTCAGTAGTTAGGGTGGCATTCATATCTACGGTTTGTCTCACAACAACATTTATGTCATCAATTATATGTTTAGGCAATATTACCAAATCTTGTTGAGCATAAGATACCATACGGTCGTAGCATTTGGTTGAGGTTCAATCAAATGTGAAGGATTGGATACCCCAACGTTTGAATTACTATTTACTGAAGGTTGTTCGGGGTTGTTATTTTCATGCCCAATTTGATGTGGATTATAATGAACAATATTGGTTGTGGTTGGTACCTCATTGACGAAATTTGAACCGTAACAAGAAATGTTAGCAAGGAGAGAAGCTTGGGCTGAGTGAAGCTCATCACAATATGAATCATATGCATCAAAATCATTCGCTTGATATGCTCTATTTAAACTAGAGACTATAGAAATGCCTTCATTTTTTGCTGCCCCTAGGTCTGTAAGAAATGCTAATTCCTCTGAATCCAAAATCTTCCCATTTGCTTGAGCATTAACAAACAACATCTTCTCATTAAACCATGTTGCGTCCCTGCTTCTTTTAGCTGAGTACATTGCTTTGCCATGTGACCTTGTCCTCGATAATTGTAGCATGTCACAATCCTTTGAGGACCATTGAAGCTTACATTTCCACTAGCTTGAGCATTAACGGTTCTTGTACTTGGTCCAAATGATTTTTGTCTTCCTTGGATAGATTGCACCACCACTTGACCGTCTTGAATAGTGGCTGGTTGGTGAGGATTTGAAGATGTGCAAAGTTGATTGTTTTAGGTGCAAATCCTCTACTTGCAACAAGTTTTGACAAGTAGGCAGTGATATAATTCAAAACATCAATTGTAGTATCATTTTGACTCAGGACCGGTACTTGAATTGCTAGAAGTTCATTGGAATAAAAGGCTTGTGCTTGAAATGCTTCAACTGGAAAATATCCTTGCTGAGGAATATAGCCCATTGGAGAATTTGATAGCTTGTGATGAAGATACCTGATAAGGTGGTTGCTGTGTGTAAGGATGTTGTGAAACACTTGGTTGTTGAAATGCTTGTTGTGGCATCATTTGTGGTTGATATGATGGTTGTGGTGGTTGCTGATAGGTGTGTTGTTGTTGAATATATGATGGTTGTTGATAAGAGTAAGCCAAGATGTGTTGAGGAGTCATTTGATGAGAGGCACTCATAGAAAGTGGATCATAGACTTGAGATTTTGACAACTGAATCTCTTGCACATGGCGTTCGTGTTGTTGAAGATAAGCTTGAAGTTGATCCACGTTGGTTTGGTGCAAATCCTTAATCAACTTAACATCCGTCACAAACTTTCTCCATTCGGGAGGAAGAGTATTCAGATACTGAGTGTTAAGCTGAAACTACGGAATCTTCATGTCAATAATGTTAAGCTCATTCAACATTAAAGTGAATCTCAGATAATAGTCATGAAGAGTCTCCCTGAGAACATAAGCAAACTTATCGAGCATGTCATATATCTTACACTCTCGTTCTTATTGAGTTAACGAGGTGCCTTGCATCAAAATGTGAATTCTCTCCCATAACTCTTTGGCAAATTTGTGATAACTCACGAGTTTCTAGACATCTGGAGGAAGACCTTGGAGAATGATGTTCATAGCTTGAATATCACACTTAGCTTGAATTTTAGCATCTCCGGTCAATTCAGCCATTGTGCGACCCCGGGTAACCGTACCCTCCGTGACGGTACCATAATCTAATGGTCCATTTTGAACCGATGCCAAAATAAGATGTCCATTATCTCGATTCATCATATAAAGTCCATTCTGGAAGTCCATGCCTCGTACATTTCTTTCACCTATTGATCCCAAACTTAGATCGATTTAGCTTTGTATTATCGAGATTAAATCAAGAGTAATACGTAGAGAAACTTTGTATATGCAATAATCTAAGTACTATGCAGAAGTAATACTTAGAACAAAGAACAAAGAAACACATACGATTACCAAACTTTCAACTTCGGTTAATAAACAAACTGTAAACAATTGTATTGAAAGAGTACAAAATATAAAACCATAAGGCTCCTTTTATAGATTAAGGAGCCTTGAACAATAAGCAACGAATCAACTATTTTAGGAAGAAATAAATATAGAAAAATCAATTTTATAACATATCTTCCTAATATAAACAAAATGTGTTGATATTCATAACTCATACAATCATTCAGTGGCTAAGATTCTACTTGTCAGCAGCTACAATAGTCTTGTCAGCGTCTAGAATCGTATGTGTCAGTGGCTAGGGACTTGGTCATTTTATTCCCAACAATCCTCCCCTAAACTTGATATTTATACTAACTATCAAGTTTCTAAATAAAACAAAAAAAATATACAAAGAGGATTCTTACAAACGCGTTCTATCTATGAATTTGAGTGTGAATGAAACGCAAAAAGTCAACACTCATGTCACTGGTATAGTCAACCTTTTGCTTTGTGCACACCATTCTCTTTAACAAGTCTTGTGTCAGTGGATAAATTCTATCAACTAACAAGTACTCTGAAAACTTTGTAGTACTCAAATGATACACACCAGCTAATGAATACAACCTCCATTCCAAGCCACTTGCATCTTCCAAATCCAACCATACTGGATCATCTTGATCATGATCAAGCATCCTTCTAAATGTTGACCAAATTTTTATTCCACCCATGGTTGAAGGAACCTCAAAAACATACATGTCCTTCAATAGACCCCACATGTTCTTTAAGTCGTCTCTATCCATACTCCCAAACAAGGATATAAGAGAAGTAAACACCTGCACTTTATCACCATATCTGGTGATCTTCCAAAAACCTATGCTTGGATCTTCTTCATACTTAACAACAGGATTTCTAATATCAAGAGGCACAAACATCCAAAGAAGAAAGCTGTAAATATCCCTTTAACACACTTTCACTGGGCAAATTTTGATCCAATGGATCATACTCTGGGAAACTAAGCTTTACTCTCTGCTTTCTTGGCCTAGGCACTTGTGATGCCTTCTTTATCCTCATTTTCTCCTCCAAATCCTCTTGTCTCTCAGTAGAAAGTTTAAGATGTGTATTGTGCTCACAAATATTAACCCAAATAGGATATGCAAGGTACTTCAACTGTTCAAAAGACAAACCTTACAACTTCTTATGGATCCATCCAGCTTGATTGCTCATAAGAAACATCTTATACAACTCCCTTTTGGCTATTCTAGGCTTCATCAAAACATTAGAAGCTTTATTTTCTTTTTTTTGGTAAAGGGTTTCTCCGGTAAATATATTAACCAAAAAAGCATTGAAGTACAAAGGAATGTGGCTGAGATACCACATAAACCGCATGCTACAGGCAGCATGTTAACACGTGGTTATGTCATGACATAAACACTAACTAATCTAGAACTACAATGTAAGCAAACTAGACAGAAACCAAGATGCAAACATGAAGTCACGCATTCTCTTCAACTTCCAACAACACCACAATAGGAGCAAAGGAAATCCAAATGAGCCTACCTCCTTAAAAAACCTTGCCAAAGAAAACCCAGTGGGAAAAACCTTGGACAAGGAAAAAAGAGTACAACCCTCACCCGGCAGTCCCATCGTGAAAAACTCTAGAGCTCGGCACCTCCATTTGTCAAGCAGCAAACTCGACCTGGTAGACAACTTCTTAAAACGAAATGAAATCAACTTCAATCAAATAGTATCAAAAATAAGCTGAACAAGCTGATCAACCGCCATCTACTTTTTCTTGAAAAGTCTTGAATTACGTTCCATCCATATAAAGTACGCAGTAGCAGCCAACACAAGGCGTGCAAGGATGCTAGGACAAGACTTTCCCTTAGAAATTGGAATATCATAAGCTAAAATATCATCAATTCGAGCGGGGATGCTATCCATATCACAAAGGACCCGAACCTTAGACCAAACCTGCATAGAACAAGAACATTCAAAGAAAAGATGGTCATGAGAATCCGACACCAATTTACATAGAGGACATCGAAGAAGGCTTAAATCCACCAAAGGGCCAACATCCCATTGCCAAAGCCGATCTTGTGTCTTCAAATTTCTTCTAACCACTAACCACAAGTGAATAGAGTGACGAGGAATACAATGAGCAAACCAAACAACATAGCTTTATTTTCTTATATTACCTTTAGGTACCTTTGGACTCTCAATAAGCCTTCCAATCCCTAAATTCTGTCAAAAATACCAATATGATGCTCCTCAACAGATTCTTCATACCTACGGTACAAACTTGCAATCTGGGGCATATCAAAATCAATCAACAAGCCCAACTATCTCAACTTTTCTCTTGCTACCTCCTCCTCACCATACTCTAACCTTTTTGGTTCTTCTTCATACTCCACATTAAGATTAGAACTGTGTGAACTACCACCCTCATCCTCACTACCGGCTTTCAAGCTCCCAGACTGAGAAAATTTGAGTTTCAAGATCACCCTTTTGTTTCCTTATTCGTTCTTCTTCTTGCGATTGTTGTACCACGAGATGATCAAATTTAATATGTGCACTTGCCTTGGGAACCTATTCTTCTATCAAAATTGCTTTACCCTTATCTGTTGGATCAATGGTAGGTAAAGTAATTGGTACCTGTGTAGACACCTCCCTAATTTTCAATGGTGGTTGCAATACACTAGAAACAAATGGAGGTTTGTCAGCGTCTAGAAACATAGTGTCAACGGCTGCAAAAGGCTTGTTAGCGGCTACACCTCTAAATTTTCCAGTACTCACTTGCTGCATCAACTCTGTGAAAGAAAGTCTTACAGGTGTTACCATGGAGGGATCAAACTCTTCACTCTCCTTCATACCTGTAAGTGCATCAACTATCTCCATTGTACCTATGGAACCTTCCTTGGAGCTCTTATCACTCAAATTCAATCTTTCCACCCTTTTGGAAGATTCCTCTCCAGCAGCATCTGATGAGTGTACCATGAACCTCCTTTTTGATGTATCAGCATTCTTCAAAACTAAAATCCTCTCCCTCAATAATGTGAGTTCAAGGCCTTGATCTGTGATAGTTTGTACAAGTTCTACATTTTGCTTTTGCAAGCTAATGTAGATATTCGCCAATTCAAGCAATGTCAATGGTTCCATTCCACCCTAAAATTCATTCAGGAAATTAATCCTCAATGAGGCTTCATTTGGCGTGAAAACGGGCTTACTTACAGTGGTCCTATCTTGCTCCGCATATAAGCTTGAGGCAATAGGCCCAACCATCTCCACATCACTAACCACCCTTGTGGTAGTGGTCTCCTCTGCTACATGGCTAGGGCCAGAGGAAGATACCCTAGAGGTCCTTTGGCGTTTTGCAAGCCTAAATTATGAAAGTGAGGTGGATTCAGGGTTGTTTGGGTCTACAATGGAGGTGTCGATGGATACAACATGAGTGTCAGGGGCTAATGTTTGTGGTAGAGGGTCATCAACATGCATTTGTACATCATGTTTGGGGGAAGGTGGTTTTTGTTGTTGTTGTTGTTGGACCACAACAGCAGCTTGAATTACATCAAGCATGGGTTGTGGTAAGGGTAACTCTCTGTATGGTGGAGTGTTAAGGGTTGTAAACAGTTTCTTTCGTTGAATATGGATCTTAGAAATTAGAATGATCCCTATTACATTCACCTTGAAGTTCCAAAACCATTTGTAAAAATCTAAGGTAAGAAAGAGTTATCTTGCTACCCTTGTTATTAAGCATGCCTTCAAAAATCATGTTGGAAAAATTGTATTTTTGCCCAGTTACAAAACAAATGAGAGCACTAGCAATCGAATGATTTATTTCATTAAAAGAAGAACACTTAGGGCTTAAACAATGAAGAAGGACTTGCAACAAGAATTTCTAGGCTGGGGGAAATTGATTTTGTTAAATTTTAAGATACTTCCTATGGAGGAAGCGCATATCCAAAGCCTGTAAACCCTTGATGTAGCTCGTCAATGGGAAGAGAATCAAAATCAAGTTCAGGACCGCAAAATGTCTCACATAGTAATGCACAAAGCAAATACTATAAACCAATTACATTTCCCTATTGCATGTAAACTTAAGCTAGACGATCATAGGTGTCCACAACTAATGGGGACCACCCAATGTACGACCTAAATATCCGACATGGTATACGTTTGTTGTCTTGGCCTAGGCACAGTGAGCGTTACTCACCCAAACGGGATCGTCGGTCCCAAATAGATCTATTTATAACATTATGCTATCCACCAATTAACATTTTACAATCCACAGGTCATGGTGCATCTAACAATAGGCAAAATGTAATCATAATGTACTCATGTTCTGTTTGCGTCCTTTAAAAATTTACTGCATGTTTTCTCCCGCAATATTGCACCAAAGATTTAATATATTCAAAGTGTGGGGCCATGAACTCACTTGAATAATAATGCTCGAGAGTGATCAAAGTATTCAAGTCAAAATGCACACGATACGTCAAATACCTATGCAAATGAGTAGGTCTTAATCTATGAATATATAAATATATTCAGCTCAATTAATTGTTCGTTCGTTTTTGTTCTTAATTGTTAGAAATACGTTTTTCCAAAAACATTCTTGGTCACATCATTATTAGCATAGCTAGCAAAAGATCACGAGCTATAACTATTTAGGACTTTGTAACTTAGAGTGACCTCCCTTAGGGGGAGATTGTTCGAAATACATTTTTATGTATTTAGAAAGGATCGGTCACTCCAACGATATATACGTAGTATGGGCTCGTGATCTAGATCTAGTTATGTAACAATATAACCCATCAAGCCCACATGTAGGGTGGGCTATATATACCCCTTCCTAGCATGTTAGGAGGGGTTGGTTCTCATTTCACATTCAATCTAATATTACTTTCTCTCTAATCTCTCCAACCTCTCTCTACTTTCTCTTTCTAGATCTTCATCTATCTCCCTCTCTTTAGATCATTATAACACATAGACAATCGAAGGATTTCGTGGACCTACATTAATAGACCACAAGTATATATTTCATTGTTTTATATATACTGCTATGACATTTAGTATATGCACATCCGTCCATTTAATATTAACTTGTACCCTCGATGGCTATTTAAGAAAATGATGTACACACATGTAGTTTTGTTTATAAATAAATGAATTAAATTTATTTAAAAATTTATTAAGTTCAAAAAGTAACCCTAGGGTTTCCATTTGTACCAAAACAGCCCTTTTTATAGTAATATTTGGAATTAATTATTAGATTTTACATTAATCCCAAAGTTTCGCAATGTGTCATTGTTGGCCCGAAAAGTTCCACATAATATTATCAAGTCTCGACATATATATATAGATATATATATATATATATATATATATATATATATATATATATATATATATATATATATATATATATATATATATATATATATATATATATATATATATATATATATATATATATATATATATATATATATATATATATATATATATATATATATATATATATATATATATATATATATATATATATATATATATATATATATATATATATATATATATATATACATATACATATATAGGGATACAATAAAAAGGCCCTTAAAATAAAAAGTCTAGGAAGGAATATGAGCCCTTGAATTTGATTTTAATCATAAAAAAGCGAAGTGGCATATCTATAATTTCCTGGAAAGTTTGAGGGTAAATCGATAATTTCTATCCCACTAACAACTTCCCCTATTTTAGGGTTAAGAAACAAGTCGCTACCCTCGTTCTTTTTCTATGTTCTTTTCATTTCTGTCTCCAAAAATACACACACAACAAATAAACGCAGAAAACCCTAGATCTAGTAAATCACGTAGAAAACTTCGAGAATCATTAAATCGGTCAGTGTAAGTGATTTTATAATCATTCTATTTTAATTGATTTGTTTAATTTTTGATTTTATAACAGATTTAATAATAAAATGATTTAATGTTTGTTTTAAGCGGCTGATAGTGGTGGTGATGCGGCGGCGATAAGGGGACAAGTCACTGCTAGTGGTGGATAAGCGGCGGCTGATGGTGGATAAAAATGGTGAAGGCGAAGTTGAAGGATATTAGTGATGCATTGCGTGTGAGTGTTTAAATGTAAATATATACGATTGATGAACTCCTTTTTTATTAGTGATGCATTGTGATTGTAGGAAAAATACGACCTTTTAGGAAAAAGGCGTATTAGCGGTAAGTATTAAGTGATGATTTAGGAAAATCAAACACTAATGACCCTAAGGTGAAAGTTCATTTCCCAAGGAGGTATATGTATGTGAATAATTCGTAATTGGTTTGAGACTAATATTAGATAGAAGGGGATGAGAAAATAGAATGACGAAGACGTGAAATTAATTACTACGATGACTAAACGTAAAACCAAAAAAGTACAAAAATAAAAGTTAATTCTAAAAAGTCCAAAAAATTTACCAAAAATCAAAATAAATAATCTAAGAGTTTACCAATGATCAAAACTTTTTCAATCCTTTTAATTAATTAAATATTAATTTTTAAAGGCTAATTAAAGCCATAAAAATCAAATTAATTATCAAAAAGCCGAAATAAAGACTTTTCAATTGGTAAACCTCTAAATTGACCTAAAGAGATTAAAAACTATTTTTATAAAATTTTAAACTAATGAAAACTATTTAAAATGATTTAAAAACTATTAAAACTTAAAATAATTATAAAAATTAATCTAAAGAGGATAAAATTAATATAAGAGTTGCAAAATTCCTATTTGAATGTATTTAAGCTAAGAAAAATATAAAAAGTGCAAAAATGTGAAATTTGAAAAATAATAATAATAATATAATATTAAAATAATATTAAAAATCCAAAAATTCTAAAAACTTGCAAACTAGTTTATTTTAACCTAAATAATCAGAAAATGAAAGTGAAATTACCAAATTACCCCTAATGGGCCCCCAAATGGGCTAAAAGCAAAATCAGTCAACCTTAATGGGCTTTTTAGCCCAAAAAGTCAAAATAAGCACAAATGACTTGGAAAAGCCCTATATGACTCAAAATTTAATTCTAAACACAAAAGTCTGAAGGCCCAAAAGCTGAAAATGAGTTTATCACAGCTTAAATAACAAACAGCTTATGCTTATTAGGCCAATAAGCCCATTAAGCAATAAGCTAATGCCATAAGCTCTGCTTAAACACACAACCTTCTTTTGAGATGCCTAAGAGATCTGTAAAAAGAAATTTTGAAAAAGCTCACTCAATAAGCCAGAAATAAGCATAATAGAAATCCACAAAACGACAAAATAGTCAGGTTAGAGTTCTAGACCACCTCAGGACTTGATTCAACTTGCAAAAGACTCTAAACGACTTAATTAAGCCAAAATAATCAAGAAAAGTTCAATAAGCCAAGCCAAATAAGCTGGATAAGCCAATAAGCACTTATGAAAAAGTCAATTAAGTTGGTTTTCTAGTCAAACCCTAAAGTCAACCCACCAAATGCTCCAGTATGAACAAATGGGTCAAATAATGAGCACCTATTACAAAATCAAAGTTGTTGTTGGTTAAAATAAGCTAGATTAGCTTATTAATAAGTTGTTTTCCAATTAACACTAGCAGGGGGAACTTTCAGTAGGAACTGGTTCCCACTGCCTTGACTATTTGACCTTTGATTTTAGAGAGATTCTGTATGTTTTGTTGGAAGACAAGGGCACCCAAGTGATCAGTTAATCACAAGGAGTCAAAATCAAGCACGATAACACACTTCGGTATCACCAATTAGCACAGAAAAATCAAAAGATGCTCAGATCTAGCACAGACTTGGATAATAAGCTGTAATGAACATTTAAGCAGTTTGAGCAAGAATAAGCACACCAAATTCAACCAGATACATACACAAGCTATATAAACTGTTATTAAGCACAAACAAATTTAAATCAATCACTAAATCAAAGTAATGGAACAAGATCAAAGCAGATTCAACTTGCTGATATGAACTTCAAGAACAAATGCACACTTTGCTGATATAAATGACCAAAGATCTAATTTCAACACTTCAATCCTACTTCCCTGATGTAACTAACTAGGATTTATCACTTTTTAACCCTAGTATATGATTAGAACTAGGTGTCCTTCAAACCTCAGCCAGTTTCAACAAGTATCATGATTTTAGAGCCTATTGTTGATTCTAGGTGTTTATATGCACAAAACTTGCAGATAAATTACCACTTACACTTATGAGACAGGTTCCAACACAAAGCAACACAAAGCACAAACTCAAAACAACACAAATCCAAAACAGGTTGTTATCCCAAACATACCTTAATCCACAACTTTTCAAAGAAACTTGTTATTTCTAAGCACAACCTACTGATTTTATGATTCAAATATACTTCCAAGATGACAACTAACAGATTCAAACACAAAAATCACAACCTTAAACAAAAGAACACAAAATCACAGTCCAAAATTCCAAAACAGGCTATATCATGAAATGTTTAGGGGAAACTTAATCAAGAAGCCATACCTGTCCTCCACAACATCCTAGGAGGACCAGCAATGCTCCTTGGACCTTGTTCAACAACTAGAACAAGACCAAGGTTCTTCACAAAGAAGATCCAAACCTGCTGATGTTCAAAGTAGAACCAGGTTTTCATGCTTTTGATTCTTCAACACAAATGAACAAACAACTCACCCAATAGCTTAAATCTCTTCTCAAGCTTGGTGTCAACAAGCTTGAAGGAGCTTTAGGCTTTTGGCTAAGGATTAGTACAAGATTATAGGTAAAACAGAAACAAAGATTTCAAGGTTTTTGAACCTTTGAAAACCTACCAAACATAGACGTGGCTTAACCACAAGATTAAGGAAGGTCTATAACATCAAAGAGAACTCAGATTTCAGCTATTCTAACACCAAACTTTTATAAAACACAAAAGAGATTTCACAATTTTAAGAAATTCAAATTTTATTTAAATAAAAAGGAATTACAAAGATAATAGCCAAAATATGGAACAAGGGACTCTCACAAGTTGAGGTCTCCTTATATAGGACTAATGGACTATTCTAGAATGCTGAAAATACATGAAAACCCTAGATGTGAAATCTCAAAATTTCCCTTGAGTGCTTGATGCCGTTTGATGTTTGTGAGCTGTCCAAATGTATCAGGGACGTTCATTTTAGCTTTGGAGTTAAGCTATGAGTCTAAGCTGTTGATTTTGACACGTCAGATTCCTTGGAGAGAAAGGTGTGATGTGATTGGGTAACGGGTTGGATGGTAGGGTCCATTGGTGAGTGGAGAAGAGGGATTTAATGTTGGGATGGGTTTCAGGTGAGGTGAATCACACGGGGGAACAACCAATTTCATTTTACCCTTTGTTGGTAAAAAGTAAAATCTGGGTTCGTCACGTGCTACAGTAAAGGTTTTGATCCGATATTAGTGGGTGGTAATTGTGTTTGGCGCAAATTGTGTTAAATTGTGTTTGAAAGTTTCAGTTGTACACCTTTGGCCCTTAGTCTTTGTGAAACAATGAATAACAAGTTTATTTTTCAAGTAAACACGTTTTCCTTTGTAAACTCAGTTTCTGATTTCATACATTGGCCACAAAAAGTTTCAAAACAAGGTTTTAGGGCTTTTACAAGTTTAGGCTATTTACAACTTCAGTCCTTTTGATATTCAATCCATTTTTAAAGGACTAGAAGTGTAATTTTCTTGATCTTCAAGTGTCTTCTTTGATCTTTGACTTCATGAGGGACCATATTTGGCAATTAAGAATTGTTGAGGGACTAAACTTGCCATTTCTTCAAAGTTGAAGGACCATTTTGTAATTTTGACAAACTTAAGGGACCAAACTTCTAATTATGAATATACAAGGGTTTTAAGTGTCATTTCTTCATATTTTCAGGATCAATCTTGTAAATCTGCAAGTCTTCAAGGGTTAATCTTGGATAAATCATGAACTAGGGCCCGGTTCTTTGTACGGCTTCGTTTCTCGTGTCCGTTTTTCCTTGTTTCTTGTAATCTTTTGTCTTTTTCACGATATCTATACCTCAAACACACAAGTAAACAAATACAAGCATATATATGGTATTTTATGACATTTTAATGCATTTAAAGCCAGAAAAGAACGATGAGATCATGTATAAATGCCATCTCATCACTCCCCCATACTAAGCCATTGTCGTGCCCTCAAGTAATGCTAGAATAAAGTATCTAAGCATCACCAAAATTCAATTTTATTACCCTTTATTGAAAAGTAAAAGACTTTCAACAATACTAAGAAGATGTGTAAAGACAAAATGTATGATTTTCATCACGAATGTGACTTTTAGGGTCAATGAATAGAAACAAGTAAATGTCCCATAGAGTAAATTTCATCATCCTTGATTGTCATACATTTCATGCTAAGTGCAAAAACGAGATCATTGTTGGTACAAGTCACAATGCTAACACTACTTATACGTCCAAATTATGTAATACTTTTTCTCCCCGCAATCCTAGTTATTATAAAAAGAAATGGGTTACTAGCACTTTTTAACTATTTGTCATGGATCACAAGTTATTCATATTGACTTATTTAAGTATTTATTAGTCGGAAAGCAAAGTAGCACGATTTAATCGATAGTTAGCCGAAGGACAAAATCTTTTAAAACGGCTTCTCGTGTATCTCCTTAAGTTCATATCTTGGCATAACTCGTTTCACGATTTGAGACCTTTCTCGGACCGATATTTGGCATGTACTTCATACTTCAAATCTTGGGAAGACGTTCTTGAAATTATGGTCTTCTCTCCATATATTTGGAATTTCTTCACTTGACGTTTGAAATTGAGTATAATGCAGTTCGTTTTTTCTCAGTTCTTGCTAATAGAAAGTCCAACCAATATCGAGTTTTTAATTGTTCTTGGTTGTTAAGCTTGCTTGGTTAATCTATTGCTAATTCAACAAATGCTTGCAAAACAGAAAAATATTACCTACGTATATGTAAAACAAATTGCAAATACCACGTTTTTATTCAAGTAAAAATTCAAAATGCAAAATTTGAAACTTAAAGGACTGAAATTGTAATTTCTATGAAAAGTAAATGCTTGAAATGTAAACTCTAACAATTATACGGACTAAAAATGTAAAACTGTTAACTAAAAGGATCAAAAATGCAACAACTATAACAAACTTGCCAAAAATGTAACAAACTAACAAATATCTAACTGAATTTTAACAACTTCCAAAATCCAGGGACTAAAACAATGCAAACCCTAAAAACATGGAAATTAGGCTAAGTTTAAACGCTGACAGAACTTCAGGGACCAAAGTGCAATTTTGGAAACTTTTAAACTAAAAACGGGACAAGCTCCAAAATAAGCTCGTTTGAGCTTATTACTCAACCAAACTTGATGAAACAACTTGCAAAACTCTTAAAATCTCAATTAAGCTACGTGTGTCAAAGGAAATTTGCTTTGAAATTCAGAAATAAGCAAATGAGTGCTTATTAATAAGCTCAAAATAAGCTACAGCTAAATTTAATCAACCACAACTTGATTTTTCTATTAAAACTGATTAAGCAATTGATTTAAAGAATGGGAAATCAAACCAGAACAAATTTCATCAAGTAATAAGCTCTAAATCTGAATTAAGCTAAAAAGAGCTTATGTTGACCAAGCGTTGACCAGCTTTTTTCAAAAAGCTAATTTTCTCAAAAATCAAGTAACTCTACTACCTAAATGGATTGGTGAAGAAAAAGTGCTAAGTTTATGAAGAGGAAAATGAGATACAGATTTTCAGTTGTCAAGTTACAGAAACTTGAGTTAAGTCTTCATGTCTGATTTTGGCTTATTGCTAAGTGCTTATTGAAAACTGTATAAAATCCTCTTGGAATCTAAAACTCTATGATATAAGCTACAAATAGAAACAAAGTTGATCCAAATTCATCCAGTTTTGAGTGAGTTCTAGCAAATTGAAAATGGTAAGTTTCTGAATGACTCAAATGCATAAGGCTGACCCAAACTTTTTAAATGCCATTTGCCTGTTTGACCTTGTATTTGACTTGTAAAAGGCTTAAAACAACTTGTTATCACTTAATGACTGTAAATGAACTCTAAAAATCCAATTCTCAATGCTTGAAGACTATTTTTGAGATATTCCCAAACACTCATTTACTGATTTTTACAAACTTTAACAAAGACTTATTAAGATCTAATCAACTCTGAATCAAAAGTTATAACAAAATAGACTTGGTGATCACAATGAAAGACTTTAAAACTAAAAGCAATCAATCATCAAAGCTAAGACTCCAATTAAGCTATAAGGCTAAAAAGTACTTAACAAATGCAGTAGACTACAAATTCTTCTAATCAGAACACAAATAAGCAGTAATCAAGCTACAAACACACAAAGCTCAATCAAACAGCAACTACTAACAACTTTATCATGCAGCCATCAGATTATACTAGGAAAAGAAAGCATTCAATTAACTGTTGAGTGGAACAAAAATCAAGGACTTTAAAACCTATTGAAGAGTTCCTTTGAGAAGAAGAGGAGCGCTGAGCTCTCTTACCCTAGTGATAACCACCACCTTATCACTAGGAATCAATCAAACAACAAGAATCAACAAACTAATCAACTGGAATAATCATTCTGCTTGAACTTCTTCAAAAACTATGGAAATGACTGAATTCTGATCAAACAGCAATCTAACTCCTTCAATGTTAGTTATGATCCATCATTAATCATAACAAACACTTATCAGCAACAATAGTATCCAAATGCAGCAAGAAATGAACTGGAATGTTAAGAACAGTTTTGGCGGGAAAGAGTGAATTTGAATTTTATTAATGGAAAACGGTTACAAAGCTGTTACAAAGTAGTAACTAACTAACTAACTCAAGAGTTTGTCAGACTCTTGAGTAGCTAGGGTAAGATTGAGGGAAAAAGGAAAGGAAAAGTAGAACTAGGTGTTTTTACAAAATTAAGCTACACCAAAAATGAAGGCTAATCCAGCTATTTATAGACATGAAGTAAGAGTTTGTTGGGGTTGGTGACGTAGCAGAACCAATCCCAGCTTGCCACGTGGAGAATTCTGCAAATTGCACTTTGAAGGTATGAACAAGGATTTGGGTTTTCTTGATTGGATGGATGAAATGTTAATTGAGTTGCACCATTATGTTCGTCTCTTCAAATTGATCAACTTTGGTGTTTAAATCTTTCCATGAAATGGCTTCTATCTCAAACGCGATTCTGGGAAAATTTTTCCTTCTTGAAGATGCCACGTGTTAAATTCTGATTGATTGAAAACATGTCACACGGATCCAACTGTACATATTTGATTATTTATTTATGGCGGCGGTAGTGGACATTAAATGTGATGAAATGGCAATCCGTGTGACTTGTTTTCTCTCCTCCCATTGGTTGAAATGCTTGACACATGGATCAAACTTAAGTAACTTTCCAATCTTGGCAGAATTAGCCCCTTATCTTGGCAGAATGTAAATTTGAGCTTGTAGCTTCATTCCTTTGACATATTTGGTCCTTTAACTTCCATCCTTGAACAAAATGGTCCTTTGACTGAGTTGACTTGAGAGTTGACCAAGTTTGACTTGAATCTTGACTTTACATTATTTGCACTTTTAGTCCTTCAACTTTGATAACTTGTGAAGATAGGTCCTTATACTTCAAAGTCTTGTCACTTTTGATCCTCTTTTGTCTTTTTCATCCATTTGAGCTTGATTTTTCCTTGTTTGCTTGAAAATGTATCTTTTTACCTACACAAGTGCACACAAACACAAACATACCACATAACACTGTTTTTGCCAAATAAATTGGTATTTTGCTTCATGTTTAAGGGTTATTTGTTGATAAAAGGATATGAGTTTAAGCTCATATCAAATTCCCCTACACTTGAACATTGTCATGACCTCATGCAATATTATATTTTAAAGCTCAAAATTTTACATTTCCCTCATAATTAATCCACCTTGGCCATATGAGATGCATCTATGCTACTCTAAACTAAATGATGCATGATTTTGACTTTTAATAATGCAATGAATCAAAATACAATTCTATCTATATCTTTTTGATTTTTCTTGAAATGGTTTTGATGGAAATAACTCATAAAGAATTCAATGACTTAGATTAGGGCTTGGGTACCATGGACATTTATCACCCTCAAGTTTCACTTTCCCCATACCAAGCTTAAAAATGGGATCATTGCATTCACAAGTAAAAAGTGCATCAACTTATTTATGACAATTAAATGTGGAACCGGTTATTATTTGAGCAAATTGCTTGTGGGCAAATTTGTCATTATTCAAGTGTGAAGTATAAGAAGTGTAAAATCCAAAAATAAGGAAGCACGGTTTTAATCCTAAGTAATCTTCTCATCCATTACTTGAAAAACCGCTCACAATTAATATAAGTCTGTATTAAGAGTAATAAGTCATTCGCCTTATGTGTAAAATCCTCATGTCATGCTTACATAAGTAACTACACACTCGCTAAGGAAAGAAAAATAAAACTCACGCAATAATTTACATCCGCCATCTTTTTGAGACTTTGGATCTTCAACCCCGCAACCCGTCAAGGTAATATTAGATTGGAGCAATCTATTGAATCCACGCAACCCGTCAAGGTAATATTGGAACTCAATAGTCACTATAATTAACACCACACTGCCCCTCTTGGGAGTCTTGCATTATTTTTTTCTTTCTTTTTCTTTCTCTTTCTTTCTTTTTTTTTTCTAGCCACTCATTTTTTTTTTCATAAGCCGCTCTTATTTTTCTTTATTCCTCACTAAGAAATTTGAAAAGAAGAAAAGGAAAAACACCCGCTAAGTATGGAGCATGACATAAGTCTAGTACACATAAAACGTGCTAACTTAGAATCTTAAGACGTACTCATATCAACCATAAATGATTAGCCAAAAATGCATAAGAGATTACAAACCAATTAAAACCGTACTTGATTATTTATTAACAATTATATACATGCGAAGAAAATAGAGGTAGAGAAGAGAAAGGTTTAGCCACAAGTAATTATCATGAAGTCTATCTAGCCCTTTTACACTTGCTTTAACTCTATCATTTCCCATTCTCCACAAATTTAAAATTCCAAATAATGAAATAGGTGGATGCTTAGCCTAATAGACCAATGAAGGACTACATGGTTAAGGATACTAGCTAGAGAATGCTAAAATAAGCAAACTCGGGTTGAGTTAGAATATCCATGGCGGGCCTAATATGTCAAAGAAGTCTAAACTTGTTAAAACCATGTTTTATTATATTTTTCTTCTTTTTATATATTTTTGATGAAAAAAACAAAAGAAGAAATATATACAATGCAAATGTGATATGCAAATGAAAAATGAATGATGCAAAAATTATGGATGCATATTTTTGCTGGCCAAAGTAGATCAAAAATTTGAAAAATGTTGAAAATTCAATTTTTCCATGTTATCATGCAAGACAATGACAAGTTCTAGGTAAGGTCACTTCGATAGAAGACCCCCCTACACTTAAGCTAAACATTGTCCTCAATGTTTAAGAGCATGGAAGTATAACAACTTCCCCTACACTTATGACAATGAATAGACTTTGCTTAACCCAAGTTAAGGAAAGGACAACTATTAGTGAAATCATGTTTAAGCACAAGGTGTCAATGAAAATTCACTAAAGTAACGAAGTGAACCGGATACAAGGGCCTCCTCCATAAGCTCCAAAGCATGAGATGAGTGAGCAACCCTACAAACAAGCATGAAGACAAAAGAAGGTCTCCCCTACACTTATCTCCAAGTCTATGCCTTTATTTCTAACCTACAACACTCTAAACCTAGTTATACGATGCTTGAGTTAATGAGTCTCTAGCTCGACTCGTCCCACACTTAAAAGTGTCTAAAACCTATCATGGAGAAAAAAAAATGTTGCCCCTTTTAAAGAAAAATCTCCATGATGAGGTAAAACAATTGTTCATTTTATCAAAACTCCATAAATATCCCCCAGGATCAAATACATAATTACCCTCCCACTTATAACACAAGCCAACAACTAGCTTCCCAAGCAATGGTGAAAAGAATGAGGCGTAGTTCTCTAAAATGGTTTCCCATATGTTCTTCCCAAGGTGATAGTGTAAAACTCTCAAATCTTTCACAAGTTTTCCTTTTGTTGCATCAGGTGGATACTGAGATGGTTTAGCAAGCTCTATGCCAGGATCAAAAATCCGTTCTTTGATGGGAAAACAACAAGTGTTGGTTGCCTTAGAAGACTCTTCTTTGCAAATCACATTGTGAGAGAAAGATTGTAGAGTGATTGGTTGTAAAAAGGTTGGGGTGGACAACGAAGGTAAAGGATCTTCAAGCAATAAAGATTCTAGATAGAGTATGTCTCCCTCCTCATCAAGGTAACCAAGAGTATACTCGAAAGATATATCCTCCACTAAAAACTCATCACTCTCATCAATGATAGAATCCTCCTCATCACCATAAACATCATAGATTGGTCTAACAAAAATGGGTGATCCCTCAAAACCAAAAGAAGTATGATCATCAACAAATGGAGAGTCACAAGTAGAAAGCTCATCATCACTATAGTCATCATATGTTGGTGAATCACAAAGAAAAAATCCCTCATTACTTAAGTCCTCATCAAAGTGATTAGTATGGTGGAAAAGTGGGGTGTCATATGGAATTTCACTAAAGTTTAGCTCTTGAGGTTCATGAAAATCCAAGGAGGAAGTAATGGAAGCAATGGTCTCAATATGAGGGTAATCATAGTCTCCACTCGAGCAAGCTTCATAAAAGTACTCATCACAAACTTCATCAAGAAGATCATCTTATGTTTCCTCCTCATATACAACATCAATATGTTTTACCACTTCGGGCTCATTAGACTTTTTGGACAACTTTCCCATGTTAAACACAACTCTCTCATCTCCTACCCGCATTGTAAGTTCTCCTTCCGCCACATCGATTAAAGTACGACCCGTTCTCAAAAATGGCCTACCAACAATCAAAGGCACTCTAGGATCCACATCATAATCAACCACCACAAAATCCGCGGGAAATGTAAATCTATCAACCCCAACAAAAACATCCTCCGCAATTCCCACCGGATAAGCTATAGTACGATTGGCCAACTCAAGAGTCATCTTAGTAGGAGTAAGCTCGGGAAGTAAAAGTCTCTTCCAGACCGATAATGGCATAAGATTTATGCTTGCTCCTAAATCCGCTAAAGCCATACAATTTTCCACCCCCGGAAAATTGCAAGGAATCAAAAACCGCCCCGGATCTCCAAGCTTAGTAGGCAACTTCTTAAGCAACACCGCGGAACAATTTTCATTCAAAGAAGCATTAGGCAAATCCACCAATCTTTCCTTGTTAGAAAGCAAGTCCTTAATCATCTTAGCAAACTTTGGCATATTGGCTAAGGCTTCCGCAAAGGAGATATTGATGTTAAGTTGCTTGAACATTCTCAAAAAATTAGAAACTTGGATATCATCCTTGTTCTTAAGCTTGTCTTTTCTCAATCTTGAGGGATAAGGAAGACTTAGTTTTGGTTGTGGTTGAGTTGTGGATGAAGAATTTTCCTTATTGAGTGTTTCATGAATAGGCTTTGAAATTAGAGCAATGGGAGCATTTTGAGGTGGTGAAGTAGAGGTAGAGGGCTTGTCACAAGTAGGAGCACAAGTGGGTTGAACAATAGTAGGTTTAGGAGGTGAAGGATCCTTTGTTGTTGTTCCACTCCTTGTTGTAATAGCATTGACATTGGCCCGTGGGTTTGTTTGTGTGTTAGAAGGTAAAGCCCCTTGTGGTCTTTGATTTAATACCACCAAAACCTTATTGAATTGGTCATTCATTTTCTTCTCCATAGCTTGGAACTTCCTTTCATTCTCTTGATTCATTTTTTGTAAGAGATCCATTGTGTTAAACTCTTGTGGCACATAACCTTGAAAACCTTGAGGTTGGAAAGGTAAAGGTTGGGAGTTAAATCCTTGATTTGGTGGATAAAAGGTATTTGCTTGAGGTTGAAATTGATTGGGTGCCTTGTAGTTATTTCCTTGGTATGGTGGTCTTTGCCCTTGATTCCTTGGTAAAATTTGAGGAGTATTTTGTGGAATTTGGGTGGGTGGTTGGGGTGGGAAGCCGGGTGGAGAAAGGTAGTTTTGGGATTTGTAAGAAAGGTTATTTGGATTGATATTAGGCTTGAAGTGTTCACGATGTTCCTCTTGGTAAGCATAGCATTCCCCTTGATACCCTTGCACCTTATCACATTGTTCATAAGAATGGGGACCTCCACAAGTAACACAAGAAATGGTGATGGCATTCACATTATTTGAGGAATTGTTCAATGAAACGGTCTTAAAAGCTTGAACTATCTCATGAGTCATTTCTTGTCCTTGTTTGACTTGTTGAAGGATCTCTTTAAGAAGTTGGGTGTCACAAGGAGTTTGAGAAGTGTTTTGGATAACATGAACCCTTTCTTCAAATGGATTGTTTGTTTGAACCATTGCCTTAGTCTCAATGATGTCCAAAGCCTCTTGATAAGTCTTAAGAAGAATACTCCCTCCCGCGGAAGCATTGAGTGAATCTTGGTGGTGAGCTTTAAGGCCATCATAAAAGAGACTTATTTGGTGAACTTGATCCAATCCATGATTAGGGCATCGCCTCAACAACTCACTATACTCTTCCCAAGCATCACTAAAAGATTGGCTAGGTTTTTGTTGAAAGCCCATAATTAAATTCCTCAAAGCCATAGTCTTTTGTGGAGGAAAGAACTTGTTCAAAAACTTAGTGGTAAAACCCTCCCATGTGGTGATACTATCGGGTGGTTGGGTGTCTAACCAATGCTTAGCACTCCCCTCTAAGGAAAATGACACTAACATCAACCTAATGACCTCATGTGGAACCCCATTATGCTTAATGGTATTGCAAAGTGAAAGGAATCTCTTAAGGTGAGCATGAGGATCCTCATTTTGTTTTCCCAAGAAAGGTGATAAAGCAACCATATTGATCATAGATGTATGTAGCTCAAATGTGTTAGCGGGAAAGTCGGGAATCTTAATGGCACTAGAATATCCATGAATGTTGGATTGCATACGTTCATACAAAGTGCGATTATCAATAGCCATGGCTTCTTGTGGTGGTGACAAAGCACGATTCTCGTGATCGGCTTGGTGGACGATGGTGGTGTTACTCTTTCTCTTTTTCTTCCTTTTCGGAGGAAGAGGTTATACACCAATCGGTATTTGCGCACGCCCGCGAGTGAGTATGCAACTCAATACGAGGAATGAGAGAGAAGCTCTCGTGTGACTTTGAAGAGAAATGGATTATCCTCTTCGAGTTGCAATATTAAATATCCACAAGAAAATAACAATATATGTATTTACTACTTTGGGTGCAAGACCCTCAATGAAGCCTTCCTTCTTAGAATACTCCCAAGTGAACGGGGGGTTAGGTGGCGCGAAGCACTTAAGTACCTATTGACCCTTAGATGGCATTTTATAGCACATCGCCTTTCTATTCACTTAAATGTTCGTATTCTTCGAATTGTTGCTTATTGAGAGTATTTATCTATTCTTGCTTTATTTTGTTTGATCGATACACGTGTCAAGGACCGGAACGCCCCTCAACACGGTGTATTGCCTTGGCAATACTTATGGAAGATATGTAGATTGATTGTTCTTATACGTATACGTATTTACTTATAATAATATATGGAAAATATTTTTGTATTTATGATTTTTTAAGGGAAAATACTATATGTACATAAAAATCGAGAGAATCCAATAATATATATTTTTGGTTGCAATCTCTTAGGAAAAAGATTGCTTTTTGGATTTTTTTTATTTTTTTGGTCAATTCTTTAGGAAAAGAATTGTTTTGTTAATTTTTTAGTTTTTATATATTTTTATATTTTTGATTTTTTATTTGTTTTTGATTTATGATACGTAAAAATAACGTTCACAAAGTGAACGGATCCCAAAAGCCAATGAAAACCGTCAATCGATAGTCTCTCGTGTAGTCAAAGAACCGGCAGCGGCGCCATTTGAAATTGAGTATAATGCAGTTCGTTTTTTCTCAGTTCTTGCTAATAGAAAGTCCAACCAATATCGGGTTTTTAATTGTTCTTGGTTGTTAAGCTTGCTTGGTTAATCTATTGCTAATTCAACAAATGCTTTCAAAACAGAAAAATATTACCTACGTATATGTAAAACAAATTGCAAATACCACGTTTTTATTCAAGTAAAAATTCAAAATGCAAAATTTGAAACTTAAAGGACTGAAATTGTAATTTCTATGAAAAGTAAATGCTTGAAATGTAAACTCTAACAATTATAGGGACTAAAAATGTAAAACTGTTAACTAAAAGGATCAAAAATGCAACAACTATAACAAACTTGCCAAAAATGTAACAAACTAACAAATATCTAACTGAATTTTAACAACTTCCAAAATCCAGGGACTAAAACAATGCAAACCCTAAAAACATGGAAATTAGGCTAAGTTTAAACGCTGACAGAACTTCAGGGACCAAAGTGCAATTTTGGAAACTTTTAAACTAAAAACGGGACAAGCTCCAAAATAAGCTCGTTTGAGCTTATTACTCAACCAAACTTGATGAAACAACTTGCAAAACTCTTAAAATCTCAATTAAGCTACGTGTGTCAAAGGAAATTTGCTTTGAAATTCAGAAATAAGCAAATGAGTGCTTATTAATAAGCTCAAAATAAGCTACAGCTAAATTTAATCAACCACAACTTGATTTTTCTATTAAAACTGATTAAGCAATTGATTTAAAGAATGGGAAATCAAACCAGAACAAATTTCATCAAGTAATAAGCTCTAAATCTGAATTAAGCTAAAAAGAGTGTTGGAACTAATCACACGACTTATAGGATAAGAAATAAAGATGAATAAGATCAAGATTAAAACTAAGAATGGAATATTAGATTAGATGAAGAAGAATTAGAAAGATACAAGGTAGATGTTTCTAGTGAGAGAAACTAAGGAGAGTTTCTCTCTCTAAAACAAGAAGAAGAGAAAAGATACAATGGGAGACACACACACAAATGAGGATGGTTATGCCTTTTATACTAAGGCTTACATGAATAGGAGGCCTTCCTCATTTGAGTGTTCGGGACTAATTCCCGTTTCATGCATAATAATGACAAAGAACTCTCGACACTTTTGAATAGCATTTTCCACGAGCTTCGCAACGGTATATTATATGACCATCACTTTAAATACTTCTAACAATCTCCCCCTAAGGGGTGGTCATATAATATGTGACTTCACTTCTTTGACCATCACTTTAAATACTTCTAACAATCTCCCCCTAAGTGGTGGTCATGTATTATGTAACTTCACTTCTTTGTTGTTGCAGACTTTGAAGCTCGTTGTCTTGAGAGTTCTTTCATCGTTCCTTTCATGACTTGTGATCTTGGATCTTTGATATTTGCCTTGACTTGATCTTGTAACTTTTCCAGCTTGTGTTCTTGTGTCTTTACCCACATACTCATGTTTTTAGTTGACATGAAAGCTTGTTAACAATCTCCCTTGATCATCAGAGTAGCGGAAGTCTTTGTCTTTAGATGTTCTTGAGCTTTCTTCAATAATCCTGAATATGTGGCCTTGAATTGCGACTCTTGAGATAACGCCACCGTTTGCATTCCACCGGTTTCCCGTTATACAGTACGAATATTGTACCTGTGATCAGGTAAGTTCAAAGAACTTCCTTGACAGGATTTCCAGCTGTGGTAGCCGTTCTCAATACTTGAATATATCGAAAGATAATTCAAAGTAAGGAGTGAATCATGCAGTTCCATTCTGCTGATTAGGTCGTCAATTCACTTTCCTGGAACAAGTCTGAATCAATTAAGAATCAAACCATCGTTGCTTTCCAGTTGACACAAGTTTGATTCATATAGAATCGCACAAGTTACCTACCGCAGTGTTGTTTGATGATGACACTGGAAGGATTTCCATTCGTCACTGTAAATACTGAAAAGTATTACTCTGAATGTTCTGGCAAGATCATAAAGATATTGCGTCGAGACCTGGAACGAGTTTGAATCAATTAAGAATCAAACCACTGTTGCTTTCCAGTTAACATATGTTTAATTCAAGTGAATCTTACATATGACCTACCGCAGTGCTGTTTGATGTTAACACTGGAAGGATTTCCATTCATCACTGTGAATACTAAAGAGTATCACTCTGAATGTTCTAGCAATACCACAAGGATAGAGCGTAGGACTCTGTAAATCATCGCTTGTGTTCTAATGATGAACAACAATTGATCTATGGAATAAGTGTCCTAATGAGATTTTTTGATGAATCTCGTTGGCTCTAGACTCTATAAGTGCACGTTTATTTGGTGATCGGAGGCTGGAGCAGACTGCCACCTATTCAATATCTACTATCTCGGAGTGAGAAAGTTGATAGAAATGAGTTGAACTCCGTGACAATAAAACAAACTTCTTTTGAGAGAAGCTTGAGTAGGCTGGGAGGGGTTGTGCATTGCATCACTGGGTCCATGATGCTTTGTTTTCAATATCAGAAATCATCAACGTGATTCTGATAGTAGATGTATTGACCCGGTTTCTGCCTAAGTTGTATGGAAGGCTTCTTTCTTTACACCCTTTATCCTTACATTTCTTTTTCATTCTTCAACCCCTTCAATGCTTACCAAGACGTCATAACTAGCACCTTGTTGTGATTGTTCCAGTGCTAGCTTAAGTCATTAGTCGGCATTATTCCCGTACACTCAACTACTCCATCTTTCCTAAGGACTTCTAAGTTCTAATGGATTGTCCCTGGGAAGATCCCTCCGGTTCTGGTTGGATCATAGGACGAATACCTAACCACCTTTTGACACCAATACCATCGTGAATTTATGTGTTGAAGGGTATAGATATCGTAACCAGAAAAATCATTTGAAAATGCAGTCAAGGTGTTGATGAAATCAATGTTTACACCTTGAAAGTTTTCTATATCACCAAAAACGCTCCCCCTACATATGTGCATCATAAAAAGAGAGATTTTTGCACATATTAGGAAGAGAACGCACTTATATCAAAGATCTTATTCAAGATAACACATTTTAATCACTATTCTCCCCCTCAAAAATTGCATGAAATTGAAATTTTTGTGAAACTAGTGATGAAACATGGAGAGAATAATGTGTCATGAGACTTTGGAACAAATGTTTATGAAATCATTATACTCCCCCTCGAAAAGAGATTCTATTTAAATAGGGGAGTATATGAGCACGTTGTTTTGAAATACTTTGAAAAATTGTGCTCAAAAGTCCGAGAAAAATTGTGTTCATGAGCTTAAAACTTTGAATATTTTGATATAAGCTCATGACCGAGAAAAATGAATTTCTCGTTGTTGAGGATAAGTCAAAGACTTTCCTTTATTTAGGGACCGGGTTATAGTCTGACATGTGACTATAAGCCATTATGTTGAGCTCAAAACGTTGAATGTTTTGTGACAAGCTCAACCCGAGATAGATTGCTCTACCCGTTATTAGGATAAGTTATCTTTAAAAATACACTCTCCTTTATTTGAAGTTCGAGTTACAGTCTAACATTTAACTGTAAGTCGTTTACATGAGCTTAAAACATGGAATGTTTTTATCGGAAGCTCATGACCGAGAAAGTTTTATTTTCTCGTTGTTAAGGATAAGTTATCATCCGTGATCAACTTTCCTTTCTTTGAGGCACGAGTCACAATCTGAGGTAACTGCAAATCATTTGAAGAAAGAGGAAATGACATGTTTTGAAAAACATTTAAACTCTCATTCGAACTTTATGTACGTACCCGTGTCGTTTTTGAACAACATTTCTAAGTGCGTCCATATTATCGATGCTGAGAGACATGTCGAAGAAGAATATTTTTTGGTATTTTTGAAAAATTTTCACATTTTTTATTTTGTTTTTATAATTTTTATATTTTTGTATTTTGATTTTCAATGTTTTCGAAAATAATCCAAAATAGACCTTTGTACAGCAGAAGAAGGTGATATCGAATGTACAGAGTTGGAACCCTTTGAAGAAATGGATTCAGAATCCGCTGAAGAACCTGCAATGACAGAAGAAGAGTGTGCACAAATACTAGTGTTAGGAGTAACAAATTCATTTTCTACATTCAGAACACTCGCATTAGTGCTGGAGCAGGTTTCATCAGTTATCTTGATGGGAAGCCACTTGAGACCAACTTCCTTAAAGATCCTACCCGTTGGTTTCCACTGAAGACTAGATCGAGGAGTAGTGTTTTCTTTCACAGCAGAGTACTTCTTTGGAGAGACACTAATTCCTGTGTTGATCCGTCGTTCAGATACCATGTCATTGCTTTGCTTAGCTATGGGTTTGTATCTCCTAGTGGTCTTGTGGGATTCTGTATTATTTCTCTGTGAGAAGGCACAAGAGTTTATCTCATAGAGGTATTGCAGAATGCAATGAGCATGGTCTCCATGGTGGATGCCCTTTTTGCACGTGGGGCATACATTGAGTTTGAGATTCTCGAAAGGCCTTGTGTACCTAGGATTTGCTGACCGTTCAGACACTTTGTTCGATACACGACTACCCATTGGTGGTTGCCAATTCCTAGGTTGCTGGTAAGGGATCCTAGGTTTTGGTTGACTACCGGTGGGAATGTGTTGAACTCTAGCAGTTGGTTGTTTACTAGGTGGTGAATACACAGGGTTTACTTTCTGAGTGTTCCCTTTTGGTATACCCTTCCCTAGATTGTTGGTTTGAACAACATCATTTGACCCTTTAGATTCCTTTGTGGGAGTAAGAATCACAGGCTTGGGAGTACTCTTAGGAGTAGTGCAAGGTGCATTCACAGAGTTGTGTTTAGCAAGAGTGGGTTTTCGAAATGGAGGAACATAGGGTGATATGGCTGGTTTTGGAACACTTGATTGCACATCGGTATTAGGAGGTAACCTAGAAACATTAGAAGGCGGTTTTCCTAAGATAGATGGCTTTGGTACTTTGTACGCATTGGGTTGTCTAACAGTTGATTTTACAACCTTAGGTTCCACTGTTTTTCCACCCATCTTTCCAACAAGTTTCTGCAACTCAACAATCGCGATGTCTTTGTCTTGCAGCTGAGCTTTTAGATCTGAAATATCCTTACTCTTTTCATTTAATTCACGAAATGATTCAGAGAGTTTTACTTGTAAATTACTGTCATCAGGAACTTTTCCAACTTTGTTTTACAAAGCAAGTTCAAGAGAATGACAATGTTTCTGAAGAAAATCATATCGGTGTTGAAGAATCGTGAACTCTTTTTGATTAACATTTGTTGAAGGCTCACTGTCGCGACAGTCACCACTTAACTGAGCTTGCAGTTGTTCGATTGTTTGTTGCAGTTCATTGTAAGCTTTATCATACGAGAGTTTGTCATCCTTACATTCATCACATTTTTTGACATATTTATTCCAAAGATCGGTGAATTCGTTGTCCTTTTTGATGACATAAGACTCCATTTTCTCTTTCGTACGATCAAGCTCATTTTGGAGGGTTTCATTGTCTGACACAGAGATGTTTACCGCAACGGGGTTACTATCAACACAATCACCACTGTCACTTGCTTTCGAGAGACATGCAAGGTCGCTTTCCAAAACTTTAATTTTATCAAGAGATTCATCAGCCTCCTTCGCCAAAGATTTGAAGTCTTCAACAAATTTGGCTAGTTCTTTTAGAAAAGCGTTCTCAAGATTGCCTATCCTCGCATCAACTTGATTAATAATCGGATTGATTTCTGTATGAAGCACTTTTTGTAACTCGACATGAACGGGTGATGTAAAGTTTCCTCCAGTCATTTTGGCGTTAACAACCCGTTTGAGAATGACAAAATTATCTTTGAGCTCGTTTAGATACCTACGTGTGATACTCGGTTTCGGAGGGTCATCAGTCAATTCCGCACTAGGTAGCAAAAGCATTTCAGAACTCGTTTTAGACCGAACAAAAACAGTTGGAGGATTAACTTTCGGATAATAAACAGGTGTCACTTCTTTGTTAAGCTTTTGCATTTTTAAACGAGTCTCTACAGCAAGTTCGGTAGTTTCCTCAGAATCATGCACAGTAGGAGGATCATGCTCATCAGACAAGAGCACACTACCATTATATAAGGTTTCATTTGTGGCCTGAACTTGCTTAAGGTATCCTGGATTAGGAGGAAGGGGACAACCTAAAGCCATTTTGTAACGGGTGTAATTTATCTCATTCACTTTAGGTGCGAGCATATTTATCGTCTGCATAGATTGTCCACGTTTTACCAAAAGGTTGTCTAAGTCCCTAATCCTATCCTGAGCATTGCAAAAATCCTCAAGAAGCCCATCTTCTCGAATTTTGAAATCATGTTTCAGCTTTTTTCGTTCTTCTTTTAACTCCAAAATGGTAGATTTTTCAGTTGAAAGCTGTTTATTAAGAGATGTGATTTCATCATTCAATTCGCTTATCTTTTTAGCACTACTCAAATGTAAGGCATTTAATTTCTTAGTGGTGCATTTTTCTTGATACACCGATGTAGCATGAGCTTGTTCAAGTTCCTTGATTTTAGCATGATGAATCTCAAAACTTTTCTCCCGTTCCTTATATCCCGCAAGCTCAGTGGTCAATTTGGCATTAGTTTCTCTAAATTTATTATTAACCACATTCGCATGAGCAACATCCTTGGCAAGCTTATCAAATAATGATTTATAATACGCATGCGTCTCGTCAGGAAGGGTTGTAGGTTGCGCTACTTGATCTCCACTAAGGTCCACACTGGGCGCATTAGAAATAATATTGCTATTATTCGTTTGAACCCCGTGTGTCTCAGTGGAAGGCTCAAGTGACTCAGTATACTCTTCCTCCTGATTAGACATATTATATAACTCATTATCATTGAGACGTGGGTGTACCTCAGAAGAACCGTCTGAATCATACACAGGAGCTCTGTCAGGTTTAACTACCGATGTGGATGGTTGCTGTGAATTAGCCATCAAGATGGAGTCGGTAGTCACCTCTTCTTCCTCATCATATGCTGCTGCAGATGCCATGAGATCAAACTCTTTAGCTAGAAGTGGAATTCCTGCTTCTTCCTTTTGTGCTATAAGAAGCTGAGACTGGAGATGGGCAGCATTCCTCTTCTTTCTTACATGGCTATCACGATGCTCAAAATCCGCAGCATCATTGTCTTGTTGATAAGTCATAGTAGAAGTCGTGTGAAAAACAGGATCTCAATTCGTAGAAAGCGTGTGTTGGGGTGTCAAGAAAATCAAACTTTGCCAAAATTTTCCAGCCCGACAAAAAATTCCTCAGTCCGACAAAACGGTAATCCGAAAAAATTTTGAAACACTAAAATTTGAAATCGAGATAGAAATAGCCAATAACTAGTAGGGGAAAAACTTGAAAAAATAAAATTTTAATAAAAAATAAAACCTAAAAAATTTGAAATTTGGCCTAAAAATTTGAATTTTGGTCCGAAAATTTGAATTTTTTGGTCGAAAAATTTTTCGCATTGCCAAAATTTGAAATTGAAGCTTAAATGGCCTAAAAATGGTCTAGGAAAAATTAAATTTTACTATGGTTTTCCCGCCAAAAAACTCTTTTTTTTTTTTTTTTTTTTTTTTTTTAATCTTCGTGTAAACTATGTTCCGAGACTAGTCTAGATAGTGGCTAAGTCTAAAAATTACTCAAACAGAATTTCCATCGGAATGTTGATCGGAATGATCCATCGGAATGTTCCTCTATCGGAATGTGCAGATCGGAATCCTAGATCGGAATGTGTAGATCGAAATCCTAGATCGGAATGTGTAGATCGGAATCCTAGATCGGAATGTGCTTCTATCGGAATGTCCTATTATCGGAATCCTAGATCGCAATGATGACCTGTCGGAATGCTTAGATCGGAATGTGGCTAAGATCAATTTGGCAAAGTAGCGTCTCAAAGTTCCTTAAAAACCGTCGGAATCCCAGATCGCAAAGAACGATCGGAATGTCCAGATCGGAATAGGTATCGAAATCTTTAGATCGAAAGTAAAACCCTTGGGTTATTGCGATCAAAACCGTACTTACCTTTCCCGAAAATGTAGCTATCGCAATAAGAGAACTTTCTTCCAACTTTTTAGGCAACGATTTTAGCAACTTTTAGGCAACAAATTAGCAACTTTAAGGCAACAAATTCGTGTTTTTGAGCGAACCAAAATACCCACAACACGAATACTTGGAACAACAAAAAAAAAAACACGAAATTTTTTTTGAATCTTTAGTAAAAAAATCAAAAACCCACGGAATGAACAAGAAACAAGGACAACACCAAAGAGCTATCCACGAATCCCTTGGCGAATGATACCACTTGTTGGAACTAATCACACGACTTATAGGATAAGAAATAAAGATGAATAAGATCAAGATTAAAACTAAGAATGGAATATTAGATTAGATGAAGAAGAATTAGAAAGATACAAGGTAGATGTTTCTAGTGAGAGAAACTAAGGAGAGTTTCTCTCTCTAAAACAAGAAGAAGAGAAAAGATACAATGGGAGACACACACACAAATGAGGATGGTTATGCCTTTTATACTAAGGCTTACATGAATAGGAGGCCTTCCTCATTTGAGTGTTCGGGACTAATTCCCGTTTCATGCATAATAATGACAAAGAACTCTCGACACTGTTGAATAGCATTTTCCACGAGCTTCGCAACGGTATATTATATGACCATCACTTTAAATACTTCTAACAATCTCCCCCTAAGGGGTGGTCATATAATATGTGACTTCACTTCTTTGACCATCACTTTAAATACTTCTAACAAAGAGCTTATGTTGACCAAGCGTTGACCAGCTTTTTTCAAAAAGCTAATTTTCTCAAAAATCAAGTAACTCTACTACCTAAATGGATTTGTGAAGAAAAAGTGCTAAGTTTATGAAGAGGAAAATGAGATACAGATTTTCAGTTGTCAAGTTACAGAAACTTGAGTTAAGTCTTCATGTTTGATTTTGGCTTATTGCTAAGTGCTTATTGAAAACTGTATAAAATCCTCTTGGAATCTAAAACTCTATGATATAAGCTACAAATAGAAACAAAGTTGATCCAAATTCATCCAGTTTTGAGTGAGTTCTAGCAAATTGAAAATGGTAAGTTTCTGAATGACTCAAATGCATAAGGCTGACCCAAACTTTTTAAATGCCATTTGCCTGTTTGACCTTGT
The DNA here is from genome assembly GCA_025667525.1 of Glebionis coronaria. Classification (NCBI taxonomy): domain Eukaryota; kingdom Viridiplantae; phylum Streptophyta; class Magnoliopsida; order Asterales; family Asteraceae; genus Glebionis; species Glebionis coronaria. The sequence continues at coordinate 34,825 of JANFOE010000092.1, read as the reverse complement.
ATTTGACTTGTAAAAGGCTTAAAACAACTTGTTATCACTTAATGACTGTAAATGAACTCTAAAAATCCAATTCTCAATGCTTGAAGACTATTTTTGAGCTATTCCCAAACACTCCTTTACTGATTTTTACAAACTTTAACAAAGACTTATTAAGATCTAATCAACTCTGAATCAAAAGTTATAACAAAATAGACTTGGTGATCACAATGAAAGACTTTAAAACTAAAAGCAATCAATCATCAAAGCTAAGACTCCAATTAAGCTATAAGGCTAAAAAGTACTTAACAAATGCAGTAGACTACAAATTCTTCTAATCAGAACACAAATAAGCAGTAATCAAGCTACAAACACACAAAGCTCAATCAAACAGCAACTACTAACAACTTTATCATGCAGCCATCAGATTATACTAGGAAAAGAAAGCATTCAATTAACTGTTGAGTGGAACAAAAATCAAGGACTTTAAAACCTATTGAAGAGTTCCTTTGAGAAGAAGAGGAGCGCTGAGCTCTCTTACCCTAGTGATAACCACCACCTTATCACTAGGAATCAATCAAACAACAAGAATCAACAAACTAATCAACTGGAATAATCATTCTGCTTGAACTTCTTCAAAAACTATGGAAATGACTGAATTCTGATCAAACAGCAATCTAACTCCTTCAATGTTAGTTATGATCTATCATTGATCATAACAAACACTTATCAGCAACAATAGTATCCAAATGCAGCAAGAAATGAACTGGAATGTTAAGAACAGTTTTGGCGGGAAAGAGTGAATTTGAATTTTATTAATGGAAAACGGTTACAAAGCTGTTACAAAGTAGTAACTAACTAACTAACTCAAGAGTTTGTCAGACTCTTGAGTAGCTAGGGTAAGATTGAGGGAAAAAGGAAAGGAAAAGTAGAACTAGGTGTTTTTACAAAATTAAGCTACACCAAAAATGAAGGCTAATCCAGCTATTTATAGACATGAAGTAAGAGTTTGTTGGGGTTGGTGACGTAGCAGAACCAATCCCAGCTTGCCACGTGGAGAATTCTGCAAATTGCACTTTGAAGGTATGAACAAGGATTTGGGTTTTCTTGATTGGATGGATGAAATGTTAATTGAGTTGCACCATTATGTTCGTCTCTTCAAATTGATCAACTTTGGTGTTTAAATCTTTCCATGAAATGGCTTCTATCTCAAACGCGATTCTGGGAAAATTTTTCCTTCTTGAAGATGCCACGTGTTAAATTCTGATTGATTGAAAACATGTCACACGGATCCAACTGTACAGATTTGATTATTTATTTATGGCGGCGGTAGTGGACATTAAATGTGATGAAATGGCAATCCGTGTGACTTGTTTTCTCTCCTCCCATTGGTTGAAATGCTTGACACATGGATCAAACTTAAGTAACTTTCCAATCTTGGCAGAATTAGCCCCTTATCTTGGCAGAATGTAAATTTGAGCTTGTAGCTTCATTCCTTTGACATATTTGGTCCTTTAAATTCCATCCTTGAACAAAATGGTCCTTTGACTGAGTTGACTTGAGAGTTGACCAAGTTTGACTTGAATCTTGACTTTACATTATTTGCACTTTTAGTCCTTCAACTTTGATAACTTGTCAAGATAGGTCCTTATACTTCAAAGTCTTGTCACTTTTGATCCTCTTTTGTCTTTTTCATCCATTTGAGCTTGATTTTTCCTTGTTTGCTTGAAAATGTATCTTTTTACCTACACAAGTGCACACAAACACAAACATACCACATAACACTGTTTTTGCCAAATAAATTGGTATTTTGCTTCATGTTTAAGGGTTATTTGTTGATAAAAGGATATGAGTTTAAGCTCATATCAACGTTTTTGAGAGATTCTTCATATTTGGACCACGACTTCATCATTTTTCTTCAATCTTTATTTTGGACTTGTATATACAACGATCCGCCTCCTTTTTGGACTTGGATATATTTATCCTCATACCTTGTAAGGGTCTTTTTGGATAGACTTTCTCCATGATCTTTAGGGGAGTAATTGTTTTTCGTCGTGTGTCTCGATCCTTCATATTGATTTTGGAACAATGATACTTCACATCATCTTGGATCTTTAGCAACAAAATAGAGCTCCTCATGCCTTGTTAGGGCCTTTTTGGATCTTCACCAATCTTCGCATCCCGCTTCAATAAGTTATGCCTTGGCTATGAACTCTATTCAACCCCGAGCAACTTTTAAACGATATTGTGCTAGAAGCTAAGTAACCTTTCAAATCGTACGACCTTACTTATTGCAGTTATTTTTATTCCTAATGCATTGATCTTATGGGAAGATAAAGCCACATTAAAAAACATATGAGTTTTTGAAAGAACATTTTCATGTTCTACGTTTAGCATGATCACTTGTCTAACTCTATCATCTCCCTTTCTTCACTATATAAAGACCTCTAATTAAAGAGAATCGTGAATACTTAGCCATGCAAGTCAAAATTAAGCCAAATTTGGATTAGCTTTCATTAAGACTATATCACATCAAAGTTTTGGGTCTTCAAGCCACCTATAGGATCTTGCACTTTCTTGGAATTTTTCAAGTTTAGAGAATGCATTTTATAGTTCCCTTGATAAGTGAATTTCTAGGATCAATTATAGGAACTTGCGAAAAGTTCTTGTTCTTAACCCGAATGAGCTAAGACCTTCGCGTTTTAAGGTTCCCTATATAAAAGTCTAGCAAAACTTGAATTGAGCGGGTTAAGGAATGTAAAGGGCTCCAAATGCCCATCAAGTCAAAAATTAGCTCTTATTCTACCCATCGGTAAGTATACATTCGTGTCTTAAAAACACTTACTAAAACTAAGAAAATTTTTTAAATTTTGGCCATTTTTAGCCTTATTAGCAACAAAATAAAACAAAACGTTAAAAGTTGGAAAGCGTGAGGGCGTAGCAAAGCAAGTACCTATTCACCCCCTATACTAAAAGTAAACATTGTCCTCAATATTTCGAGTCTAAAGGTGGAGCACCCCCATGCTAGAGACGAAGAGTCGAATGCTTAGGATCTAGCATGGAAAGGGTGATCAACAATATATCTAAAGCCGTTTATTAAGTATGCTAAAAGATAATTGTTAGAACAAAAAAGGATATGTCATGGATTCGTGAAAAACTTCTTCAATCAAACGATGGAGGCTCACGTAAACAACACGAGAGTCTTCAATCATAGATGATGATGATCTAGATAACACAATCACAAACAACCACAAGACAACGAGTTGGAAGGGCACAAATCCCCTCTCATTATTTATTAGAAAGCATAAAAAGATAAGCATGGGATCTCCCCCACGAGGCACCTCGTTTTTTGATTACCGAGTCATGAGCTCGACTCGATCCCCTCAAAGCTATTATCATTGGGGAAGGTGACTTGGTCGAGGTCAACCATTGAAGGAATTTCCCCACCAAAGTAGTGCTTAAGCCTATGTCCATTTACCTTGAAGTTAGGACCATCATCTTGAGCTAGCTCGATGGTCCCATAAGGAAACACTTGTGTAACGGTAAAAGGACCCGACCAAAGAGATTTCAATTTCCCGGAAAATATCTTAAGTCTAGAGTTAAAAAGTAACACTTGATCACCAACGTTCAAAACCCGGTTTTTAATCTTTGCATCATGAAACTTTTTAGTATTTTCTTTGAAAATCAATGAATTTTCATAAGCATTATCTCTTAGTTCATCTAATTTATTCAATTGTATTTTCCGGTGATCTCCCGCGGTCTTCAAGTCAAAGTTTGCATGCTTAAGGGCCCAATATGCATTGTGCTCCAATTCAATGTGAAAATGACAATTCTTCCCATAGACTAACTTATAAGGAGTACAACCGATAGGTGTCTTATAAGCGGTCCTAAAGGCCCATAAAGCATCATCGAGTTTGTCGGACCATGAAGCACGGTTTTCTCCAATCGACCTCTCTAAAATCCTCTTCAAAGCTCGGTTCGAAACCTCGACTTGCCCACTCGTTTACGGGTGATAAGCCGTAGAAAGACGATGAGTAACTCCATATTTCTTTAAGACCTTTTCGAATTGGTCATTACAAAAATGGGTTCCACGATCACTTATAATAGCACGAGGGGTTCCGAACCGAGAGAATAGTTGCTTAAAAAACTTCACTACCACACGAGCATCATTAGTAGGTAAAGCCTTAGCTTCCACCCACTTAGAAAGGTAGTCCACCGCGACGAGGATATACTTGTTACCATAAGACGATGGGAACGGCCCCATAAAGTCTATGCCCCAAATGTCAAAAATCTCACACACTTGAATTATGTTTTGCGGCATTTCATCACGTTGAGACGATTTTCCTTGACGTTGGCACGAATCACACGACTTCACAAGTGCGTGTGCTTCACGATAGATAGAAGGCCAAAAGAAGCCAGCATCGAACACTTTCTGAGCCGTGAGATTAGCACCGTGGTGACCACCCGTGGTCCCTCATGACAAGCTCTAAGGATGTTAGAAGCTTCGGCACCAAAAACACAACGTCGAACGAGTTGATCTGCACAAACCCGAAAGAGATAAGGGTCGTCCCAAAAATAGAACTTGACGTCATGAAAGAATTTTCGCTTTTGTTGTGTCGTCATACCCTTGATTATGAAATTGCCCGCATGGTAATTTGCAATGTCGGCAAACCATGGGTTGGTGTCTTTAGAATTCACTACACCGAGAGTCTCGAGAGGAAATGTTTCGGTGATTTCCTTGTTCTCGAAAACATCTTTGTGAGGATCTTCTAGACGAGAGAAATGATTGGCCGCTAGATTCTCGGCTCCTTTTTTGTCAAGCACGGTGACATCAGATTCTTGGAGGAGGAGCATCCAACGAAGCAATCTCGGCTTACCATCTTGCTTAGCTAAGAGATACTTGATAGCCAAATGGTCGGTATACACGATGCTTTTAGTTAAGACGAGATAAGGTCGGAATTTCTCAAAAGCATAGACCACGGCAAGGAATTCCTTTTCCGTTGTAATGTACTTTAATTGAGCCTCGGTCATCGTCTTACTAGCATAATGGATAGGACGGAAATGCTTTTCATAACGTTGCCCTAAGACGGCCCCTATAGCATAATCACTTGCATCGCACATGATTTCAAAGGGTAATTCCCAATTAGGAGCAACAAGAATGGGAGCTTCGGTAAGTTTCCTTTTAAGAGTTTCGAAAGCTCTAACACAATCCTCATTGATGTTAAAAGGAGCATCCTTCTCGAGAAGGCGTGTCATAGGTCGAGAGATTTTCGAAAAGTCTTTGATGAAACGACGATAAAAGCCCGCGTGGCCTAGGAAACTCCTAACTCCCTTAACGGTTTTGGGATGAGGTAACTTGGCGATGACGTCTACCTTAGCTTTATCGACCTTAATCCCCGCTTTCGAGACCTTATGTCCTAAGACGATTCCTTGTTTACATATGAAATGACATTTTTCCCAATTAAGCACAAGATTGGTTTCTTCACAACGTTTTAACATTTTCTCGAGATTAGATAAACACGACGTGAACGAATTTCCAAACACCGAAAAGTCATCCATAAACACTTCCATCGACTTCTCGATGATATCGTGAAAAATGGCCATCATACACTGTTGAAACGTACCTGGTGCATTACAAAGTCCGAAAGGCATCCTACGATAAGCAAACGTTCCATAAGGACACGTAAACGTAGTATTCTCTTGATCACGAGGGTCGATAGGGATTTGAAAGTAACCGGAAAAACCATCTAAAAAGCAATAGAATTCATTTCCCGCTAGCCGCTCCAACATTTGATCCATGAAGGGCAAAGGAAAGTGGTCTTTACGAGTGGCGTCATTTAACTTTCAGTAGTCAATACACACCCTCCAACCGGTCACACCCACGAGTGGGAATTAACGCGTTGTTTTCATTAGGCACAACGGTCATTCCTCCCTTTTTAGGGACACAATGTATTGGGCTCACCCATGGGCTATCGGAGATAGGATAAATCATTCCCGCGTCAAGGAGTTTTAAAACTTCCTTTTTTATGACATCGTGAATTTTGGGGTTTACCCTTCTTTGACTTTGAATTGCGGGTTTGTAGTCCTCCTCCATTAAAATCTTGTGAGTATAAAATTTTGGGTCAATACCCTTAATGTCGGAAATTTTCCACACAATTGCCCCTTTATGAGCTTTAAGAACTTTCAAGAGCTCGGTTTTTTCATCATTAGCAAGAGCTCTTGCAATAATAACCGGCAACTTGTCATCACCTTCTAAGAATACGTATTCAAGGTGAGAAGGAAGATCTTTCAATTCAAGGATAGGCGGTTCCTCGATTGAAGATTTTTGCTCAACACTCATAACTTCCATCGGCGGAAGAGATGGTGGAATAGAAGTATCATCACTAATAAACACCTCATCTTCATTGTCGATTTCATTTGAAGTAAAATCGCCTCCTTGGAATGGAGTGAGATTTGGTGTAGAATTAGCATGAATCGGATCCAAAATAGTGGGATTGCCACTTGACGAGCTATCAGAAAAACCTAACACTTCTTGTGAAAACTCATCGCAAACCACATCAACTAAGTCGATGTGATTGATGGTAGCGATTGCATAAACATGAGAAGGTTTTGAGTTTTGAGTAGCGTTTATAACAAGTTCCTCTTCGTTGAATCTCAAAGTGATAGTTCTTGCATGAACGTCGATAAGCGATCTCGAGGTGTCTAAAAATGGACGACCTAAAATTAGAGGAACTTGAGGATCCGCGGGGATGTCAACTACTATAAAATCAACGGGATAGTAGAACTTCCCCACTTTCACGAAAACATCCTCGGCTACTCCACATGCTAAAATCGTAGAATGATCGGCCATCTCGATAGACATGTTCGAAGGAGTAAGAGCCGAAAGCGAAAGCGATTTCCATATGGAAAATGGCATCAAATTAATGCTCGCACCAAGATTGGCCAAGTCGAGGCATTCTTTCATATCTTGTATGTCACAAGGAATGAGAAACTTTTCGGGGTCACCAACTTTTTCCGGTATGCGGCTAAGATAAACCGAAGAACAATTAGCAAGCTTTGAAAGCTTTTCCTTATCGCTCATCATACTTTTAAAAGTGGAAGCGAAACGAGGCATATATAACAACGCGTCAGCTAAACTCGCATCAAAATGCACTTGTTGAAACATTTTTATAAAAAGCTCGATTTGTTGTTTGTTACGTTCTTGTAATTTCTCTTTGTTTCGTCTCGAAGGCTAAGGTAAGGGTGGTGTGGGTTGGACATTAGGCAACGGCCTTAGAAACTCGGGTTCCACAATTGGTATTGGTTCAACCGTAGGTGTGGTATGAGCGGTACTTCGTGGGCTTGTGATATGCTCCTTTTGGACCATCACCTCGGGCTCTTTCTCGATTTCCTTCTCCATAGAAGTACTTGGACGAGAGATTGGTTCCTTGAAAGTTTTACCACTTCGTGCAGTAATAACCTTCATTTATCCCTTCGGGTTTGCAATGGTATCACTAGGAAGACCACCCGAGGAAGAGGGTTTACACATGATTGCTTCAAACATTTTTGCCATTCGGTCTTCAAATTTTGATTGCCTTAAATCCGCTTTTAACAATTCTTGCTTAATCTCATGTTGTCCTTGTTCCATCTTTTGTTGATTTTGTTGAAGACGTTGAACATTTCCTTCCATTTTATTTGCATGAGTTTTAAGTTCATTAGCAAGTTCGTTTATAAGCTCGTTTTTCAACTCGGATCTTAAGCTAATCATCTCACGTTGCATGTTATCAAACTTAGCATCATTTTCTTTAGCATAATCCAAAAATTCTCCTTGAAGATTTTTAGTGTGGGCATTTTGAAGACCTTGTGTAGTGTTTTGAAAATCACGGTTTTGTTTTTGATTAGTAACTTGTCCATTCCCCCTTTGATAATTCCCTTTGTTATAGTTACATGAATTGCCTTGATAATTACCACCTTGGTTGTTGTTTTGATAGTTATTAGCATTTTGATTTGGTGGAGCTTGATTTGGGCGGGAACCTTGGCCGTTTTGGTTGTAAGTTCCCGTAGCTACGTAAGCACTCGAAGTGTTACCACCGGCGGTAATACACTCGGAAAGATCATGAGCTCCACCACAAGACAAACAACTCTTTTCAACCGCTTTAACCGAAGCGGAATTCAAAGCCTCTTGTGCTTTCCAATGAGTCATAAGATTAGCAAATCTATCGAAAAACTGATTTTCCTCATTAGCTTCATCATGTAAGGAATTAATGCTACGAGATGATGACGACGATGACGAACCCATATTGGCAATACTCGGTGTGTTACGAGGGCTATAAACCTTAGATCTATTCTTGATAATCTTTAAAGTTTCATCGGTCGTTTTGCACAAAAAATTACCACCCGCGGCGGCATTCAAGTAATCTCGTTCATGATCATTAAGCCCATTATAAAAAGTATCAACTTGATGTAATTCCGAAAAATCATGGTGTGGACATTCATGTAACATTTCCTTAAATCGTTCCCATGCCATTGAAAAACTTTCATTATTTCGTTGTACAAATCTTGAAATCTCATTTTTCAAATGTGTTGTTTTAGATGGTGGGAAAAATTTGTTCACAAACTTAGAAACGAGATCACCCCATGTCAAAATTGAATTTGGCGGTTCTTTCTCAAGCCAAATTTTAGCGGGTCCATTTAACGAGTATGGAAACAACATCATCTTAATGGCGTCATGTGGAACATCCTTAAACTTGCTAGTTGCGGTGAGACGATTAAAATTCCTTATGTGGTAATGCGGGTTGTCTTTCTCATGACCTCTAAACTTATTAGCTTGCAACATCGACATTAAACCCGTCTTAATCTCAAAATTCTCCGCAAGGATAGCGGGAATCACAATGGCCTCTCTAAAACCCTCGGTGGGTGCTTGAAGCAACTCCATCATAGTACGATTAGCCATGACGACTTCTTGTTCTACAATAGGTTCAACAATTGGAGTTTGTTCTTCAATCAACGTCTCTTGATTTCCTTGATTTTGACGACGTTTACGAGCTCGTTTTTCTTGATTACGAGTTATCATAAACTTTACGAAGAATGGGAGGTGAGCAAAGAAGATTCTTTTTGGGTGTTTTGTGAATTTTCAATTTTTTTGGGTTTTTGATTGTTTTTAATTTTTTGGAATTTTGGTGTATCTTCGTAGACAACAATCTACCAAATCTCTCCTCGAATCAAACTCTTGATTAAAGAAGCCTCAAAAGAATGAAAACGATCTCGTGGAGTGAACGCCTTCGAATGACTTTAGAACTTTGGTGAAAACCAAATTGTTCAAGAGGGTTTAATCACAAAGAAAACAAAGCAAATGTATTATATGTAATAATACTTTAGGCGGCAGAACCCTCGATTAGCCTTCAATCTCAAAATACTCACAAGAAAGCGGGGAAACGAGGCGGCGCGAAGCACTTAAGAGCCTTTTTCCTTAGGGTATATTTTATAATACCCGCCTTATACCCACCTTATAGTTCGTATTTTTCAAAATCGAGCTTCACGAAACTATTTATCTATTTTTGCCTTTTTCTTTTGTTTGAGATTCGAATACAATAATTAGGAGATCAAATCCCAATTAAGGTTGTGTTTTCACACTTTTGGAGATATTTTGTATTGATTGTGATACTTAATACAATATAGTAATAATAATTTCACAAGAAAAACCAAAAAACCGATAATACGTATTAGTAGATTTCTACTAATACAAATACTATTTATGGTTAATATTAAAAGCAACAAGACAAATTAATCACGACAAACCTCCCTGGCAGCGGCGCCAAAATGATTGTAGGGAAAATACGACCTTTTAGGAAAAAAGGCGTATTAGCGGTAAGTATTAAGTGATGATTTAGGAAAATCAAACACTAATGACCCTAAGGTGAAAGTTCGTTTCCCAAGGAGGTATATGTGTGTGAATAATTCGTAATTGGTTTGAGATTAATATTGGATAGAAGGGGATGAGAAAATAGAATGACGAAGACGTGAAATTAATTACTACGATGACTAAACGTAAAACCGAAAAAAGTACAAAAATAAAAGTTAATTCTAAAAATTCCCAAAAATTTACCAAAAATCAAAATAAATAATCTAAGAGTTTACCAATGATCAAAACTTTTTCAAACCTTTTAATTAATTAAATATTAATTTTTAAATGCTAATTAAAGCCCTAAAAATCAAATTAATTATCAAAAAGCCCAAATAAAGATTTTTCAATTGGTAAACCTCTAAATTGACCTAAAGAGATTAAAAACTATTTTTATAAAATTTTAAACGAATGAAAACTATTTAAAATGATTTAAAAACTATTAAAACTTAAAATAATTATAAAAATTAATCTAAAGATGATAAAATTAATCTAAGAGTTGCGAAAATCCTATTTTAATGTATAAGCAAAGAAAAATATAAAAAGTGCAAAAATGTGAAATTTGAAAAATAATAATAAAATAATATTAAAATAATATTAAAAATCCAAAAATTATAAAAAATTCTAAAAACTTGCAAACTAGTTTATTTTAACCTAAATAATCAGAAAATGAAAGTGAAATTACCAAATTACCCCTAATGGGCCCCCAAATGTGCTAAAAGCAAAATCAGTCAACCTTAATGGGCTTTTTAGCCCAAAAAGTCAAAATAAGCCTAAATGACTTGGAAAAGCCCTATCTGACTCAAAATTTAATTCTAAACGCAAAATTCAGAAGGCCCAAAAGCTGAAAATGAGCTTATCAGAACTTAAATAACAAACAGCTTATGCTTATTGGGCCAATAAGCCCATTAAGCAAAAAGCTAATGCCATAAGCTCTGCATTAAACACACAACCTTCTTTTGAGATGCCTAAGAGATCTGTAAAAATAAATTTTGAAAAAGCTCACTCAATAAGCCAGAAATAAGCAAAATAGAAATCCACAAAACGACAAAATAGTCGGGTTAGAGTTCTAGACCACCTCAGGACTTGATTCAACTTGAAAAAGACTCTAAACAACTTAACTAAGCCAAAATAATCAAGAAAAGTTCAATAAGCCAAGCCAAATAAGCTGGATAAGCCAATAAGCACTTATGAAAAAGTCAATTAAGTTAGTTTTCTTGTCAAACCCTAAAGTCAACCCACCAAATGCTCCAGTATGAACAAATGGGTCAAATAATGAGCACCTATTACAAAATCAAAGTTGTTGCTTGTTAAAATAAGCTAGATTAGCTTATTAATAAGCTATTGTCCAATTAACACTAGCAGGGGGAACTTTCAGTAGGAACTGGTTCCCACTGCCTTGACTATTTGACCTTTGATTTTAGAGAGATTATGTATGTTTTGTTGGAAGACAAGGGCACCCAAGTGATCAGTTAATCACAAGGAGTCACAATCAAGCACAATAACACACTTCAGTATCACCAATTAGCACAGAAAAATCAAAAGATGCTCAGATCTAGCACATACATGGATAATAAGCTGTAATGAACACTTACGCAGTTTGAGCAAGAATAAGCACACCAAATTCAACCAGATGCATACACAAGCTATATAAACTGTTATTAAGAACAAACAAACTTAAATCAATCACTAAATCAAAGTAATGGAACAAGATCAAAGCAGATTCAACTTGTTGATATGAACTTTAAGAACAAATGCACACTTTGCTGATATAAATGACCAAAGATCCAATTTCAACACTTCAATCCTACTTCCCTGATGTAACTAACTAGGATTTATCACTTGTTAACCCTAGTCTATTATTAGAACTAGGTGTCCTTCAAACCTCAGCCAGTTTCAACAAGTATTCAAGATTTTAGAGCCTATTGTTGATTCTAGGTGTTTATATGCACAAAACTTGCAGATAAATTACCACTTACACTTATGAGACAAGTTCCAACACAAAGCAACACAAAGCACAAACTCAAACCAACACAAATCCAAAACAATTTGTTATCCCAAACACACCTTAATCCACAACTTTTCAAAGCAACTTGTGATTTCTAAGCACAACCTGCTGATTTTATGATTCAAACATACTTCCTAGATGACAACTAACAGATTCAAACACAAAAATCACAACCTTAAACACAAGAACATAAAATCACAGTCCAAAATTCCAAAACAGGCTATATCATGAAATTTTTAGGGGAAACTTAATCAATAGGCCATACATGTCTTCCACAACATCCTAGGAGGACCAGCAATGCTCCTTGGACCTTGTTCAACAACTAGAACAAGATCAAGGTTCTTCACAAAGAAGATCCAAACCTGCTGATGTTCAAAGTAGAACCAGGTTTTGATGCTTTTGATTCTTCAACACAAATGAACAAACAACTCACCCAATAGCTTAAATCTCTTCTCAGGCTTGGTGTCAACAAGCTTGAAGGAGCTTTAGGCTTTTCGCTAAGGATTAGTAAAAGATTATAGGTAAAATAGAAACAAAGATTTCAAGGTTTTTGAACCTTAAAAAACCTAACAAACATAGACGTGCCTTAACCACAAGATTAAGGAAGGTCTATAACATCAAAGGGAACTCAGATTTCAGCTATTCTAACACCAAACTTTTATAAAACACAAAAGAGATTTCACAATTTTAAGAAATTCAAATTTTATTTAAATAAAAAGAAATTACAAAGATAATAGCCAAAATCTAGAACAAGGGACTCTCACAAGTTGAGGTCTCCTTATATAGGACTAATGGACTATTCTAGAATGCTAAAAATACATGAAAACCCTAGATGTGAAATCTCAAAATTGCCCTTGAGTGCTTGATGTCGTTTGATGTTTGTGAGCTGTCCAAATGCATTGGGGACGTTCATTTTAGCTTTGGAGTTAAGCTATGAGTTGATTTTGACAAGTCAGATTCCTTGGAGAGAAAGGTGTGATGTGATTGGGTAACGGGTTGGATGGTAGGGTCCATTGGTGAGTGGAGAAGAGGGATTTAATGTTGGGATGGGTTTCAGGTGAGGTGAATCACACGGGGGAACAACCAATTTCATTTTACCCTTTGTTGGTAAAAAATAAAATCTGGGTTCATCACGTGCTACAGTAAAGGTTTTGATCCAATATTAGTGGCTGGTAATTGTGTTTGGCGCAAATTGTGTTTGAAAGTTTCAATTGTATACCTTTGGCCCTTAGTCTTTGTGAAACAATGAATAACAAGTTTATTTTTCAAGTAAACCCGTTTTCCTTTGTAAACTAAGTTTCTGATTTCATACATTGGCCACAAAAAGTTTCAAAACAAGGTTTTAGGGCTTTTACAAGTATAGGCTATTTACAACTTCAGTCCTTTTGATATTCAATCCATTTTTAAAGGACTATAAGTGTAAATTTCTTGATCTTCAAGGGTCTTATTTGATCTTTGACTTCATGAGGGACCATATTTGGCAATTTAGAATTGTTGAGGGACTAAGCTTGCCATTTCTTCAAAGTTGAAGGACCATTTTGTAATTTTGACAAACTTAAGGGACCAAACTTGTAATTATGAATATACAAGGGTTTAAGGTGTCATTTATTCATATTTTGAGGATCAATCTTGTAAATCTTCAAGTCTTCAAGGGTTAATCTTGGATAAATCATGAACTAGGGCCCGGTTCTTGTACGACTTTGTTTCTCGTGTCCGTTTTTCCTTGTTTCTTGTGATCTTTTGTCTTTTTCATGATATCCATACCTAAAACACACAAGTAAACACATTCAAGCATATATATGGTATATTATGATATTTTAATGCATTTAAAACCCGAAAAGAACGATGAGATCATGTATAAATGCCATCTCATCACACTGCGTGTTTAATTGTCGCTTACATAGCTAAATTAGGCACTTGTTTGTGATATGAAAGATTCGATTTGGTACACTTAGATTGTTTTAGATGTCGAAAACTGTTTGTGTCCTTAATGTTGTTGATGTAATGAATTGATGCACTAGTAGGCACTTGTTTGTAGTATAAATGAGTAGATTAGGCTATACTTAGAGTGTTATATTTGTCGAAAAGTGTTTGTGTCCTTGATGCAATTGATCTAGTATCTTAATGTAGCAGGCAGTAGGCACTTGTTTGTGGTATAAAAGATTAGATTACGTTACACCTAGATTATTTTAGATGTCGAAAATTACTTGTGTCCTTAATGTAGTTGATGTAATAAATTAATGGAGTAGGCATTTGTTTATGGTATAAAAGATTAGATTATGTTACACTCAAAGTGTTTTAGTTTTTGAAAAGTGTCTGTGTCCTTTCTATAGTTTCTGTAATGAATTGATGCAGTAGGAACTTGTTTGAAGTATATAAGATTAGATTAGGTTACATTCAGAGTGTTATAGTTGTCAAAAAGTGTTTGTGTCCTTGATGCAGTTGGTGTAATGAATTGATGCAGTGGGCACTTCTTTGTAGTATAAATGATTAGATTAGGCTATAATCAGAGTGTTTTATTTGTCGGAAAGTGTTTTTGTCCTTGATGCAATTGATCTAATAAATTGATGCAGCAGGCAGTAGGCACTTATTTGTGGTATAAAAGATTAGATTAGGTTACACCTAGATTATTTTAGATGTCAAAAATTATTTGTGTCCTTAATGTAGTTGATGTATTGAATTGATGCAATAGGCATTTGTTTGTGGTATAAAAGATTAAAATTTTTTTTTGGTAACCGTGATTTCCGACTCATTGGCCGACTAATCCACGGGGTTTGAGCCCACCGTCACATAGACTCAAACCAGGTAAAACCCTCCCTTTTCAGGAGGTTGGCGTGGCCACTTCAAGGTTGTTTGCACCTAGTGGGAATTGAACTTGAGACCTCACACACTTTGGAGTGATAGCCAACTTGAGACCTCACACACTTTGGAGTGATAGCCACAAATCTTTTTGCCACTAGGCCACCCTTGAGTGGTTATATAAAAGTGTTTGTGTCCTTGATGCAGTAGATCTAATAAATTGATGCAACAGGCAGTAGACACTTGTTTGTTGGATAATAGATTAGATTAGGTTACACTTTGATTGTTTTAGATGTCGAAAACTGTTTGTGTCCTTAATGCAGTCAATATAATGAATTGATGCAGTAGGCATTTGTTTGTGGTATAAAATATTAGATAGGTTACACTCAGAGTGTTATAGTTTTTGAAAAGTGTTTGTGTCCTTTCTACAGTTTATGTAATGAATTGATGCAGTAGGAACTTGGTTAAGGTATATAAGATTAGATTAGCTAATACTCAGAGTGTTTTTGTTGTCGAAAAGTGTGTGTGTCCTTGATGTAGTTGGTGTAATGAATTGATGCAGTAGGCACTTGTTTGTGGTATAAATGATTACTTTAGGTTATACTCAGAGTGTTTTATTTGACGAAAAGTGTTTGTGTCCTTGATGCAGTTGATCTAATAAATTGATGCAACAGGTAACTGGCCGTACAACTGTTGCGGTCACGGCTGCTCAAAAGTACAAGTCGTTGTAACAGTGAGTTAATAGTGTCTCGCAAAGTATAATTCACAACTTAGTAGTGTTCATAATGTTGCAAGGGTAAGTCATTTATGTCTGCAAACACATATAACTTGTACTTTTCCATGATTCTAGCAAAATATGTGGCTTTTTTGATAATGTGGTGTTTGGGTATATTTAGTTTAACGGTGTGAGTTTGCGGGAATTTGGTTGCCACCCATAAACTGGGAACATTTATATGCACCAAGAAATTTGGGTTTAAAAGTCCATTCTTGTTCCACTATGACTCTACTATTTGATACAAGGTTGTTACGATTTTTGGCTACTAATCGAATGTTAATTTTATTTTTTTGAAATTAGATATCCTGATACACTTGTTATTTAACTGCATCATATCGTATTTTTCATTGCACCATAATGTATTAATGCATTATATTTTATAATATACTGCATCACATTGTTCTTGTTTTTGTTTTCTTACTCAACCCTGTTCACTGTAACGGCCACAATACTTATGGCCGCTTTGTAACAAAACCTTCAATAGGGATACTGACAATGCCGCTAAATCTTGGATGTTCAGCTAGAGGTTTACTACATCAAAATTATACTTTACTGCATTACTGTGTTGATCTTGGATGTTCAGTTGCAGGTTTACTGCATCAAAATTATACTTTACTGCATTACTGTTTTGATCTTAGATATTCAGCTGCAGGTTTAGTGCATCAAAATTATAATTTACTTCATCAATGTTTTAATATTGGACGTTCAACGGAAGGTATACTGCATCAAATTTATACTAGACTACATCATTATTTTTATCTTGGATATTTAGCTGGAGGTTTACTGCATCAAAGTTATACTTTACTGCATTACTGTTTTGATCTTGGATGTTCAGTTCAAGGGTTACTACATCAAAAGTATACTTCCCTGCATCATTGTTTTGATCTTGGATGTTCAATGGGAGGTTTACTACATCAAAATTATACTAGACTACATCATTTTTTGATATTGGATGTTCAGCAGGAGGTTACTTCATCAAAGTTATACTTTACTGTATCATTGTTTTTTGATCTTGGATGTTTAGTTGAAGATTTACTAAATCAAACTTATATTTGTATCACTTTATGATTTAATAACCACAAGTGTATACAATGTTAATGATTTTGGGCTCATTTTCATGACTTATTATCATAGAAAGTATAAGTACAAGTAACCCATTTGGTACAAACAAATAAAGTGGGAACTTCATAAATTAACATAGAAGAAACTGTCTTTATAGTGGATTGTGAAGTTGTAGATTTTTTTTCACACATTCTCCCTCGAACATGGTGTGGATCACGTAGTACTTGGTGAACCTGAAGATCTTTCATCCAGATGCTCGCAATAAAAGAATTTAAACTCTCAGTATGTGAAAATTTTAGATTGAGATAAGATTTGATAAACAATGTTACTACATCACATTGAATATTTTACTGCATCAAAATGTAAACTTTACTTCATTGTATTGTATATATTATTGCGTCAAATTTAAATTCCAAATCACAATGTATAAATCACAGTATCTATTACATCAAATGTTA
This sequence comes from Glebionis coronaria, assembly GCA_025667525.1. NCBI lineage: Eukaryota > Viridiplantae > Streptophyta > Magnoliopsida > Asterales > Asteraceae > Glebionis > Glebionis coronaria. The sequence goes on along the minus strand of JANFOE010000092.1, from coordinate 17,867 downwards.
GTGACTACATCATAATGCATTAATCGGCAGCAAGTAAATCTAACATTGGCTTTTTCTAGATGTTCTCCTAGTCAACAACAGTTTCTCGTAAATTTATTACTCTTATGCAGTAACTGTTAGAATCCTCCATCTACATCTCATAATTAGTCACCCCAAGAAGAATCCACCATCTGAAATAGTAAAGCATTATCATACAATATAATCAAAATAAAATTAACCTTCAGAATCAAATATATTTACATTATTGCATCAAAATCATTAAGAAATCAAAACAAGACATGTTACATTTGTAACTAGCAGTCTTGGGAAGAACGGAAATATTTGAACAATTTACATAAGTCTGGTCACGATACGGATATCATAGGTAGTAAAATATGCTTATACCAACGTTATAAAGCTCGTTGCAAGTACGTTGCAAGTCCGCTTCAAGCTTGTTGGAAATCCTCTACAAGCCCGCTGCAAGTTCCCTACAAGCTCGCAGTAAGGCTGCTGCAAGATAGTTGCAAGCACGCTGCAAACCTGCTTCTACAACGCTACAAGCCTACTACTAGCACGCTGCAAGCCTGCTGCAAGCACGCTGCAAGCATGCTGCAAGCACGCTGCAAGCACACCGCAAACCTGTTGCAAGCTCGCAACAAGCCTTATAATTAAGTTATAGAGGGTTAGACAAAATTTGAGATGTTTCTACCAACTATACTACGAATATTAGAAAGAATATAAAAAGTAAGTAGTTAATTCTTACACAGTAGACAACCTTTATTGTGCATCACAATACAAAACCTTATACAACTACCGCATCAGTGTCTTAAATCAACTACATCATTATCTTATATCTTGTGCATACGAACAAAACATAAGGAACTACTGTATTACAGGCAAAACTAAAGTACGCATAAACTAATGGAACCTTATACAGTCACTGCATCACATCTAAATATAAACTACATCAAACATACAATTACGCACACAAAATAAAATTAGCATTTGATGCATCAAATAGTTAATCTAGGGGCTGTATGGACATGCCTTATTAGGATTTCGTTCCGGACAGCAAATAAGTGCAAGAAAAAACCTTTAAAAAATTTGGTTTAGGGATTGTTCGGATAGGCTTATCACGAGCTGTTTTGAAATCAAATAAGTGCACAAAGATCTAGTCTAGGGGCTGTTTTTTTTTTGTAAAGGGTTTCCCTAGTAAATATATTAACCAAAAAAGCGTTGAAGTACAAAGGAATGTGGCTAAGATACCACATTAACCGCATGCTACAGGCAGCATGTTAACACGTGATTATGTCATGGCATAAACACAAACTAATCTAGAACTAAAATGCAAGTAAACTAGAAAGAAACCAAGATGCAAACATGAAGTCACACAATGTCTTCAGCTTCCACCAACAGTACGAAAGGAGCAAAAGAAATCCAAATGAGCATGTCTCCTTAAAAAACCTTGCCAAAGAAAACCCAATGGGAAAAACCTTGGACAAGGAAAAAAGAGTACAATCCTCACCCGGCACTCCTATCATGAAGAACTCTAGAGATCGACACCCTCTATTTGTCAAGCAGCAAACTCGACCTGGCAGACAACTTCTTAAAACGAAATGAAATCAACTTCAACTGAATAGTATCATAAATAAGCTGAACAAATTGATCAACGGTCAACAACTTTTTCTTGAAAAGTCTTGAATTACGTTCCATCCATATAAAGTACATAGTAGCAGCCAACACAAGACGGGCAAGGATGCTAGGACAAGACTTCCCCTTAGAAATTGGAATAACATAGGCTAAAATATCATCAATCCGAGGGGGGATTCTATCCATATCACATAGGCCCCAAACCTTAGACCAAACCTGCATAGAATAAGAACATTCAAAGAAAAGATGGTCATGAGAATCCGGCACCAATTTACACAACGGACATCGTAGAAGACTTAGATCCACCAAAGGGCCAACATCCCATTGCCTAAGTCGATCTTGTGTCTTTAATTTTCTTCTAACCACTAACCACAAGTGGATAGAGTGACGAGGAATACAATGAGAAAACCAAATAGCATGATACCAATCAACCATCAAATCCCTATCCCGAATGGAGTCCCAAGCTAAAGAAACTGAAAAAGGATGTAGAACCCCATTTATATCCCGCCACATCAAAACATCATCCTGAGCATCATTAATAACAGGGACAGGGAGAGAGACAATGTTCGGAAATCTAGCATACCAATCTTGCGGCCACTGCCAAATACCATCAGTAATAAGATCCCTCACTTTATTAGATAGAGAGAGCCCCGATCTTGTAATACTTTGAACCTTAATAACGTCCCGTAACGGACATAAATCTGCCCATTTGTCAAACCACATAGAAGCCAATCTACCACTATTAATCTTGTACCAAATAAATTGACAAATGCGTGGTCTATTCTGTAGAAGTTTTCTCCAGCCCCAACTCATATCACCTATACATGGAACGTCCCAGAAACTTCGAACCTTTAACTTGTAAGAATATATCCATTTAACCCATAAAGACTCTTTACGAGTGAGGATACATGATGTACTGTAGAAATACGTCTTTTAGGAAAAAGAACGTAAATAGGGTAAGCGTGCACGACGATTTAGGAAAACCGCGTGTGAATGACCCTAAAAGTGAGTTCGTTCTCGAGGAGGCTAGTGCGTTGTGAATTGAATTGATTGATTTTGTTTTTGATTATTAATGAGAAGAAAAGAAGAAAAAAATGACGAAGACGAAAAAATTAGAAAAATAAGGCAAAACACTATTAGAAAGCTACGACGTAGAACGTGAAAAAGTGCAAAATTTAAAATTTAAACCTAAAAATTCCTAAAAATTACTAAAAACTCCCAAATAATATTCTAAGGGTTTACAAAAAATTCAAACTTGCCAAAACCTTTTAATTAATTTAATAATGACTTTTTAATGCTAATTAAAGCCCTAAAAATCACTTTTAAATATTAAAAAGCCCTAAACAAGATTTTATAGTTTGTAAACCTCAAAAATGACTTAATTAAACTAAAAACTATTTTTTAAAATTTTAAAACCAAATTAAACTATTTTTAAACTCCTAAAACTATTAAAATGTATTAAATCTTAAATTAATTCTAAAAATTAATTGAAAAGCCTAAAAATTATTCTACAAATGAGAAAAGTCTTAATTAATGCTGTAGAATCTAGGAAAAATGAAAAAGAAATTAAAATAAAACTTTTTATTTTATTGAATAAAATAATATTAAAATATTCTAAAAAATTAAAAGTCCTCAAATAAATTCTAAAAAATTCTCAAAAATCCTAAATATTCTAACTAAGAAGAAAATGTAAATTAAAGTTTCTAAAACCTCTTAATGAATTTTATATTAATTTTTAAAGTTGCTAAAAAACCCTAAAATTAGATAAAATCAAAAATTAAAGTTTTTGAAAACTTTTTCACATGTAAACCTCAAAAATATCACTAGAAACCTAAAAACTATTTTTTTGTATTTTTTTACTACTGTTTAATATTTTTAAATGACTTTCTAAATTAAAAAATAAAAATAATCCTATTAAATAACTAAATAAAATGAAAAATAAAACTTTTAGTCAGAAAAATCCTAAGCTCTATTAAAAACCTAGGAAAAATGAAACCAAGCAAAAACAAAAAGCCAATAAGCCAGGAATGGCTTATTAAGTCACGGCTTAATTAAACAAGCTTAAACCAAAACGCCCTTAGATACAATTCAAAACCAAGGTTATTAATCAAAGTCCCCAGGGCGCAATGGTAAGAGTGTATGTGTGTGAGCGTGGTGACCAGGGTTCGAATCCTGAAACCCCCCCCTTTTTGCACTTAGTTGCGCCGCAGCGCTTGTGTCTTGCGCCGCAACTAGTGAAACGATGGCAACTTTGGTCTGTAGCTCCTTCAGTTGCGCCGCAACAGGTTGGTCTTGCGGCGCAGCTTGTATTTTTTTTGCTTTTTACTACTACCAATCCAACCAGTGACACTCAATTGCTTAGAAACCAATCTCCACTTCTTATTTCAGCAAGATTAAGCACAAATGATCAAAAAAAACGTGACAGTTTGCTTTTGATGAACACTAAGCAGGTTTTGCTTGGTGTTTTGCTTTTTAATCACCAAGAGGGGCTTGGTGTGGCTTACTTTGGTGTTGTATTGGTGGACAGGGGGCACCCCTACACTCTTTGGAGTGTAGGGAGTCACAATGCAAGCAAAATAAAACACTTAGCACCCAAAAAAAAAAAAATTCAAACAATTGCACACAGTAGGCCTATGCAGTTCTCTGAGGTGATTTAGCTAAACCAGTGGACTTTTTTTTTGGCTAGCTGCTTGCTTTCTAATGAACTTCTAACCTTCAAGTTTAGCATACACCATCACAATATGGTACTCAAGCAACAACAATAACTAGAATCTCCCTAACACTCACAGATTATCACAATCAATCACCAAAAAATGAAGAAAAATAAACAGATTTGTGACAAGAAAATTTGAGCTTTACCTTTTTCTTTTAAATCCACACAACTAACTTCTAACTTGGTTCCAAATTAACTTACTAATTACTAACACCTTATCTTAACCTAAATCAAGTACCCTAACACCTTATAAAAAGCTAAATCAAGATTTATAACCTGCTAAAACTTGCATCCAAACACCCCTTTTAAATCTTGAACTCAACTTTTAACACTACAAATACTTTCAAAACTCCCACAAACTGGATTATAACTACTCTATCATGCATATAAGAACAAGAGAAATCAATTCCAGTAACTTATAACACACTTAGAACACTTAATCCATAAATCATACAACTTGCTATTTTTCTGAAATTTTAAAAGGAAAAATGAAACTACCTTAGGGCTTTAACATCCTAAGCCCTAGTGACAGCTTTGTCACCTCCTTCCAACTCGGGTTGGAGCAGAACTTAATCAACAACAAACCTTAACCTGCACAAATCAAACTAACACAAGAAAACACCACTTTTCTGAATTTTCAGAAAACTTAAAACCTTGAAATCCAAATGCCTTTGAAACAAACACGTTTTGAGAACAACTTGTAAACCAGAAACCTTAAGGTGGTATTCCACTTTCACTTCCTAACACCTTTCAATTTCTGAAATTTACAAAATTTCTTCCAAAACCCTTTTTGAAAAAAAACTTGAAACACACAAAGTTTATAATCTTGGAACTCAGCCTTAGCATATACTCAATACACAAACTTTTTAAAAACAATAAAAGGAATTATAATTGAATTACTCAAACACCAAACTTTATTTCTTTAAAAAAGGAATTACAAGAGATATTGCTAAAAGCTGGAACAATGAAAATAGGTCACATGTCGACCTATTTATACAACCTTTGGACTATTCTAGAACTAGGAAATAAAAAAATACAAAGCTTAAAACCCTAATTGCTGAAAATCCGATTTTGCCCCTTGAGAAAGTCTTCAATTTTGGTCAAAACGTCCATGTGATGTTTCCAGGCTGTGGGAATGATCTTGGCTGTTGATTTTTGTGCTTTGGGAGCAAGCAAAGCCTTTGGGACGTTGATGGACTGAAAGATACCATTTTTGCCATTTTGGGTGTAGCAGGGGAACATGGGGGACCCATTTGTGGTCACGGGTGAGGGTATATTTTGGGTGGGTTTAAGTTAGGGGAGGGTGAATTGATAATCTGGAAAGGTCGGGGTAAAACCCCTTTGAAATGAAGGGGTAATTAGGATGGGGATATTAGGGTTTATGTGTGGAGGGGTGCTAATTATTAGGGGTTTAATCTGGTTTGGGGAGGGTTTAATTTGAATAACTTGTTTAGTGGGAAATAATTAGGTTGACTTTTTGACCTATTTAAATAAAACCGGGGTAAAAAGGGTGGGGGGATAATGGGCTGTTGGGTTTAATGGGCTTGTGGTTAAGTTTTTCGATACCCGTCCAAAATGGCTAACAGCCATTATCTTTCTTTCAACACCAGTCCTTCTTGTTAAGTCTTTTTCATCCAAAGTCCAAATACATTTGCAATACTAGTCCTTTTGATCCTTTTTGCTAACTTTTGAACTTTTGACCAAATTCCAAGGGCATATCTTGTCCAATCTTCATTCTTCAAGGATGACACTTGCATATTTAACATTTTTGAGGGTCAAATATGACAAGTTCTTCAAAGATGAGGGGCCATTTTTGCCAATTCTTCAATTCTTCAAGGGTCATTTTGCAAATTTCCAAACTTGGGCCTGGTTCATTGTGCGACTTCATTTCCCGTGTTCGTTTTTTATTGATTCTTGTATTCTTTTGCCAATTCCTCAATATCCGTACCTAAAAATACACAAGTAACAAACACGAGCATATATTTGGCATGTTTTATGATATTTTATGCAATTTAAGGCCGTTTTGGACGATGAGACCATGTATAAAAGCAGTCTCATCACTCCCCCATACTAAACCATTGCCGTGCCCTCACGCAATGCTAAGAATAAAGTATCGAAGCATCTCCAAAATTTAATTTTATGACTTTTATTGAAATGATAACTAGCTACACTACACTATTACTACTACTTGTGTTTTAGACATAATGTATGATTTTCATCGCAAAATGGGACGTTTAGGTTCATAGAATAAGAACACGTGAATGCTTCTTTAGAAATAATTTCGTCGTCCTCGATTTTCACCTTAATTCCATGCCAAGCGTGCAACGAGATCATTGTCATTATAAGTTAGTAATGCTAACACTACTCATATGCCCTAATCACGTACTTATTCTCCCATTATTCCTAAGTTGTATCTCTTATATTTTATTATGTCTTAATGATCACGAGGATACATTGTTGACTTATGCGATAATAGAGATTTAGGTCTAAAAATAGAGTCCTAACGGTGTAACTAAGACCATCAAATTAATAACCCCTCCTAATAGACAATGATGTTAAAAAATTAAGTTGACAAGAAGAATCGATAAACACGGTTTTATAACGGTTTTGAACATGAGACTTATTACCAAGACTTTTATACGCCCCCTAACGGAAGGACCTTATTATCTTTGGTTTACCTCCATCTTTTATTCAACTTCGCCATGAAGCTTTTATTATGACTTCGGTCTTGCCTTGCCTTTTATTATCCGCCTCATCGGTGGTTTTATTAGCCAAAGACGTATATCCTCACGCTAAAGCGAATTTTGGATCTTTAAAGCTTCGAAGATTAAGGCTTGATTCACTTTCAATTTTGCATAGATTTTAGGCCTTGTGGGGCTTCAAATTGTTTGCTAGATTTAGGTGAGCACTTGAAATCTTATTATTGGGTGAAGCTTTCGATTATTCGGGTTGCCAATACTTCAAAACCGTGACGCTGGCGATACCTTAATGTCTTCCCAATTTAATTACACGGAAGCTACTAGAAAAGACTAGAAACCCAACAATCAAAACTAAACCGCTAAATCAATATTTATTAAGCAAAAAATATTTACATGCGAAGGGAGAATAAGCAAATAACGAGAACACATGAGTTTTTGAAAGAATACGAGTACTCTACGTTTAGCATAGTAACTTATAATTAACTCTATCATTTCTCGTCCTCATTTAAGAGACTTAGCCTAATGTGTAGTTAAGGAATCAAAGCTAAGTGCTCAACACGCACGGTCGAGTCAAAAATTACTCTTATTCTCGCCATCGGAAAATCTACATTCGTGTCTTCAAACACTTATGAAATATGAGAAAAATTTTAAAATTTGGCCATTTTTAGCCTTATTTTGCAACAAAAACGATAACAAAAAGATAAACTTTGGAAAGCGTGAAGGTTTGGCAAGGCAAGTATCTATTCACCCCCCCATACTAAAGTTAAACATTGTCCTCAATGTTTCGAGTCTAGGGGTGCAAAACCCCCATACTAGAGACGTAGTCGAATGCCTAATCTAGCATGGAAAGGGTGTAACCAATAAGTTTAAAGCCGTTTATGAAGTGTGCTATAAAACCTAAGGTTAGAACATAAAAGGATATCATATGTGGATATTGGGAAAGGCCTCCAAAGCAAACGATCGAGTGCTCCCATGAAACGAACACGAGAGGCTCCAATCGTGAAGATGATGATCTAAAAGACACAATTCACAAACAACCACGGAACAAAGGTTGGAAGGGCACAAATCCCCTCACATTAAACTAATTAGAAAGCAATAATATGTACATGGATAAGCATGGGTCTCCCCCACGAGGCACCTTGTTTTTGATAACCGAGTCAAAAGCTCGACTCGAATCCCCATAAATGTGATCATTTAGGGATAATCATGGTTTGGTCAATTTTTGGTGGGGCTTACATGATAAACAAGGCCCAAAAGTACGTGGAGTACTTTAAAAATCCGATAAACGTATACCGGGGTCAAAGATAGCGTCCTCGTTTTCGGATGAAAGACGAGACAACACAACTCCAACACAAATCCCAATGGGATAGAAGAAAATAGGAGAGAAGAAATAGAAGGGTGGGACAATGGGTAAGGCAAAACATTGAGCTACTCGAGGTAGACTCGCACCAAGCAAATAGATATAGTTTCCATTTATTGCATCGGTGGAAGACCGAGATTTCCCTTTGCATGAAATTCCGGGATCGAATATCTCGTCCTCGGTGGACAAGTGTAAGGAAGCAAATGGGGTTTCCCCCACACTAGGTCCACACAAAACGTCGTCAAAAGGAGTAGACGCGTTTGTAGCAAATTCAATCAATCGAGGTGATGACGGAGTTAGAGTTGGAAAAATTTTCAAATCATTTGTAAAATCTTTTCCTTTGTCAATTTTTAACTCATTATTACGAAAACCCAAGTCGATTAAATTGAAAATTTTTGGTGTTTCTAAAATAGTTCTAGGCACACTTAAACTTTTCACATTTATCTTGAAGGTGGGAGGAAGATTTGAATTTTTAAAACATGAATCGATTAGAAAAATATCCCCCTCCGGGCTAACGTAATGGTCTTCATCAAACTCGAAAATCGAAGGCGGGTCGTCAAGAATACGTTTGATCTCGGAAAAATCTCCATCGGGATCAAAAACGTCTTCTCTTCCTCGTGGAAGAGGTTGAGCAATAAGATCGTCGATAATCGAGTCACTAGCTTCAACCGTCGTGAAACAAGGAATAGAAGGCTCTTCGATTGAAGATTTTGCCTTTGTCGTGTCGACCTCGATATCGAAAAACGTATCAATGTGAGCAAGGCCATCGGCGGACTTCTCATATGATAAATCCAAAATCTCACATGATGTGGGATTAGGAGCAAAAGGCTCGTCTCGTGACGATTTTGCCTTGACGGTTTCAACTTTGTCCTTCGAAGGGATCGAACGTGGGTTCTCGAACATTTTAGCAAAATTACTAACACGTCCCTTCGGAATTAATTTTCGTTCATCTTGTAAAAACGAGGGTTTCATGATTTCCTTTAAAACCTTTTCACATTTTTTAAAATCATTTATTGGAATTTCTTCAAAATTAAGTGTATATTGATTTAGAAAATCCTCAATAATTTCATCTTCATTAGAAAAATTAGGTTTACAAGGTACAAGATTTAAAACTCCCAAATATCCTACGAGTTTTTCCTTAGGTTTATTTTCACAAACATTTTTCAAAACTTCGTTGGATGACGGTTTCGTTGCCTCTACGTTCTTACTTGATGACGATGGTTGCACGACTCTAAAATTAGAGAGATATGGATCAATACGAGACGTACGAGGCTTAGGAGTCGAAATAACTTGAACCTCTCCTACGGGATTAGGATTGGTGTCTTTAGACAAAGAATTGAATTTTTCCACTAAGCCCTTGAACATTAAAAGAAGTTTATCTCTCTCATTAGCGTGATCATTATTAATTTTATCTATGCATTCTTTCCACATCACTTGATTTTGGTCATACAAACGTTGTTGCTCTTCAAGAAGGGTGTCATAATCGTGTTCCATTTTTTTGTAAGTCTCCCCTTGGGCTTCCAATTTTTCTTTGTAATACTTATCGAGATCGACCACATGTTCTTGAAGTGACTCTATAAGTTTGTTATGACGGCTCATATAATCACAAAAAGATTCATTAAGACTCATTTCTTCATTTTGATTTTCACCACAATTAAAAGACGAATCAAATGACGAATGTGGTTGGTGACCTTGGTCGTTAGATTGAAAATTGTCACCATCACCACGTGGAGGAGAGTTATAGATATAACCCTCACGACCTCCATAAACTTCACAATTAAAACAATTAGCCCCATCGGGTGGGCCTCCACAATATGGACACGAGAAATATCCCTCATCATTAGACATGATGCAACATAAACGGTGTTACGAGAATTAAACGTTTAGAGGGTGAAAGAAGAGAATTATGAAAATAGAGGGAAAGCAAAGAAGATTCTTTTTTTTTTTGGTATTTTGTGGATTTTCAATTTTTTTTTTTTGTGTTTTTTGATTGTATTAACCTTTTGGAATTGGTGAATATATTAAGTAGACAATGAGTCCACAAATCTCCTCACTTAATCAAATCTCTTGATTAAAAAGGCCTCAAGGAATGAAAACGATCACGTGGAGTGAACGCCTTCGATGACTTTAGAACGATGGTGGAACACCAAATCGTTCAAGAGGGTTTAATCAAATAGAAACCAAGAAAATATATATGATATGTAATAATACTTTGGGCGGCAAAACCCTCGATTCACTCTCAAAATCAAATACGCACAAGCAAGCGGAGGAAACGAGGCGGCGCGAAGCACTTAAGAGCCTTTTTCCTTTAGGTTGTGAAATACAACCGCCTTATACCCACCTTATAGTTTGTATTATCAAAATCAAGCTTCACGAAAGTATTTATCTATTTTTGCCTTTTTCTTTGGTTTGAGATTCGAATACAATGATTGGGTAATGACCTCCCAAGTCAAGGTTGTGATTGCTCACGTATTTGGAGTACTTGTGTATTTATTGTTCTACGTATACAATATAGTAATAATATTCACACAAAAACCGAAAAACGATAATACGTATTAATAGAGTGCTATTAATACAATTATATTATGGCTAATATAGAAAAACAACAATTGTCAATCAAAACACAACACGCCTCCCCGGCAGCGGCGCCATTTTTGATGTAGTGTTTTTACACACCTTTAGGAAAAGGAGGTAAAATAGTGGTAAGCGTTAAGCGTCGGTTTAGGAAAACCAAGCACTTATGACCCAATGAGTGGGAATCGTTCTCTCGAGGAGGCTAGTGCGTTGTGAATTGAATTGATTGATTTTGTTTTTGATTATTAATGAGAAGAAAAGAAGAAAAAAATGACGAAGACGAAAAAATTAGAAAAATAAGGCAAAACACTATTAGAAAGCTACGACGTAGAACGTGAAAAAGTGCAAAATTTAAAATTTAAACCTAAAAATTCCTAAAAATTACTAAAAACTCCCAAATAATATTCTAAGGGTTTACAAAAAATTCAAACTTGCCAAAACCTTTTAATTAATTTAATAATGACTTTTTAATGCTAATTAAAGCCCTAAAAATCACTTTTAAATATTAAAAAGCCCTAAACAAGATTTTATAGTTTGTAAACCTCAAAAATGACTTAATTAAACTAAAAACTATTTTTTAAAATTTTAAAACCAAATTAAACTATTTTTAAACTCCTAAAACTATTAAAATGTATTAAATCTTAAATTAATTCTAAAAATTAATTGAAAAGCCTAAAAATTATTCTACAAATGAGAAAAGTCTTAATTAATGCTGTAGAATCTAGGAAAAATGAAAAAGAAATTAAAATAAAACTTTTTATTTTATTGAATAAAATAATATTAAAATATTCTAAAAAATTAAAAGTCCTCAAATAAATTCTAAAAAATTCTCAAAAATCCTAAATATTCTAACTAAGAAGAAAATGTAAATTAAAGTTTCTAAAACCTCTTAATGAATTTTATATTAATTTTTAAAGTTGCTAAAAAACCCTAAAATTAGATAAAATCAAAAATTAAAGTTTTTGAAAACTTTTTCACATGTAAACCTCAAAAATATCACTAGAAACCTAAAAACTATTTTTTTGTATTTTTTTACTACTGTTTAATATTTTTAAATGACTTTCTAAATTAAAAAATAAAAATAATCCTATTAAATAACTAAATAAAATGAAAAATAAAACTTTTAGTCAGAAAAATCCTAAGCTCTATTAAAAACCTAGGAAAAATGAAACCAAGCAAAAACAAAAAGCCAATAAGCCAGGAATGGCTTATTAAGTCACGGCTTAATTAAACAAGCTTAAACCAAAACGCCCTTAGATACAATTCAAAACCAAGGTTATTAATCAAAGTCCCCAGGGCGCAATGGTAAGAGTGTATGTGTGTGAGCGTGGTGACCAGGGTTCGAATCCTGAAACCCCCCCCCCCTTTTTGCACTTAGTTGCGCCGCAGCGCTTGTGTCTTGCGCCGCAACTAGTGAAACGATGGCAACTTTGGTCTGTAGCTCCTTCAGTTGCGCCGCAACAGGTTGGTCTTGCGGCGCAGCTTGTATTTTTTTTGCTTTTTACTACTACCAATCCAACCAGTGACACTCAATTGCTTAGAAACCAATCTCCACTTCTTATTTCAGCAAGATTAAGCACAAATGATCAAAAAAAACGTGACAGTTTGCTTTTGATGAACACTAAGCAGGTTTTGCTTGGTGTTTTGCTTTTTAATCACCAAGAGGGGCTTGGTGTGGCTTACTTTGGTGTTGTATTGGTGGACAGGGGGCACCCCTACACTCTTTGGAGTGTAGGGAGTCACAATGCAAGCAAAATAAAACACTTAGCACCCAAAAAAAAAAAAAATTCAAACAATTGCACACAGTAGGCCTATGCAGTTCTCTGAGGTGATTTAGCTAAACCAGTGGACTTTTTTTTTGGCTAGCTGCTTGCTTTCTAATGAACTTCTAACCTTCAAGTTTAGCATACACCATCACAATATGGTACTCAAGCAACAACAATAACTAGAATCTCCCTAACACTCACAGATTATCACAATCAATCACCAAAAAATGAAGAAAAATAAACAGATTTGTGACAAGAAAATTTGAGCTTTACCTTTTTCTTTTAAATCCACACAACTAACTTCTAACTTGGTTCCAAATTAACTTACTAATTACTAACACCTTATCTTAACCTAAATCAAGTACCCTAACACCTTATAAAAAGCTAAATCAAGATTTATAACCTGCTAAAACTTGCATCCAAACACCCCTTTTAAATCTTGAACTCAACTTTTAACACTACAAATACTTTCAAAACTCCCACAAACTGGATTATAACTACTCTATCATGCATATAAGAACAAGAGAAATCAATTCCAGTAACTTATAACACACTTAGAACACTTAATCCATAAATCATACAACTTGCTATTTTTCTGAAATTTTAAAAGGAAAAATGAAACTACCTTAGGGCTTTAACATCCTAAGCCCTAGTGACAGCTTTGTCACCTCCTTCCAACTCGGGTTGGAGCAGAACTTAATCAACAACAAACCTTAACCTGCACAAATCAAACTAACACAAGAAAACACCACTTTTCTGAATTTTCAGAAAACTTAAAACCTTGAAATCCAAATGCCTTTGAAACAAACACGTTTTGAGAACAACTTGTAAACCAGAAACCTTAAGGTGGTATTCCACTTTCACTTCCCAACACCTTTCAATTTCTGAAATTTACAAAATTTCTTCCAAAACCCTTTTTGAAAAAAAACTTGAAACACACAAAGTTTATAATCTTGGAACTCAGCCTTAGCATATACTCAATACACAAACTTTTTAAAAACAATAAAAGGAATTATAATTGAATTACTCAAACACCAAACTTTATTTCTTTAAAAAAGGAATTACAAGAGATATTGCTAAAAGCTGGAACAATGAAAATAGGTCACATGTCGACCTATTTATACAACCTTTGGACTATTCTAGAACTAGGAAATAAAAAAATACAAAGCTTAAAACCCTAATTGCTGAAAATCCGATTTTGCCCCTTGAGAAAGTCTTCAATTTTGGTCAAAACGTCCATGTGATGTTTCCAGGCTGTGGGAATGATCTTGGCTGTTGATTTTTGTGCTTTGGGAGCAAGCAAAGCCTTTGGGACGTTGATGGACTGAAAGATACCATTTTTGCCATTTTGGGTGTAGCAGGGGAACATGGGGGACCCATTTGTGGTCACGGGTGAGGGTATATTTTGGGTGGGTTTAAGTTAGGGGAGGGTGAATTGATAATCTGGAAAGGTCGGGGTAAAACCCCTTTGAAATGAAGGGGTAATTAGGATGGGGATATTAGGGTTTATGTGTGGAGGGGTGCTAATTATTAGGGGTTTAATCTGGTTTGGGGAGGGTTTAATTTGAATAACTTGTTTAGTGGGAAATAATTAGGTTGACTTTTTGACCTATTTAAATAAAACCGGGGTAAAAAGGGTGGGGGGATAATGGGCTGTTGGGTTTAATGGGCTTGTGGTTAAGTTTTTCAATACCCGTCCAAAATGGCTAACAGCCATTATCTTTCTTTCAACACCAGTCCTTCTTGTTAAGTCTTTTTCATCCAAAGTCCAAATACATTTGCAATACTAGTCCTTTTGATCCTTTTTGCTAACTTTTGAACTTTTGACCAAATTCCAAGGGCATATCTTGTCCAATCTTCATTCTTCAAGGATGACACTTGCATATTTAACATTTTTGAGGGTCAAATATGACAAGTTCTTCAAAGATGAGGGGCCATTTTTGCCAATTCTTCAATTCTTCAATTCTTCAAGGGTCATTTTGCAAATTTCCAAACTTGGGCCTGGTTCATTGTGCGACTTCATTTCCCGTGTTCGTTTTTGATTGATTCTTGTATTCTTTTGCCAATTCCTCAATATCCGTACCTAAAAATACACAAGTAACAAACACGAGCATATATTTGGCATGTTTTATGATATTTTATGCAATTTAAGGCCGTTTTGGACGATGAGACCATGTATAAAAGCAGTCTCATCAATACACCAGATATGAGAAACCATTAAAGCAGTATTAAAATCAAAAAGCTTACGAATACCAAGTCAACCTTCATAAAATGGAGTACAGACAGAGTCCCAAGCAACTTTAGCCTTACTTCTCTTCATTTCACCTTAACACCATAAGAAGCCTCTCATAAGCTGTTCCAAATCATGAAGAATCCGAACAGGTAAAATAAAGACAGACGCCCAGTAGATATGCATAGATGAAAGAACTGAACGAACTAACTGGAGTCTTCCTGCTAAAGAAAGAAATTTATTGCGCCAATCATTAACTCTACTCTCAAGTTTTTCAACAAGGACTTTACAATCCCTATATAGAAGCCTGGACGAAATAAGAGGAACACCAAGATATCTGACAGGTAACTCGCCTTCAGCAAATGGCATGATATGTAAAATACTACTTTTAATAGCAGTAGCTACATTACAGAAGAAAAATGTGCTCTTTGGGATACTTGGAACCAAACCTGAAGCTATCTTAAATTCCTCCAACGCATCCATAATAACCTGCACAGAGTCCAAGTGACCCCGAGCAAACAAGAAAAGATCATCTGCAAAACAGAGGTTGATAATACGTTGTTGTTCACAACAGTGATGAAAATAAAAATCCTCTGCATTAAGAACCCTTCTCTGCAACATAAGTGAAAGGATCTCCATGACCAACGTGAAAAGATATGGAGATAACGGATCACCTTGCCTGAGACCTCTTTTTCCTTGAAACCAGCCATATAAATTACCATTTATGCAAATGGAATACGAAGTAGTAGAAACACATGTTATAATCCAATCAACCATTAAATGATGGAATCCAAAACAAATCAGAATGTTACGCAGAAACTGTCAGTCCACCGTATCGTAAGCTTTCTGAACGTCTAGGGGCTGTTTGGAATGCTTATTATATGTTATTTGGGAAACTATCTTTCTAGGGCCTGCTTGGACAAGCTTATTAAAGGATATTTAGACACACCCTAATCATAATCGTATTAATCATAAACATTTTCAGTTATTTTTTATTTTGTTTCACGTTATGAAATAAACATAATAGATTATGAATCACACTCCGAATGAGATGTTATCTACATATGTGCATCGTAGTTTTAGCAACAATTTCATCACAAGTGTATGTATAACTAATACATCACAAAACAAAACTAGTGCATTACAATACGAAAACTATTGCATCACAATTATAGAATATGATATAGACATTATATCAGACACCTGGTGTGCAGGTTCCATATACATATTTTTCTTCTAGCTTTCCCCTCAAATTAGTTATAAATGTAGTGAAAAACTTAAAATACATAAATCTGATTCCTAAACTTCGTGTAAGTGTTTAATCGAATAAAAACTTTAGTCTAACTTTCATCAACAATTCAATTTATAAAAACAAGATATGAAGATCTTACTATCAGTATTCATTGATGATGAACGCTCGTCACTTGTTATGATGGAAACACAATCGACATATCAAAACTCTATAAATTGTATCAATTGAATAAGCGGTGGAGAATAGGGTGGAGAAGATGGTGGAGACGATTTAAAGATGATGGTGAGATCGGTGCTCGCTGGTGGAGAGACGATGGTGAGATCGGTGCTCGCTGGTCGAGAGACGATGGTGAGATCGGTGCTCTCTGGTGGAGAGACGACGATGAGACCGATGTTCGCCGGTGAAGCATCGAGAGAGATGGTTGAGAGAAAGTTTGGTATCACTGTGTAAGAAAAGAAGAAGGTGGGAAGTATATAGCCTAGGGTAGTAAATGACAAAAATGCCCCTGACTATATAAAAATATAAAGCCGGTGGGGGTGGACAGATGTCAGCATGGGAGGCCTTCCTAGGCTTTTTATTTTAACAACCCTTCTCATTTTACCCAACCCCTATATATATATATATATATATATATATATATATATATATATATATATATATATATATATATATATATATATATATATATATATATATATATATATATATATATATATATATATATATATATATATTATATATATATATATATATATATATATATATATATATATATAATATATATATATATATATATATATATATATATATATGTTATATATATATGTATATATATATATATATATACATATAATAATATATATATATATATATGTATATATATATATGTATATATATATATATACATATATATATATACAGATATATATATATATATATATATATATATATATATATATATATATATATATACATATATATATATATATATATACATATATATATATATATACATATATATATATATATATATATATATATATATATATATATATATATATATATATATATATATATATATATATATATAATATATATATATATATATATATATATATATATATATATATATATATATATATATATATATATATATATATATATATATATATATATACATATATATATAGTGGCAAAACCCGTCCGATGGACGGGTATGATTTCTGATAGTCGTTTTAATTTTTTTATTTGTTAAAACTAATGCAGATCAAACCTCACAAACTAAAACATACCAAAACTCGATCATAAAAAACACATAATGTCACAATACTGTATTTTGTATTTTTTTTTCTAGTTGCAAAACCCGCCCGATGGGCGGGTATGACTTATGATTTTCGTTTACGTTCTCTATTTTGGTAAGTTGTTTGTTTCTAATTTTTTTTATTTGATAGGTAGCATTTGTAGAATTAAATCAACTTGCAATAAGGTTTGGCTTTATCTTTGTTAATTTTTATAGCAAATTATACTGAAAATGATATTGTCTTTTGTTTAACTTGAGAAGCATTTTATTATCCAAAGGGTGATGACCATGTGTTGGATAGGGTTGATATGTACTATTAATTGAAAATTTCAAAGTGAAAGTAC